>CM059866.1:41029481-41365401 GCA_030490815.1 Acer saccharum
ACTTAATGGGTTTGAATTGAAATTATTAAGTTGTTTTGTTTGTTTTTTTAAGTGGTCAAATGATGCAAGCCGTAGGTGATCAAGCCCTGTTGATTCTAGGAATATCTAGGACTGTGAACACATTGCTAACTCGTTGATTCACATGAATACCGAGAGAGCAAACACAAGAAATTTTATTAATCAACTCAACTCCACTCTCAAATGGTTACAAAGCTCCATTATATAGGAGAAGAAAAACAAATAAAAGTACACAAATAAAAATCATAATTTGAATCCTAAAAATATACCTCCATCATCAAATCCCATAAATCAAGCAATTGTCTTCATCATAGGTGATTGATGAAATTGCATAAATCAAGTTGTAGTCAACACCATGATTTATGCAAATCTCCTATAGCTTGATCTTCATCATTAACACCATGATATGTGCAATTCTCCCATAACTTGATCTTCATCATCAAACAACTTAAAAAATACTAAAAAACAACTTGAAATAAAAAGTAGGTGAAAATATATAAACGTGTGTTTATTATAACCGGGGGGGTGGGGGGTGGGGTTGGGGATGAGTTGTTAATCGATTATTACCAATTTTTCTATTATTCAATATTAACAAAAACCCAATTCAAACAAGCAATAAAATCAAGTAAAAGTGTGGAAATATAAAGAACACTTGATTTTTACGTGGAAACCTTCGTAAAATCAAGTAAGAGAATTTTTTGTTTGTTTTTTTCACTTAAAACTTAATGGGTCTGAATTGAACTCATTAAGTTGTTTTGCTTATTTTTTTTTAAGTGGTCAAACAACTTAAAAATATCAAAAAACAACTCAAGAAATAAAGTAAAAAATCTTGACTTTTAACTTAATTCCAAATCACTTGATTACAATTAAAATATTCTCTTCCAAATCTATCCTCCCAAAGAAAATATATTTCCAAAGTTATCCTAATTTGATATGACGTAGAGATCTTTCTTTTAACATATTTCTTATTTTAAACGGCTTTTAGAAAGAAAATAAAAACCCTGATCACTTCTCATAAAGATCAGTGCATATAATTCAAGGAACCTTTTTTATTTAAAAAAAATAATCAATAACTTTTTTTTTTTATTTGGTTTCTGGTGCATATGATCCAGGAAACCGAAAAAAAAAAAATGGTTTCCTCAATTATATACACTGGAAACGAGGGCAACATGCAAAATAATTTTATTTTATTTTTTTGACAATAAATTGAAACTTGAATTTTGTTTGCAGAACATGCAATTTTATGTTCTTTGATGAATTTTTTTTTTTTTTTTGTTAAATTAAACTTTGTTTGTAGAAGAGTATGCATGTTAAATGGCTTCTTTTAATTAGAATGGGTATAAATGTAAAATTACTTATTTCCAAACAATTTCATTTAAAAAAAACAAACATGTTGACAATGCATTCAGATTTGAGAAAGAAAAAAAAAAACATGTCATTCAGGTTCAGATTTCAGTCCCTATTAAGTCTTCGGAAAAATTCAGGACCGTTCAGTCTTCAGACAAAAAAACAAATGGCCAAAAAATCCTGATTTTTAACTTAATTTCAAATCACTGGATTGCATTTAATACATCTTCTTCAAAAATTATCCTACCAAAGATAACATATTTCCAAATTTATCATAATTTTATATTATACACATTTAGTTCTTTTAACCTATTACTTATGATAAACATTAAAAAAAAAAAAAAAAAAAAAAAAAAAAAAAACATTAATCACATTGTATCTCTTAACACCATCGTTGAACCTACATATATATATAAATCAAAACCATTTCTGAATCATTATTTATCCTATTTTTTAAATCAATTATTTATCATATCTTATTCATGAATAATATATTGCAATTATTACATAAAAATGGTTTAATATTTGTTAAATTATTTTTATTTAGTTGTTTGTATCATATAAAATGAAAATACATAACAATTAATAGTAACAAGGGTATACATGTCAAATTACTTATTTTTAAACCATTTTATATTTAAAAAACAAGAAAGTTGACATTCTATTCCGACGTGATAAAAAAAAAAACAAACATATCATTCAGATTTAAGATTCAGTCACTATTCAATATTCAGTAAAATTCAAGACTGTCCAGTCTTCAGACAAAAAAACAAATGACCCCTAACTGATTATACACTACAATAACCGAAGTGCTGAAACCTTTAGGTCTCGTTTGGTAAATGGGATGGGATGGGATGGGAAAGGGACTATTTTTTGTCCCCTTCCCATGTTTGGCTCGGTTGTGGGAAGGGTTTCATTTATACCATATGCAAATTTTATACCACTGATATGGGATAAAATAGTCCCAAGCAAAATCATGTGATTCATTTTAATCCCACTTCTTTCATTTATTTATTTTTAATTTCAAAAAACAAACTCTCAGAAGAACATAAGATGATGAAGAAATATTGCTTCAAGTGTGGGTGATTTCAGATATGCTTTTGCTTCCTCTTCCCCTCTCTCTCTCTCTCCTATCTTCTTTCACTTTGTTTGAAGATATGAAATAAATGAAAAAATAAATAAAATTAAAATGGTTTAGATCTGTTTGAGTCGTGAAGATTGCCTAGATCTCATACCAATTGGAAAAGATTTTTTTTTTTTGGTTGAACATCTGAGGATAATTTATTAAACAAACCCTGGGAACAGGCTAAGAACAATAGGGAAGCGAAGCACCAGGCAATAAGAAAAGCCAAAGCAACTCACCAGAAGACAGAAAACAAAGAAAAAGATGTGGGTGTTTGGTTTTGATTTAGTTTGGATTTAGGTCTGAGTTTGACCGTGGGTTTTTGTTTGGTTATGTGATTGAATCGGGATGAAAGATGGATGGATAAGTTTTGATACAATAGATTTTATTTATTTATTTATTTATTTATTTTTTTTTTGTGAATGAATCTGATGATTTTTTTTGGTGAGAGAAAGAGATGAGAGGAGGAGAGTTAAAGAGATTGTTTTTCTTTTCAAGAACGTGGTGAGAAAGAGATGGAGGAGAGAAAACGGGAAAGATTCTCATCAGATTGGTTTTTTTTTTTCAGTTTTTAGTCACCATTCAGTGTTAAATACAATTCAGCAATGTTCAGTGTTCAGACAAAAAATCAAATACAATTCGTTTGTTTTGTTCACTTAAAACTCAATGAGTTTGAATTGAAATTATTAAGTTGTTTTGTTTGTTTTTTTAAGTGGTCAAATGATGCAAGCCGTAGGTGATCAAGCCCTGTTGATTCTAGGAATACCCAGGACTATGAACACAATTCGTTTGTTTGTTCACTTAAAACTTAATGGGTTTGAATTGAAATTATTAAGTTGTTTTGTTTGTTTTTTTAAGTGGTCAAATGATGCAAGCCGTAGGTGATCAAGCCCTGTTGATTCTAGGAATACCCAGGACTATGAACACATTGCTAACTCGTTGATTCACATGAATACCGAGAGAGCAAACACAAGAAATTTTATTAATCAACTCAACTCCACTCTCAAATGGTTACAAAGTTCCATTATATAGGAGAAGAAAAACAAATAAAAGTAAACAAATAAAAATCATAATTTGAATCCTAAAAATATACCTCCATCATCAAATCCCATAAATCAAGCAATTGTCTTCATCATAGGTGATTAATGAAATTGCATAAATCAAGTTGTAGTCAACACCATGATTTATGTAAATCTCCTATAACTTGATCTTCATCATTAACACCATGATATATGCAATTCTCCCATAACTTGATCTTCATCATCAAACAACTTAAAAATACTAAAAAACAACTTGAAATAAAAAGTAGGTGAAAATATATAAACGTGTGTTTATTATAACCGGGGGGGTGGGGGGTGGGGTTGGGGATGAGTTGTTAATCGATTATTACCAATTTTTCTATTATTCAATATTAACAAAAACCCAATTCAAACAAACAATAAAAATCAAGTAAAAGTGTGGAAATATAAAGAACACTTGATTTTTACGTGGAAACCTTCGTAAAATTAAGTAAGAGAATTTTTTGTTTGTTTTTTTCACTTAAAACTTAATGGGTCTGAATTGAACTCATTAAGTTGTTTTGCTTATTTTTTTTAAGTGGTCAAACAACTTAAAAATATCAAAAAACAACTCAAGAAATAAAGTAAAAAATCTTGACTTTTAACTTAATTCCAAATCACTTGATTACAATTAAAATATTCTCTTCCAAATCTATCCTCCCAAAGAAAATATATTTCCAAAGTTATCCTAATTTGATATGGCATAGAGATCTTTCTTTTAACATATTTTTTTATTTTAAACGGCTTTTAGAAAGAAAATAAAAACCCTGATCACTTCTCATAAAGATCAGTGCATATAATTCAAGGAACCTTTTTTATTTTAAAATAATAATCAATAGATTTTTTTTTTATTTGGTTTCTGGCGCATATGATCCAGGAAACCGAAAAAAAAAAAAAATGGTTTCCTCAATTATATACACTGGAAACGAGGGCAAAATGCAAAATAATTTTATTTTATTTTTTTGACAATAAATTGAACTTGAACTTTGTTTGCAGAACATGCAATTTTATGTTCTTTGATGATTTTTTTTTTTTTTTTTTTGGTTAAATTAAACTTTGTTTGTAGAAGAGTATGCATGTTAAATGGCTTCTTTTAATTAGAATGGGTATAAATGTAAAATTACTTATTTCCAGACAATTTCATTTTAAAAAAACAAACATGTTGACAATGCATTCAGATTTGAGAAAGAAAAAAAAAACATGTCATTCAGGTTCAGATTTCAGTCCCTATTAAGATTCAAGACCGTTCAGTCTTCAGACAAAAAAACAAATGACCAAGAAATCCTGATTTTTAACTTAATTTCAAATCACTGGATTGCATTTAATACGTCTTCTTCCAAAATTATCCTACCAAAGATAACATATTTCCAAATTTATCATAATTTTATATTATACACATTTAGTTCTTTTAACCTATTACTTATGATAAACATAAAAAATTAAAAAAAATTAAAAAAAAAAAAAAAAAAAAAAAAACACTAATCACATTGTATCTCTTAACACCATCGTTGAACCTATATATATATTTAAATCAAAACCATTTCTGAATCATTATTTATCCTATTTTTTAAATCAATTATTTATCATATCTTATTCATGAATAATATATTGCAATTATTACATAAAAATGGTTTAATATTTGTTAAATTATTTTTATTTAGTTGTTTGTATCATATAAAATGAAAATACATAACAATTAATAGTAACAAGGGTATACATGTCAAATTACTTATTTTAAAACCATTTTATATTTAAAAAACAAGAAAGTTGACATTCTATTCCGACATGATAAAAAAAAAAAAAAAAAACATGTCATTCAGATTCAAGATTTAGTCATTATTCAATATTCACTTATTCAGTAAAATTCAAGACTGTCCAGTCTTCAGACAAAAAAACAAACGACCCCTAACTGATTATACACTACAATAACCGAAGTGCTGAAACCTTTAGGTCTCGTTTGGCAAATGGGATGGGATGGGATGGGAAAGGGACTATTTTTTGTCCCCTTCCCATGTTTGGCTCGGTTGTGGGATGGGTTTCATTTATCCCATCTGCAAATTTTATACCACTGATATGGGATAAAATAGTCCTAAGCAAAATCATGTGATTCATTTTAATCCCACTTCTTTCATTTATTTATTTTTAATTTCAAAAAACAAACTCTCAGAAGAACATAAGATGATGAAGAAATATTGCTTCAAGTGTGGGTGATTTTAGATATGCTTTTGCTTCCTCTTCCTCTCTCTCTCTCTCTCTCTCTCTCTCCTATCTTCTTTCACTTTGTTTGAAGATATGAAATAATTGAAAAAATAAATAAAATTAAAATGGTTTAGATCTGTTTGAGTCGTGAAGATTGCCTAGATCTCATACCAATTGGAAAAGATTCTTTTTTGGTTGAACATCTGAGGATAATTTATTAAACAAACCCTGGGAACAGGCTAAGAACAATAGGGAAGCGAAGCACCAGGCAACAAGAAAAGCCAAAGCAACTCACTAGAAGACAGAAAACAAAGAAAAAGATGTGGGTGTTTGGTTTTGATTTAGTTTGGATTTAGGTCTGAGTTTGACCGTGGGTTTTTGTTTGGTTATGTGATTGAATCGGGATGAAAGATGGATGGATGAGTTTTGATTCAATAGATTTTTTTTTTTTTTTTTTTTTTGTGTGAATGAATCTGATGATTTTTTTTGGTGAGAGAAAGAGATGAGAGGAGGAGAGTTAAAGAGATTGTTTTTCTTTTCAAGAACGTGGTGAGAAAGAGATGGAGGAGAGAAAACGGGAAAGATTCTCATCAGATTGGTTTTTTTTTTTTTTTCAGAACAATTTCTTTTTTTTACAATTTTTTATTACATTATTTTTCTCCGATTCCATTACATACCAAACATAGTATATCATTATTTTGAGTCCAATCTCATGTTGCATCAAACACAAGAAACACTATAAGTAATTTAATCCTATCAAATCTAATCAAATCCAATCTCATTTCTTAAAAATCATATCTTGTGCACCGAACGCACCCTTAAGAAAATAACATGGCAAAGTTATATATATAAAAAAAGGACTAATTGCACAAACCTCTACTGAGTTTAGGTCTAATAATAGGTAGATGGACATTTTACTTGAAATTACACAAACCGCCCCTACTATAAGTTGATTTTCATTAAATTTAGTGATTGACAAAACTTTTAGGGTTAAATGACTTGAATGCCCCAATTTATATTATTTTATTATCTAAAATAAATAATTAAACAAATATTATCTAATATATAAAAAAAATTAAAATTTTAATAAAAATGATGAGGATAATGTTGTTATTTTTTTTGATATTTATCACCCATTTTTCATAAAAATCCTTCATGGAATTTTTTTTTTGAATGGGTGATGAATCTAAAAATAAAAAATAAAAAATAAAAAAAAACTCAATTGTGAATGATTTTTTTTTTTTTAAACTTTTGTTTAAAATGGGTGTTGAACCTAGAAAAAATAAAAATAAAAGCTCAGATGATGATGGTTTTCTCTTTAGTTGAAAATGGGTGATGATAGATGTCGATAAAAAAGAAAATTTTGCCATTTTTTTTTTCTCCTCTGAAAAATGGGTGATAAATATCGAAAAAAATAACAACATTATCCTCATCTTTTTAAAAAAAATTGAAATTTTTATTTCATATTAGATAATATTTGTTTCATTATTTATTTTAGGTAATAAAATAATACAAATGAGGGCATTCAAGTCATTTAACCCTAAAAGTTTGGTCAATGGTTAAGTTAACGGAAGTCAACTTATGGTAGGGGAGGTTTATGTAATTTCAAACAAAAGGTCCATCTATCTGTAATTAGACCTTAATTCAGGGGGGTTTGTGCAATTAGTCCAAAAAAGAATAGGACGAGACTTTCTAGGTACGTGTGGGGCCCACAAATGGGAAACCCCAACTTGCATAGATCGTGGACTGAGTGACACGTGGCGGTAAATACAAGACTCTTCACCTAGAAAAACTGGCCTATGTCCATTTTTCAATCTACTTCCACTCCAGACTTGCCGGTTACTTCACGTGCTGGTCGTTTACTTTGATTTTTTATTTTATTTTATTTTATTTTAATTTTTTTTATCTACATTAATTTTTAAATTTGTAAATTTTGATATTGAATGGATGAGAGGTGTGTTGAACTGTTGATACTTGTCAAAATCAAATAATGACACTGGAATGATCAATTTTAAATAAATAATAATGTTTTTTATTAAGAAAAATAAAATGTCATATCAATCCATCTATTTTTTTGATATGATTTTTTATTAAATATAAAAATTGTATAGTCATATCAATCCATCTATTTTTTTGATAAGATTTTTTATTAAATATAAAAATAAAAAGTTTAACAATTTTCTTTCAAAAAAAAAAAAGAAAAAGTTTAACGGTTTTTAAATTTTGCTTCTAAAGCCGACTCCTTCCAATTATGAAAGTAGACATTAAAACGTGCTTGCAGTGTTTCATCTTGGTAGGACTAGATAGATAGTTTGTTTATTTATTTATTTTATTTTTTAATAATATTTTTGAAGTTTGGCTAAAATATAGATTCTAAGTCGTCAAAAATATAATTTGCAATTATAATAATTATCTTTAAAAAAAATTATAATAATTATCATAAAAATATTGCAAAAATCCTAACATAAAATATCTAAACTCTTATAAAAATAAGTAATATTACAATGTCCAAATATAGAGTTCAGCTGATGTGACACCAATAAAACTCAATGATTTTACCAATTATAAAAGAAATTTACGTTTGGACAAAGTAGCATTACTATTATAAAATTCATAGAAATCTTTTTTTTAAAAATAATAATAATAAAATAAAATGAATTACTCAATAATTATGTAGATATCAAGAAAAGTTAATAAAATTCATCATTAATGAATATCAAAACATTCGGACAACCGTAAAATAAAATGATAAGTTTGTACGTAACGATGTCTATCAACACGCTAATGTTAAAATTTTGACATTTGTATTGTTTCACCATTGTACATAAAATCACATTAACTAATTTTTTTTATTCATATTAACTTTGGTAAAACCTCTCTTGATGTTTAGAGTAGATATAGGAGTCGTGCTCCAGTGTTGATTGATTTCACTGTAGGTTAGGTTTAGTGTTACATTTAAAAAAAAAAAAAAAAGTTTGCATCAAATCATATTATATATATAAAAAATCATACTACATTCTTTTGTTAATTTATACCGGATCAATTACATCACTATTTTTATTTTTTTGCAGAAAGGGAAAATCATTAATAACAATTTGAGTAATAATAATAATAAAAAATATGGCTATGGGTTCAGACTTCAGGCACGTAGCCATATTCTCATCAACCCACATTCCATAGATAGTTATTTTTATTTTTATTTTTATTTTTGGAAAAATAAAAAAGAAAAAGGAAAGGAAAAGGAAAAGGAAAGAAACAGCCAACCACACCTCTAGCAAGAAACGTGGACCATTTGATAAGATTCTTTCGACGAGCCAACTGTGTGATCAGTACTTGCTCTTCTCACTTTCTCAGAAACCGCCATTTTTATTTATTAAGAATATATATAAAATAACAAGAAATTATTATCACCATTAAATACCATGATATTTTTTATTAAAAAATAAAAAATACCATAATATATATGAGTAATGTTATATTGTCTAAATTTAGTATCTAAATCTAGTGTCTAAATGATATGGCAATACTGTAAACCATTCATTTAAATTGTATTATATTTATATGATTTAAATGAATGGTTGCCACATCATTTGGACACTAGATTTGAACACCAAATTTGGACAATATAGCATTACTCAATATATATATATATACAGTCTTTCTATTATCAGTTTGAACCGATAAAAGTTATATCAGTTCGAACTGATAAAAATTATATCAGTTCCTTGTATGTGGGCCACTGGATTTAAATACTTTGACTAACAAGTGCATACAACCAAGTCAAAGTATTTAAATCCAGTGACCCACATACAAGGAACTGATATAACTTTTATCGGTTCGAACTAATAATAGAATTTATATATATATGATAGAATCCCAAAGATCCTTGTTTTTTTTACTTATTTTCAAAAATGTCTCTATATATATATATGATAGAATCCCAAAGATCCTTGTTTTTTTTTACTTATTTTCAAAAATGTCTCTATCGTTTCACATTTAGATTAAAACCCCTATTATAGCAAATTTTTGATACATGATCATGATTTAAAAAAAAAAAAAAATGGATATGTCAATAATGAAGGTATTATTTATATTTATGACATAGGGACTTATTTTTTGAGAATGACATCGAGATTAGGGTTAAAGGTTTGCTGAAATTAAACATTACCGGTGTCTTGGTTTTTGAATAATTATTCCTAAACTAGTAGAAATATTCTCACACTTTTATTTATTTATTTATTTATTTTTTATGGGCAACAATTTTTAACCACCAATCCCAACAATTTTTGGGAAATAAGAAACTATGGTTTTTCACCATGTAGTTACGGACAAAGAGATTTAAAATCCATATTTAGTGGGAGTAAACCACAAACCACAAACTACAAGCCTGATTGAACTCCACCAATATAAGTGATATGATTTTAACAACTCATATATCACATTACAACACCAATACAAATATCCCATAAGGTGAGACGGAACGACATCAATACAGAGTGAGCTTTGGGTTGGAGAGTTATTTATTTATTTTAAAAAAGAGGTTATTATTTACCATTAAATACTAACATATTTACTATATAAGAAAATAGTAATCATATTTTTGAATTAAAAAAAAAGAAGCAATTATAATAAAAACAAACCACAAACCACAAGTATGATCGAATTAGAATTAAACTCCACTACTATAAGTGATATGATTTTGACAACTCACTTATAATATTACAACACCGATACAAATATCCCGTAAGGTGAGACTCGAACGGTATCACAGATATCTATTGAAGGTGCACAACCGGTCAACCACTAAAACCAGAGTGAGTTTTGGGTTGGAGAGTTATTTATTTATTTTTATTGTTAAATAATACATAAATATTTATAATAAAAATAAAATTCTTTTACATATTCAACACCACTGGCCGCACTATAAAAGGCAATCAATAACAACTCTGTCTGTTCACGTCTCTCATCTTCTTCTTCACCTCCTACTCTATAGTCTATAATACTAAAAGATATCAGAAGAAACATAGTAATTTTTTTCAAGCTTGTGGGTTCTTGTTAACATGTCGCTCCTCACAGATCTCATCAACCTCAACCTCTCTGAATACACTGACAAAATCATCGCCGAATACATATGGTTCGTTCCTCTGTTTTCATGTTTATTCCTTATCTTATTATACAAGTTTTTGTATATATCTGTGTATGTTTCCATGGGTTGGCTTTGTTTTTGTGTATCTCTGCTGTGATCTGGTGCAACATCTTGGTCATGTGTTGTTTTTGTGTTTTTCTTTCTTTCTTTTTCTCTGTTTGGTTGCTGAGAAATCTGTTTGTGAGATTTTTTTTTTATTCTGCTTTTTGTGTTTTAAAATTTTCACCTACCACATGTACTGTAACCGTATCATCTCTGGATTTTTTTATATTTAGTATTATCTTTTCTTTTCTATTTTGATACTGATTCATATGAGAATGAAGGAATCTCATCCCTTGACTAAGTCAACGGGTGAAGATTCGTTTCTCTTTATTTTATTTTATTTTTTATTTTTTCGCTTGTTATGCAAATAATGGAAGTTGATGTTTCTATGATCAGTTGTGTATTTTTTTTTTTTTTTTAGCATATTTGGGAAAAATATTGTGATTCTGATTTAATAAAAAAAAGAATCTGGATGTGATCTTGATCATATCCGTCAAGATCAATAGAGATCACGATGGATTTAAATTTTAATCAAGATCATTCACGCTGGATTTTGGTTAATTTTGTTTCTCACGTTGTTTGTGTAAAAATGTGTTGAACAGGATTGGTGGTTCTGGTATGGATCTCAGGAGCAAAGCAAGGGTACTACACTTTTTCTCTAATTATTAATGTTATTATTATTATTATTATTTCTCTTATTTTTGTTTCTAATTATATATATTTCTTTGTTACTTGTTATACAAAGACTCTCCCTGGACCAGTTACTGATCCTTCACAGCTGCCCAAGTGGAATTATGATGGTTCCAGCACAGGCCAAGCCCCTGGAGAGGACAGTGAAGTGATCTTATAGTAAGCTTTTCGATTATGCGTCTATTGAGTCATGTTTGTGTGAATCTGAACGCATTGCCGGGAGTTAATAATATGTTCTTCAAACTGTGATCCTAATCATTTTTGTGTTTTCAATGTTATTAAACAGTCCTCAAGCTATTTTCAAGGATCCATTCAGGAGAGGCAACAATATTCTTGTGAGTTTTTTTTTTTTCACTATGGTTTTGCTTTCATGTTGTATGATTTTATTACCCTGTGACCATATTTTTTTTTCACTTCTGATTTTTGAATGTTAAATTGATTTATAGGTCATGTGTGATGCCTACACTCCAGCCGGAGAAGCGATCCCAACGAACAAAAGATGTGCCGCTGCCAAGATCTTTAGTAACCCTGCTGTTGCTGCTGAAGTACCCTGGTATTTTTAATCTCATACCGATTTCGATTGCACCCTTTGAGATTTGTTACCATCTATGGAGAACTTTTCCTGTTTTCTTGAATTATAAGATTCAATTGGTGTTTGATTTGGTAAAAACAGGTATGGTATTGAGCAGGAATATACTTTGTTGCAAAAAGATATTAAATGGCCTCTTGGCTGGCCCGTTGGTGGCTTTCCTGGCCCTCAGGTTCGCTCTATTTTCCTACCAACATATTCGTGAAATCGACGCTGTCTTTTGTGTTTTCTGGATTTCGAATTCTTTCGTTATATAGTATACTTTTTGTTTTGAACCAAAGAATTGGAAATTTATGTTGTTATGGCTCTACAGGGACCATACTACTGCGGTGCTGGTGCTGACAAAGCTTGGGGACGCGACATTGTTGATGCCCATTACAAGGCCTGTCTATATGCTGGGATTAACATTAGTGGCATTAACGGTGAAGTGATGCCTGGGCAAGTAAGTTATCAAAATTTTACTTATATTGCATTAGACTGGTTGGTAGTCTATCCAGTTCATTACATCTTAAGTCGTTCTTTGTATTCTATCTAGTGGGAATTTCAAGTCGGTCCATCTGTTGGAATATCTGCTGGAGATGAGGTTTGGGTTGCTCGTTATATTTTGGAGGTAATTTCATGCTCAAATATTTGTAAACATATTTCTACTATTACTATTATTACTATGTTGTTGAAAATTGAAGTTGCCTGAGTTTCCAAATTTGTGTTTAACAGAGGATCACAGAGATTGCTGGAGTTGTTCTTTCCTTTGACCCCAAGCCAATCCAGGTTAATTTTTCTTTCATAATTCTTCTTTATTGAATTGTTGGAATTAGAAGGGTTGTAAAATCACCCATTTCGATTTTTAGTTATGCGAGTTGTCAGTTTACGTGTTGATAAAATCTTCCATTTTGATTTTTTGTTCTACTAGGGTGATTGGAATGGAGCTGGTGCACACACTAACTACAGGTTGGTATTAGTCTTTCGTGGTTCGATCATTTGTATAACGTTTTATATCCTACAAAGGATATTAACGTGTTATCGATAATGTTTCAGCACCAAGTCCATGAGAGAAGAGGGAGGCTATGAGGTGATCAAGAAGGCCATTGAAAAGCTTGGTCTTAAGCATAGAGAGCACATTGCTGCATACGGTGAAGGCAATGAACGCCGTCTCACTGGCAAACATGAAACAGCTGATATCAACACTTTCAAATGGGTATGATAGAAAAGCAAGCTCTACTCTCTGCTACATTATTATGCCTTCACACATTTGTAATATTCATGCATTTTTTGGATTGATCATCAGAAAGTTAGATCATGATCATTCTCATGACCTTCAATTCAAATGGTTTTTTTTTTTTCTTCGTAAATATGGAACAGTCGAGCTTAGTTTTTCATTTTCGTTCTCTGATGAAACAGGGTGTTGCTAACCGTGGAGCATCGATTCGAGTTGGCCGTGACACCGAGAAAGAAGGGAAAGGTTACTTTGAAGACAGGAGGCCTGCTTCAAACATGGACCCATATGTGGTGACTTCCATGATTGCAGAAACCACACTTCTGTGGAAGCCATGAGAGTGTACTCAGCCTCAGATAATATTTATTAGTTGCTATGTCTTATTGAACAACGAAAAATGTGGGTTTTTTTTTTTTTTTCTTACTAGGATCCTTGCATCATCATCTGTTTGCCCTTTTGTATTTGAACCTGCAATGCTCGTGGTTTTCATTGCCTCCTTTGCCTTTCTTTCCTGTGTTGAATAATGTAAACATTTTTAATTTTAATAACATCATTTAAAGGGCAGATTTCTTTGTTTCATGCTTTGACTTCCTTCCTTTGTTCGTGAAATCCAACACAACACTTTGGGATCCATTGAGATCAAACGTTTCATATGCGATTTGGATATCTACTCCAATCGAGAAATTCCGCACCACCACTATTTTGGAAAAGGAGGTGTACAAGAGAGTGCTCATTCTGGTATGGTTCTATTTTGATTTTTACATGGAAGGTGAGGCGACGAAGGGGGTGGGTGGGTGGGTGGGGGTTGGTGTGCTCAAAAACTCTAAAGGGACGTACGGACTGTATGTTCTGTCCAAAATAAAATATTTCATTGGTTAAAGTATGATTTTCGATCTATAAAATATGGAAATTATTGGCTAAAGAAGGAAATAAAGGGTCAAAACTCAAAAGTCTTCATCAAAAACATGGTACACTGAATTTCATGATTCTTTTACTTAATAGGGGAATGCTATCTACCTTTCCCATTTGCCTTTCCCATTTACCTTTCCCACTCATTGTTTGACACGTGTACACTTTTTCATTTAATAATCCTCTTATTTCAGATTTAAAAAAAAAAAATCCCGTGTGGTTTTTGTGACATAATAAATGGTTGTTTAATTTAATTTTTGAAACTATAAGATACTTATATATATATATATATATATATATATATTTTAAAAAAAAGAAAAAAAAAAAAAACCTAAAAGATGGGGTTTTTTTTTATAAGAAAAAACTATAAGATGGTTTTGATATATAATAAGAGTGAGATTTTGACTCTTATTGATCTAAATTCGAAATTAGAGGGTCCTTTTTGATTTTTTTACCCTCTTACTTTATATATTTTAAATGGGTTGGTTTGATAACAATTGCCAACCCTAAATCTACCCCTAGACAAATAATAAAATACATAAAATAAGTTAAAAGACCTTTTCATTAAAGGGTAGATGAATCCAACAAAAAAAATTTCATGCCCCAGCCTGCCCCAAAAACATTTAATTTGCATTTATACTGGTGGTGGTAGATGACAACAACCTAAATACAATATTTTATAAGGTCAGGTCATCAATTTTAATATTTATTAGATTTTAATTTAATCTATTGAATTTTAATTTAATAGTACAAAAAATTGACGGTTTTAAGAATAAAAAAAACAAACATTTAGAAAGAGAGCTTCTTTTGACAATCCAATTTTTTCTTTTTACACTTCTTTTCTAAAAACACTTCATTTTCAAAATTTAAATTTAAAAATTTTTTAAAGACACTTCATTTTATTCCAAGATTATCCTTTTTATCTTTTGACACTCCTATTCCAAAGACACTCCATTTTAAAAATAAAATTTCTAAACACACTCCATTTTATTTTAATAAAAGTTAGGACGAACTATCGTAACCTTTGGATTCATACGAAAAATAATCTTTTTGAATTAAATTATTAAAAAAAGAAATTATCTTTCCTAAATCATTATATTAAATATTACATATTAAACATTTTCTCCTAAATTTTTAATTACTATATTATACTCTCTCTTCTCCAGTGCATATCTCTAATTTTCTATCTCCATTCTTTCTCAAACAAGATTAACAGTTAAGAAAAAAAAAAAAAACTTACGTATATATTAAAAAAAAAAAAACCTCAAAAAACAAGTACCATGTTTAAAAAAAAAAAAAAAAAATCGAAATATGAAAATGTTTTTTGTTACTTTTGTAGGTATGTGATTGCTTAGAAAACTTTAATTATTTCATTAATCTTATAAATTCTGAGTTTAATCGAATTTAGTTGCAACAAATTAAGTTTTCATATATCTATATCTATATATATATATTTTTGAAAAACAATGTATTTGTATTGACTTTTTAATATATATATATTACTGTTAGTAAAAAACCAAAATATTCATAAGATTTTTTTTCTTTAATTATTAATCAGAGATTGATTGAGAAAGTATATATGGAGAAAGGATTTTTTTTATTTGAAAAATGGAGAGAGAGAGAGAGAGAGAGAGAGAGAGAGTTTAATATGGTAATAACAAATTTAGGAATGAGAGTTTAATACGTAATATTTAATGTAATGATTTAGGAGAGAATTTCTTTTTTTAATAATTTAATTAGTTTGGAGTGTCTTTATAATTTTTTTGTCTTGTTTAGTAATTTTAATTCGGGTTAAAATTGTCATTAATAAAAAAAATTAAATTAAAGTGTAAATTGTGGATTGTAAGGAGAAGCTCTCATTTATAAATACTCGTATATTGTTTGATAACCATCCAACAACTATAGCAAAACCCTAGTTTATAATAGTATGTTTGCAATTAATTTTGATAAATATAAATAAGTCTTAATTATTGAATTGAATTCATAGATCTTCTCTTAGTACGTGTGGATGTGGTGTTCATCTTCCCTTCACGTTAGTGGTGGAACTTTGAGTTCAACATGTACATTGTACACATGTGGGGGAGTTTATGATATTGTGATTACTTTAAAAGTTTCCATTAAAAATATATTACAATTATTAATTTTTATTAATTTTTATATTCATAATACAATTATTCTTGATAAATGCATATTAGTCTTAAGTAATTGTAAGTTCCTTACTTTTGATTGGATTATTTCAGTGATAAACCACAATTGGGGTTTGAAATATAAGGGTAGCTTAGGTGCTTAATTTTTTTTGATTAAGCTTAACAAAGGCCCTCTCAAGACCTTAAGATGATAAGCATCTCAAAGGTAAATCATTTGTGCTTAATTACATTGAAGAGAATAGTTGCACATTCATTGCTTTCTATGTACAATCTCTTCACTCTTCACATTTGCACATCTTGCATATAGATTAAGTGTGAATTGTCACTTAGAAAAGAGAAATTTTCTCTTTACCATTGTCGGTACCGCGCCTTGTACACTTGCATGGCAGTGGTCCATAACAGGTGCAACACCTAATGCCTTTACGTCGTGTATACTGCCATGGGTGCATTTGCCTCTGGAGCGGTCCCCACAGTGGTAGTTTCCAGTGTTTACACGCCTGGAGTACCACGGCACAGACACTTGCTCGTACCGCGGTACGCACAGCGGTTGTGATGGCCAAGTGTTTTAAAAAATGACCAAAACGGTAGAGCTTTGTGGTGATCATATATAAGTGCCACTTTGTCTCTAGGTCAGTCTCTAAGAGTTCAAAATCATATTTTTAACTTAGAACATTTTCCAAGAGAGAAAATCATCCAAGAACTCACATTTGATCACTCAAAATCATTTCCATGTGCATCGAACTTCATCTAGCATCATTTAGCTTCATCTAGGATGCTTTCTTGCATGGGTTTTCTTCAACACATGTGACTTGGTAACTTGAACACCATTTAAATCCATTTTTGTGTTCTTACTTAGCAAGAAGTCTCATTTATTACTTGTATGCATCTAGATTAGATTTTATATACAAGATTGAGATAATTGTGTTGATTGATTGAGTGTTGTACTGGAATAGCTATTGCATCTAGGATTGCTTTATCTTAAATAGCTAAGTTTATACATGACATGTAGACATATGATATCTAGGATTGATTATTGACATCTTGAATCTCTAGATAAGCATTTAGTGTAACCTAACATTATTTGCATCTTAAATATCATGATATTCACATAGGTTGTTGATTACTTCTTTGTGAAGTGTTAGGTTTATAGTTTGTGTTGGCATGTATTCCATACCAAAACGTGTTTCTTTTGTAATGTTTAGTGGTTCATATGTTGAAGATTTATTAAGATGAAGAAAGTCTTGGCCACAATTCATGCAAAATGCTGGCTTCAAAGAGATATGTGCTTCATTGATCATCAAAGGTAATATAAGACCTCATATCTCTTACAAGGCTAGGCACACACACACACACACACACACATGGAATCCTTGTGTGTTCCTCCATGGTTAAACATCATTTATATATCACTTTCACACACTTGATAATATATGCTCATGCATTTATACTATCTTGACAAACTTTGCTTATTGCATATTCTAGAACTATGTCTAGGAAATAGCATATGTGTGTGTCTTTGTGTTTGTATGTTTCCGTATTTTTATATTTGGAATTGAATATGCTCTATTATGATTCCTTATTGAGTTTCGGTCATTTCGGTTACTCATTTATTTAATTTCGAGTCCAAACGATGTAGCTACGTTACTTTTCGTTCTCATTCGTTAAGTTGACTTCATCGTCGTTTTCCGAGATGATTTCTCAACTATTTTTCAAAGTTGTGTAGTCATCGTCGTGCGTGAGGGAGTCACAGTTTGTAATCCGAAAATGGATTCAAAATCGGAGTTCGGATGCCCAAGATAAGGCTGAAGAACGTGAGGGAGCGCGCGAGAGGCGAAAGTGGCCAAGAGGCCACGTGTGGCCCAAGCCGTGTGGGAGCCGTGGGCCCCACGGCCAGAGAGGCTCTCTGGCCCCGTGTGGCCCACGCGTCCCCCACGGGTTGGGGTGACGTGGCCACTCTTGATTGGCCAATTTTTCCTTTCTCTCTCCTCCTTTTTATTTCCCTCAATTCCCTCCATTTTGTTTTAAAGAAGAAAAGCTTAGAATTCCCGTCAGATTTTTTCTCCTAAACTTTCTCACCTTCCAAACACCATAACTTCTTCATACGAAGTTGGATTTGAGTGATTCAAGTTGGAGAACGTTCGTAATCGAGTCATCTACCTTTTCCAAGTGGTTTGGTGGCTGTTTGATCGAGTTTTCTAGTGGTTTCACACAGAAATCCGAACCAGCTCGTGAATCTAAGGTATTGGTCTTATCTTTGGGGTTTCTTTCTTTTTAACCTTCAATTTGCTTGGGGTTTCTTCTTCTATATGTATGTTTATGTTTGGTGAATGCTATTGAAAAAGATAGCTTCATACTCATTGTAATCAAAAGTCTATTTAGAGACAAATGTGGACTAGTTTCTATGATTCTAGGTTTTTCACATGTTTGTGATTTGTATTGTGATTAGAATGACATCTTAGGTTATTTGTAACTTGATTGAATCAATTTTGTGATAAATGACCTTGATATTTGATTTGATCATTTGATTGATGAAATCTAGGATTATTGTATTTGTATGTGTATTAAAGCAATCTAGGATTTAATTGATTTATATGTTGAATCCTTGCTCTATATTTTTGGCTAGAATATTGATTGATTTAATCTCATGTATGTAGCATTTTATTGTATGTTGATAGCATCTTGAACTTATACTTCATGAATATATTTTGTTCAAGTGTTGTATATGTGAATGAGACTTTGAGCTTATGTGTTTGGTGTTTACACATGCTTTAGGTTTTATTCTTGTATTTTGCATCTAGACTTTTATTACTTGTGATATCACATGTTTAGGTCTATTTGTACCATGGAATGTATTGATCACATGTTCTATGTTGAATTGGTTGTTTGCATCATTTGCATTCACATGATCACACTAGGAAGTCCTTGTAAAAGGCATGAAGTCTTGGTTAGAGTCGGGATGACTCGGATAGCCAAGCAAGAAGACTTGCCTAGAGTCAGGATGACTCGGATAGGTAAGCAAGAAGTCATGGCTAGAGTCGGGAGGACTCGGATAGTCATGTATGAGAGGCTCCCTAGAGGCATGAGTGCCTTGGATAGGGAGTTGGCTATTATATTGGTAGGCCTAGGCGTATGGTTAGACATAGACTCCAAAAGAGCAGGGTACACGGGAGGTGTATGCAATCTTGAGGAATTTCTAATCTTCCATCGATGTTGGTTTTGTATGTTGTCCAATATATGGTGGTTTCGCATCATTGAGGGATCTCATACTTTCCAATAGGGTTGGGTAGACTTAGACTCCACTAGGTTGGGTGAGCTAAAGATTGGTCACTTTGTGGATTCTCTATTTTTATCATCTAATATATATAGTACCTTAATGGTTGTTGTAAGGATTCCCATATCTTGATTGACTTATTTCGTGGACAAACCACGTATTGGGGATTGCATGTAAGGGTAGCTTAAGTGATTGATATTCAAGCTCAAGACCCTCTCATGTCCTCAAGGTTGATAAGCACCAAAGGTAAACTTCTATGTGCTTAATTTGCTTTGAAGAGATTAGTTTCACACACACACAACTCATGCATAAATTTTATTCTTGTATGTTGTGTGTTTTATATGTGTGCATGCATGTTCTTGAACATCTCTTCTTGCATGTTTTATTTTGATTGCATTTTGTTCATTGAAATGCCATGACATGTTTAGGCATTAGGATGCATTCACTTCCCACACTTGCACTTCATTATTAGTCTTAAGTGTGGTGTAATTCGTTTCCGTTTGTGTGATCGGAAACGTCCGCGCTTGCAAGATGGTGTGCATGTCTTAGCGCGATGGTTGACCACTTGAGAAGGTCTCATTCTTCTCTTGGATAAGTGGTAGTTTTGATTTGATTGTTTGGAGTAAAGTGTCTAGTTTCAAAAGATTAGATTTTAATGTTTTAAATGTTTTTCAAAACTGACCTTTGCATGGTCTTGTGACCATAACTTTTTATACAAAGCTTCAAAATGAGTTTTGAAAATTTCTATACAAACTAGACACCCATACCTTTCCAACGGTATATTATTCGTAATATTTCATGACCGTTTGGATTGGTTTTAAAATCTCCAAAGTTACAACCAAAACAGGGCAACTCTGTTTTTGTCCGTTTCTGACCTTTGGTCACTCAATTGACCATAAATGTTTCTACAGACATCGAAATGTCATTCTATAAAAACGAGTAGAAAGTAGACTTCCATACCTTTCCAACGATATATCATACGAAAGGTTTCGATGTCGTTTGGTCATGTTTCGAAGCTCTTGAATCTTGAGTCGCTGCACTGACCCGAGTACCGCAAAAATGCCCATATTTTTTCCATTTCTTCCAAAACGACATAGTTTCACTTGGGCATTATAAATACATATCTTTCTCATCATTTTAAGGGCTGTGCCACAAAATCAAACCCTAGAGAGAGAGGCTCCATATTCTTGAGAGAGAAAGAGAGATTTGAGAGAAATCAAATCAAGAACTCACCTTTAACCACTCAAATCAAATCCCTTTTGCATCATATTTCATATTGCATCTTCTATTACTATATAGAATGCATCCATGATTGGATTTGGATCATCACAACTTGCTTGGTAAGATTTTGATTAAGTTCATCTTATTTGATTATTTTTATTATCAAGCTATTCTCTTTATTTTACTTATATGTTTTGATCATATGATAAATACAAGATTAGAGAATTAATTGTGATGAATTGATTGAGTGTTGTATTGTGATAGATATCTAGGTTTTTATAATCTATGTTTATCTAAGCTATTATGACATGTCATTTAGCACTTGATATCTAGGATTGATTTTAATTGATTATCTCATCATCCTAGATAAGCATCTAAGGTTCCCTAGCCTTGTTTGTTATTTGAATATTCATACATATTCACATAGGTTGCATAATCTCTTCTTAGAGAATTAAGACTTGAGGCTAAGAGTGCTTAGGCCTCAAGCAAATTGGAATAGGGTTGCTAATAAAGGCCCGTAGGGTAGAAGTGAGGGGTTACAGACCGGATTGTTAGACGAGGTCTACATAGGTTGTAAACTTCATTTCAATTAGTGATTTTGAGTTCCGAGTGTGGCGCACTATACAGCCCGTGGTTTTTCCCAGTGGTTGGGTTTCCACGTATACATCAAGTATCATTTTTAATTCCGCACTATATTACACTTGCTTGTATTTTTGACTAGTAGGGTCATTTTCGTAATATTGACTTGTATGCGAAAATTGGGTAAAAATAGCTAAAATCTATTCACCCCCCCTCTAGATTAATATATTGATAACACGCCTCGAGTATTTAGTTATTTACAGTTGTATTTCAACCCGTGGATGTTTCCTCCTTGGAGGTTTTACCACGTTAAAAAATCTCTTGTGTTAATTCTTCCTATCTCTATCTTTTATATTTTATTTGTGTATGTTATTGTCTTATTTCATATTATTCACTTGTGATGTATAGTGAAGCAAGTATTTGTAAAGTGTGATTTGTGGATTCATTCTTTTGATCATTTTTGTATATATGATTATTTTGTATATTGTAATTTTTGTATAGTGATATTTGATCACTCTTGTAACTCATTGAACATCTATTGAAATACAAGCTTTCTTTGTTGTTGTGTTTATTCGTTCTTATACCTCACACAACTAGGTGATATACTTAGACCTTGTTCACATGATTATATTCTCATATTGTCTATGTATGTCTTTCTTGGTTTATTTTGTTGTGTGTAAGGCTACCTTGAGGGACAAACGAAAGTTTGTTCAAGGGATTGAAAAAGGGTGTAAAAACCTATTCACCCCCCCTCTAGGTATGCCTTAAGCAATTTAACTACGTTTGTATACTTTCATGAAGTGAAGCCTTGTGACTAAGTTGCTTAGTGCGCAAGCAAGTAGGTCTAGAATCGCTATTAAAGACTAGTTGAGTAATAGTGGTGGGTTAGTGACCGAGAATGGTTGAGGTCAACCTAGGTTGTAAACATCATTACAAGTAGTGAATTTGAGGACCGTGTGTGGCTAGCATATTAGCCCGTGAGTTTTTCCTCGTTGTGGGTTTCTCACGTAAATCAATCAACTTGCAATTTATTGTTTTTCGCACATAGTTTAGTTTAGTTTAGTTTAGTTTAGACTTGACACGGTTCCGGTTCAAACCATGGAACCGGAATTGGAATCGGAACCGGAACCGAAACCGAAACCGAAACCGAAACCGAAAGAGACCTTCCAAGGTTCGAGGAACCACTCGGTTCGAATCGGACTGGAACCGATGGTTCCGGTTTGAACCGACGATTCCAGGGGTTTTTTTTTTTCTTTTTTTGGGCTGACTGTTGGAGGCCCAACGGCTACCTTTTTTTTTTTTTTTTTTCCTCACACCAATTTCCTCCCAATTCTCTCTAATTCTAATTTCTCTCTCAATTCTCCAAGTCTGCAACTCTCCAAGCTTCCAATTCATTCTCAATTACTAAGTTTTTAATATTTATTTCATTTTGCAATTGTTTTATTTGCAATTAATTTTATTTGCAATTTATCTTATTTGCAATTTATTTAATTTGCAATTAGTCAATTACTAAGTTTCCAATTTCATTTATTTTCAATTTATTTTATTTTCAATTACTACCTACTATTATTCTCTTGTCACCAAGCACAATGCAATGACTACAACATTCGATATCATGGAGTCATTGTAGGCTATGTTCGGACAGCAATTCGAGCAAAAGTGGCATGAAGCTGTGCATTCCGCAATGTTTGCACGAATGAAGGAGGGTTCATCGGTCCGGGAACATGTCCTGGGCATGATGTCCCACTTTAACTCAGCTGAGGTCAATGGCGGGGCCATTGATGAGGAAAGCCATGTGAGCATTATACTGACGACTCTTCCAAAGAGTTTCGATCAATTTAAGAGCAACTACGGGATGAACAAATTGAAGTTCAGCCTGACACAATTGCTGAATGAGCTCACTACCTATGAGTCCATGACAAAGGACTACAAAGGTAAGACCAGTGAGGCAAATGTTGCTGAACCATCTTCTTCTAGGTTTAAGAAGAGGAAGAGTTCTGCTAGCAAGGCTAAAGCAAAGCCTAAGAAGAAACCAGCTCAAAGCAAGAAAAAGAGCTCCTTGACTGACAAAGCAAAAGGGAAGTGTTTCTATTGCTATAAGGTCGGTCACTGTCCTTATTACCTAAAGGAGCTTGCCAAGAAGAAAAAGACGAAAGGTAAATATGATTTACTTGTTCTTAAATCATGTTTAGTGGACGATGACTCTTCACCTTGTATAGTAGATTCATGGGCAACAAACCATGTTTGTTCTTCTATGCAGTGGACTGATTCTTGGACGGAGCTAGAGAAGGGAGCCTTCTCAATGCCCGTTAGGTCGGGGGATGTCATGTTAATAAGAGCAGTGGGAGTAGTTAAACTCCATTTTAAAAGTTGTTTTATTGTTTTGAACAATGTTTATTTTATTCGTGGATTTACCAGAAATTTAATTTCTGTATCCAAGTTGTTGGAACAATTTTATTCAATTTCTTTTAATGATAAATCAATTATTGTTTCTAGAAATGGATTAAATATATGTTCAGGTTTAATTGAAAACAACTTGTATGTATTAAGACCATTAATACATACAACACTGCTCAATGCTGAAATGTTTAAAGTTGAAAAACCTAAAACAAAACGACAAAAAGTTTCTCCAGATAATGAAACGTATCTTTGGCATCTAAGACTTGGTCATATCAACCTTGACATGATAGATTAGTAAAAGAAGGACCCGTAAATAAGTTAAAGGTTGGCACCTTACCTGTTTGCGAATCCTGTTTAAAAGGTAAAATGACCAAGACCTTTTATTGGAAAAGGGTTTAGAGCTACAGAACCACTAGAGCTTATACATTTAGACGTCTGCGGACCAATGAATGTTAAAGCAAGGGGTGGTTATAAGTATCATGTCACCATTATAGATGACTACTCAAGATAAAGATATGTCTACCTAATGCAATGGAAGTCGAAAACTTTTGAAAAGTTCAAAGAATTCCAAGTTCAAAGAATTCCAAGTTGAAGTTGAGAATCAATTGGGCAAGACTATCAAGACTTTGCGATCGGATCGTGGAGTTGAGTATCCTGGCCAAGAGTTTGAAGACTACTTGGTTCAGCATAGGATTGTGTCCCGTTGACGGTGATTTCTTGGAAGTCAACTGGTCAACGGTTTTGGTTAATGAAACCTGCAAGATAGACATAATGAAGGTAGAAAATAAAAGATAAACATGCATAACACATGTTTTACGTGGTAAAACCCCAAGGCGGGGAAACATTCACGGTGCCGATGACGGCGAGAAGTGATCCACTGTGAATATAAGGATTACACACTCAATACTTGCTTTCTCTCAGATAATTGCTTATGTTTCGTATCTCTTTTCTCATGTAAGTGTAAATTGCTCATGATGATGATCCCTTGTTATAATGAATACCTGGATGTATTTATATGGTTCGATATAGGGTTGCCCTAGTTCTTGTCGTATAAGCGGTTGATTCATTAATTAGAATCTTTGTAGGATTTTCTAGTAGAGTAGACCGATTATGACTGGTTTCTCGTTTGGTGTTTATCCTTCTGGAAGCTTTGAGTTCTTTCCTGATTAGAATTATCTGGTACTAGAGAGGAAATAGGTATATTTTCTTATTGGAGTGTGATTCTTAGATTTCGTATCTGAGTAGATCTTTGCTCAATATGGCCTATCTTGATATGGTCATATTTCCTGTTTTGGCAGAGTAGATCTCGCTGACTAGATCCTTATTTGTAGATGGTCTCTCATGTGATACTGGTACGTGTTCTTATTGACCATTTGTTGACATGTCTCCTCTTTGACTTTTTGGTGACGTGGACTCACTATATTTCCGCATTACCCGCTATTTTCACTAACGTGTTATGTTGATGAAAAACCCCTATAACAATACCCCTTCAAATCCGCGAGATGAGTTATTGGCAACTAGACGAAGGGGATTTGAATAGTTCTCCTTTGATTTTTTAACGCTCTGACCACATCATTTTTTATTCTCTTGTAGACTGATAATCTTTAAGACAGGTTATGTTTCTGAGATAAATTTTTGGCCCTATCTACAAGTGTCTTCCGGACACGAATCAGGTTGCTGAGATGCCTTTGGATACTTTATTGTGAGATGAATTTATACTTGGTTTTGTTAGACCATGGCTAATCGCCAAATGATCCTAGTCATCTTTTTAAGTGATCAGCCTCTGGTTCCCTTTTTCTTTTTCTGGATGACGCTCAGATCCTCTCGCTCATTTGGGCGAAACTAAGACCCTTTTTTAGCATTGTTCAGCTTTTTTGGGATCCTTTTTCAACCTTGTTCAGCTTCGCTAGGATCCATCTTTGAGCAGATCTTACTAACGCTCGGATCATCTTTCAACCTGGTTCGCTTCGCTTAGATTCTTTTCTTTGAGTGGTTCTTACTAACGTTAGGTGGCTTTACTTAGATTAGTTCAATTTTGCTTGGATCCATCTTTAAGCGGATCTTACTAACACTCGGATCATCTTTCAATCTGGTTTGGCTTTGCTTAGATCCTTTTCTTCGAGCGGATCTTACTACTGCTCAGATCCTCTTCTCGGCTTTGCTTTGTTCTATCTTTGAGCGGATCTTACTAACACTCGGATCCTTTCTAGAAGGGTGTTTTAGCCTGATCTTGTTTTCTTTGCATTGCTTCTATCCGAAACATCTTTTCTTTTTGGCGTATCCAAGTTTTTACCCACTTTCAGGGTTCTTACTTGATTTTTAGTGAGCTAAGCCAACCTCAAGGCGTTCGGCTCAAGTGGCCCGGATCTTGCGCTTGAAAGCTTCCTGATTGTTTTTATGTGCACTTGCCCATTGGAGCTTTTTGCCTGCACATTTTAAACATAACAGATGCAATTGAAGTGGAAAAATCTTCACCCTTTTCTTTCTAAAAGGCTGGATTGCTGATAGTGCCTTATTCCCACCTAGTCAGTTCTTGAGTTGACAGTGCTTTATTTGCACCCAATCAGTTATTCTTTTTGGCCGATCTTTCTTATAGACCGCTCTCTTTTTATTTTATTTCTTTTACTATGACATCCAAGACATTTAGCATGAATTGGTTCTTTGTCCTGATTTTGACCCGTTCGGGATCTTCATCTTTTTTTAATCTCTCATTTGGCCAAGCAGTGTTCTCTTTGGCCGATCTTTCTGATTAATTTGGTATACCTGCACACTCATAAACGTGTAAATAATAAAAGTATTTAAGTATTTTATTCTTACTCGAGTGTAACGTTGGTTTCTTTGTTTAAGCCGAATACCCATTTAACTTAATTTAACAAAGTATCTCATTAACTTGAATAAAGTTTGAGTAATCCATTGGCTTATTTGGGTCAAGTTTTAAACTTGATTGATTTATCCAAGTATCTAGTTACCTTGGTCTGATCAAGTATATTATTAAACTGATCAATTTGGCTTTAAGAATGATCAAGTAACTTATTAAACTGATCAGTTTTACTTCAAGAATGATCAAGTATCTTATTAAACTGATAATCATTAAACTGATCAAGTATCTTATGAAACTGGTCAGTTTTGCTTTGACATTAGTGTCTTCTATGCTCTTTTAACCCAAGTGTTACATCGAAGCTCGTCCCGATCATACACCAGGTTCCCTGCGCAAGTCACCTAGGAAGTCTCCTGGTTTTGATCTGCAACAGGGTTTTGCCGAATCGTTAGGGGTAGTGTATACCAACTAACACAACTGTGCGTCTTACCAGGTCTTCCTTGGTGGTGCCCCGAGCAATTTTCCAGGTAGCCTGGTGCCTCAGGTTTGCCATTTTACTGATGATGCACTTGCACCAAATCAGTTTGGCAGGTGTGCTAATTTAGCTTCTCCGCCTCTCTGGCACTTTTATCTGCTCTTTACGGTTTTAGGGAACCCGAGTACTATCTTCGAGCTTATGCTCTGAAGATGACCACTTTGGCCTTTGTTGGTGAAGATTTTGGCCATTTTGGCCATTTTGGCCATTGTTGATGGCCCTTTTGGCCTTTTCTTTCTGCATCGAGATGAAACTCGTCTTGCGCGTACTTGAGACGAAGCTTGATTTCTACGCTAAAGTTTTCACCTCGTCTTTCCGTGTCAAACACGCGAGTAACATTTTCAAATATATATATATATTTTAATAATGCCGAACAAAAATAGTTGGATCCATGCACGTTATTGGTGATGGTTACTGTTCGGGGATAGAATATCCATGGACTTTTGTTGGATGTTTTGCATACAAAAACCATATAGCATGCTAATAAAACAAGTAGTATATGTTTTCGCAAGTACATACGTGCATAGTATTTATTATGTATGAAAGAAACATATAGCGATAACATATGTAAGCAAGGTGTAATACTAAAACAAATAAACAAAGACTACATGTGTTGTGCATCATGTTAAGCATAGTAAAGAATTTCAATAAGCAAGGGTGAAAAAAGTGTTTCCCCACATTTTACCTCCTTGTCATCAATATGCGGTTATGAAATCCAAGAAGATTTGATTCATAGGCCAAATAAAAAGTAACTAAGCGATAGTTTAGATTTTACCTCCAACTCCACTCGATGAGGTATCCGAAATTGGTTACCTTTCATTCTAAGTTGGCAAATCGCAAGTCGTTCTTTCTTTGTGCTTTTGTATAATACTTTGTCTTATGTTTCCCTAGACCATTACAAGGAAGCAAACAAGACAATTTAATAATCAATACTAACCTATATAGTGGGCGTTTCTATCTCCAGCGTAAAGTTGTGATGTCCCGAATATCGTCAAACATTCCTTAGGCTGAATGATCCTTATGACCTTCCATGAATTGCAACGATCAATCTTATTCTTTTTTATATTGGCAATGAATGATCGAATTTTGAGGTTGTAGGCAATCCTTTGATTAAACAGCCAAGATTAAGATGGTTTGCTGTTATTCAACTTCTTACATGTGCTGAAAAGTGGTGATCTATCCATTATCTTTAGTTTTGTACTCCAACTTCCGTTTTGGTTCATCTATTTTCTATATACACATATATCAACTGAATCGTTAGGATGGGGAAGTGACTTTGCTAAAACTGCTTTGCAACTGCGATTTTGTTTTTTCTTATAGTCACGTCGCATGCTCCTTTGCTGTATTGCGCTATCCTCTAGCCCCCCAGCATTTGTTAAAGTAGATTTTATCCGAATTGAGTGCTTTCAACATCGCATCCCTTTATTTTTTACTGAACTCTGTTTGCAAATTCGCTTGCCTGCGCATCTCATGGTGCTGATACAACAAATAATCCACCCCATAACGCCTTTTTTTTTTTGTTCGAGCTTGCTAGAGTGCTTCGGGGCGTTTTGCACGTTTGTGTTGTGGTCGTCAAGGTGTTCTTAATCCTTATGAATTGGTGGATGCACCGAATGATTAACCTTGGTCGCTGCATGTGATCTGCTATAATAATTCCACAAAGACCAGATTCTTCTTTTCGGCTTGGTCTTTCTTATAGACCAAGCTATTCTTTTTGGCTGGTCTTTTTTATTTCGACAGTTGGTGGAGTGATGCTATTTGCTAATTGGCTGATACAATCGCGGTTTGGAGTTTTACTGATATGTTCGATTAAGAAGCTTTGGAAAGCAATCTTATCTAGGCTGAACCTGATGAACTTTCCGCTATATATAAATTCTTAGCAAATTGTCAGTCGGATAATATTCAATAACTGAGCAATTAGATATTCAACGACCGTTAAGGAGTGATCCCGACACAAATTCCTTTTTTATTTTTTATTATTTATTTATTTTTTATTTTTTTTAAAGTATCTGTCAGGCTCTATTTATGGTTATAGAATATATATAACAAGATATATTTGCTCAAAAATAACAAGTAATAAAAGATAATGGTAGGCTACAATCTAAACAGATTTTATTCGTATACGACATCACATATTAAGTAAAGAGGAAAATCGTTATATTAAAAGTGATCAAACCCTGATTGACTAAAGTAGCCACTAACATTACGAGCCAAACATGAGAATTCCTATCATAGCTTCCAACGCCACTCCTCTACCTTTGATTGAGTCACAGAGGGATAGTCGGCTGCTCGTTGAAGTTTTAAGTGCATCGAGATGGAATTTGTTTCTGCGCGCAGAGGTAAAGCTTGATTTCTAAACCAAGGTTTTTACCTTGACTTCTATACCAAGCTTGTGAGTGAAATTTTCACAGATAACAATAGTTATGCATTTAAGAAGGCCAAATAAAATAAAAACAACTAACTCATATAAGATATTATTGATGATTAGTGTCTGAATTTTGGCATCCAAGAATATATGTTAGGGAAATTTACGTGTAAGAATTATAAAGCCAGTAAGCATATTAATCAGGCAAACATTATATGTCGCTCGCCAATTTACTCGCACATGTTATGTAATATGTATGAGAGAAACATACAGAGGCAATATATGAGTGCAATGTAATGAGAAGTACACAAAGGTTATGCGTGATGTATAGTGTACTTGCATGAAAATAATACATGAAGAAGTGAACGTTGACATATATTAATCACAGAAACTCAACATTTCACACCTCATAATTTCGTTTTGATTATGCTGTTGTTCTTAGGCAAATCAAAATATTTGAGAGTGTTTAAACTTAACCAAATTCATGTTCATTTGGTCTAAAGAACAAATTGGTCGAACTTACTGCTTTTTGATCAATCCAAATGCCGTAAATATTTAGGCGTGAGTCAACATGTTTTGCACAACAATAAAAATTATGTGACGTACCTATTGCTGACTGAATTTACTCGGTGTTGCGTTCCCAAATCAAGGTGATTTACGCACCGCTTTAACAAGAGTAGATATTTTGATAGAAAAGCATACAATGTGCAACTTATGATTTAAATAAATTAGCAGTAGGTTCTCAATATAAAATAAGAACCACGATTTTCTACCAAGTTATCGACTGAGTTGCAAGATTATGTCAACAATAATAACTAGTTATAATATAACATTTAAACAAAGGTCTACCTTTAAGTCCGACAGATTTCAACAATGTTGTTAAACGCTTTCGAAAGCACTTCTATCAAGATCAGTCTTGATTAAATTCCAAAAAGTCGTTATCCACTTTTATTAATAGTGTATATACATATATATTTTTTAATATAATGGATGAATATCATTTTTCGCATAAGGAATTGATAAAAGCGTAATATTATACTGATGTATAAATTAACTAACCTTTGCCACTAACGAACCTGAAGTTAAGGCGTATCACTTTGGATCCTTAGTTGTTGGACAAGTTGGTAATGAAGAGTGGAGTGAGCTTTAGCCGAGTGGACCCTTCTTTTTTTTAAGATATGCTGGATTAATGAAAGTAGTTGTTGGCAATGTGAGGCCAATGCTACTCTTCCATCTTTGATTAGGTCACCAAGGCTATATGGTCTTTTTTTTTTTTTTTGAAACCTTTAAGCGTGTCGAGATGAAATTCGATTCCCGTGCACCAAGGCAAGACTAGATTCCTGAGCTAGCATTTTCAACTTGTTTTCTACACTAAGTATGTGGGTAAAGTTCACACAAGTAATAATAATCATGCATTTAATGAGACCAAATAATTGGAAGTGATCAACTCACACATGGTACTATTAATGATTAATGTCAAAATTCGACACCTATACACCTATGATAGACAACATGCGTGCAAGACCATAAAATTTGTCAAACATACTAATTAAGCATGCATTACTATGCACAAGTATTATGTATTGTGTACGAGAGAAACATGCATAGATAACATGTGAACGCAATATAACATAAAGAGAATTACACAAAAGTTATGTGTGTTGTGTATTTGTATGTGAAAGTATAACGATATGAAGAGGTAGATATAATTTAATATATCTAGATTACATAAATTCAATGTCACAAGCATACCAAATACTTCTAGAGTCACATTCTTCAACACTCGTGCTCATTTGATTTAAAGAACAAATTGGTCGAACCCATTATTGTTGAGTCCAACCACTATCATGAATATTTAAACACTAATAACAATGACATATTTGAACTGAAAAGTAACAAAACATTGTGGCACGTGCATGTTACATGTGTCTCCGAATCAATTGTGATTCATACACTGTTTTATCAGTAGGAATTTTGATAGAAAGACATGGATTATATACTTATATTTCTAGTGATTCTAATGCTAAATTCATAATATTTCAAATAGAAATAATTACTATGATATCCTTCTAAATTATCGATTAAGAAGTAATATGGTGCCAATGATGATAAATAACATAAAAATCAAGAGAAATCGTACCTCTATATCCGAATGATTTCGGTATTGCTTTTAAATGCTTTCAAAAGCGCTTTTCATCAATAGCCAAGTCTCGATTAAATCCAATCGAATTATTGTTTTGTTAATCAAAATGTCACAAATATTGAACATCAATAGGTATGTTTTAGTTTTATTAATCTAGAATAATAATCATGTGACATACTTGTTGCCGACTCATTCTATTCGACAAGGCACCCCCAAGTCAAGGCAAACCATGTAGATATTTTAATAGAAAAGCACACAGTATGCAACTTCTAATTTCAATAAATTAGCAGTGTATTCATAGTATAAGATTTAAGCATCATGATATTCTATACGGTTATCGATGCAAGACGATATCAATAGTAATAACAATTAGGTGAAAATGCACCCCCGAATCTGAATGATTTTATCAAGATCGAAGTCTCGATTAAATCTTAAACAATCATTATTTGGTGGGTTTTCACTTTTATATGTAACTATGCTTATATTCTTTGTTTTCACAATGTAAATAAAATCATAAAATTAGACCGATGCGTAGATTGACTAACCTTGGCCACTTACCGAACCTGGAGTCTAGTCGTTTTACTATTGGATCCTTCACAGGTGAATTGATGAAGAGCTGAGTGGGTTTAGTTGAGAATTGACATTGAGTGTTTTATATCAAGATGGGCTTGGTTTTTAACAAGTCAAGGTAAACTTTATGCTGAACCGCAACATTCTGGAAGTCATAAAATATTCATCGGGATGAATTGTGTTGAGACCCACATATCCATGGAAAGATCTATACATCTATTTTATAGTAAAATTTGTGATTCCATACTCTTTGGAGAGAGTTGCCTCTGTTTTAGCGTCTGGTGGTCATGTTGGAAAATCCTCCGCGAAACACTTCCTTCAATGTTTCAGGGACAATAAAATATTCCACAGGTTGAATCGGATTACAAACCTTATATTTCTGGAAAGGTCCAGAAGTCTAGTATGTGATGGTTTTCACGGCTTGTGATTTCGACTTCCGTAGAGGGAGATATGCCCATTTTAGTGTTCAATGGTCAGATCAGAAATCTATACATGACTTGGTTTCTTCAATATTGCGGGAGCCACCAAATATTGCTTGGATTGAACTAGGCTAAGAACCATATATGCTTGGAAAGCCTTTGATGTCTAGTTTCTAGCGGCCTTTATAGTTCATGAATTCGAGTTCCGTAAAGGGAGATATGATCACTTTAGTGCGCCTTGGTCAACAATTCCGCGATTCTTGACAACTCTCTTCTCTTTTCTTTTGTAAGTTGTTGGAATGGGAAAGCAATTCCTCGGATGGATTTTTGATACTTTGAAGCTTTGAGTATTGCATTCGCAATATTCTTCCTCTGAATTTGGTCACAGCCGCAGCTCCTGCTACGGGTTTTGTAGTTAATCCACTCTTTAACACTTCCAATAGTTGTTTTATTGGGTGCTTCTGCTGCTAAGTGTTGGATCGACATCGGAATTCCATCTGTGGTTTGTTCATGAGGGTTCCTCGAAGTTGAGTTTTCCCCCATCCTTTTAGTGCCAATTATTGACGGTGATTTCTTGGAAGTTAATCGGTCAACGGTTTTGGTTAATGAAACCTGAAATTCCCTTAAGCAATATAGTGTAATATATACTTAGGGGGGGGGGGGGGGGTGAATAGGTATAGGCCCAAATTCTTCCAATATACAAAAAATATGCGGAATATAACAATTAAAGCACACTTGATGAATCTTAACAATTGAATTGATTTAATCAACACATGTGAAAATCAATATACAAGTAATGTAATCAATACAAACATATGGAAGATAAAGAAACATAAAAACAAAACTTGACACAAGTATTTTTACGTGGTAAAACCTCAAAGAGGAAACATCTACAGGTTGATACCACAACCACTGGCAAAGCAATCCACTATATGAAAAGGACTTACACACTCAAGCTATCAACACATGATATCTGCTCAAGCTATCATCTCCTAATCTACCCTCGGGCCTAGTGGACTACCAAGCCTACTTCCTATCCAAGATGTGTCCTACACCTCTAGGAAGCAACTTCCTATCCAAGACACTCACGTCTCTAGGAAGATTTCTTACTTGACTATCTGAGTCCTCCCGACTCTAATCAAGACTTCTTGCTTGGCTATCCGGAACACTTTCCTAGCCAAGACTTCTTGCTTAAGACAAAGCTTCACTCACTTTGTAAGAGACTTCCACCTATTACAAGGCAATGATCTAAGTGATGCAAATGATGCAAATCACAATCAAATAAAGCAAGATGATCAATCAAGCTCTATGAACATGCTTAGTGACAATCTAGAATATGCTTTCAACAAACAATCACAAATGTATCTAGAAATCAAAGCATGTGAATCAATAAGAGCAAGATATGAATATTCAATATTTCACACAAAAATCTTAGTTTTTAGATGATGAAATTAAACCTAGAAAATAACATGAGGCAAATCATATACAACATTTCTAGAATCAATTTCAAGATAGGTCAAGTTTAGCTAAATATGTTCAATTGAGATCACAAGGCTAAAACTCAACAATCAATAGATCAACAACCCCTAGAATATAATCTAAAAACATTCTAAACACATATCATCTATCAATTAGGAAGATTAAAAGAGATGATCAAAAGATGAAGTGAGAAGAAGAAGTTTCACATATAAAAGTTGAGTCTCGTACTGAAATCAGATCACTGGGAAAAATAACGAACTCAAATGGATCTGAAAATACTTGGGGTTTGTAGCTCTCTTCAAGACCAACAATTTTGGTTTTTGAATCACTTAATTCGGAGTTAAAATGAGAGAGATATGATCAAAATAAGAAATAAAAAATTGTAAAGAATTCTGCACGGGATTTCGAATATAAATGGAGGGAAAAGAGATGGAGAAGAGAGAGGATGACGTGAGCCAATCAGAGGCTGCCACATCAGCACCCCGTGTGGGGCGCGTGGGCCACACGGGACCAGAGGGGTGCTCTGGCCATGGGTCCCACGGCTCCCACACGTGGTGGGCAATGCATGGCCTTTGGCCATGCTTGCCTCTCGCTCGCTCCCTCACGTTCTTCAGCCATATCCTAGGCATCCGAACTCCAATTTTGAATCCATTTTTAGATTACAAACCGTGACTCCCTCACGCATGACTACGACTACAAAAATTTAAAAAATGGTTGAGAAATCATCTCAGAAAATGACGATGAAGTCAACTCAACGAATGAGAATGCAAAGTAGCGTAGCTACATCGTTTGGACTCGAAACCTTATGAATGAGTAACCGAAATGACCAGGACTCAATAAGGAATCATATAAGAACATGTTCAAGTCCAAAATACAAAAAAACACAAACAAATAAATACAAATCACACAAGTATGCCATATCAAAGAGATAGTCATGAAACATGCAAATCTACAATGTTTGTCTATTAGAGACCAATGCATGAGCATACTAAGAAGTGTGTGAATGTGTTATACCAAATGTTTGCACTATGATGCAGGGACACACATGTATGAATTGTGTGTGTGTGCGCTTACGCCTTGCAAGAGGAAGAACAATCTAGATACTTTAGCATCCAAGTACGTGATGTTTCTCTTGAAGACGATATTTGCAAGATTCGTTGCTTTTAACCTTTGAAGCTTCTTCTCTCCAAGAAACACCTAAGCAACTAATTAATATAAATAAAGAGAGTTTTTCAATGGAATCAAGCCAACAAAGATCTAGGATCTTACAAAACCTACAAGATAAACATAATGAAAGTAGAAAATAAAAGATAAACAAGCATAACACATGTTTTACGTGGTAAAACCCCCAAGCGGGGAAACATCCACGGTGCTGGTGACGACGAGAAGTGATCCACTATGAATATAAGGATTACACACTCAATACTCGCTTTCTCTTAGATAATTGCTTATGTTTCGTATCGCTTTTCTCATGTAAGTGTGAATTGCTCATGATGATGATCCCCTGTTATAATGATTACCTGGATGTATTTATATGGTTCGATCTAGGGTTGCCCTAGTTCCTGTCGTATAAGCGGTGGATTCATTAATTAGAATCTTTATAGGATTATGGTATAGTATACTGATTAGGACTCATTTCCCGTTTGGTGTTTATCCTTCTGGAAGCTTTGAGTTCTTTCCTGATTAGAATTCTCTAGTACTGGAGAGGAAATAGATATATTTCCTTATTGGAGTGTGATTCTCAGATTTTGTAATTGAGTAGATCTTTGCTCAATATGGCCTATCTTGATATGGTCATATTTCCTGTTTGTCGAGTAGATCTCGCTGAGCAGATCCTTATTTTTAGATGGTCTCTCACGTGATACTGGTACGTGTTCTTATTGACCATTTGTTGACATGTCTCCTCTTTGACTTTTTGGTGACATGGACTCACTATATTTCCATATTGCCCGCTATCTTCACTGACGTGTCATGCTGATGAAAACCCCCATAACATGTCTCAACTCACAACTCCTGGAACACCACAGCAAAATGGTGTTACGGAGAGGAGAAACAGAACCCTGATGGAAATGGTGAGATTTATGATTAGTTTCTCATCATTACCAAATTATTTTTGGGGATATGCACTACAAACCGCGGCCTACATTTTGAATGTAGTCCCATCCAAATATGTTCCTAAGACTCTCTTAGAGTTGTAGAATGGTCGTAAAGTTAGTTTGCGATATTTTCGCATATGAGGGTGTCTAGTACATGTACTGAAGAACGGAATTGGAAAATTAGACCCTAAATCTATGGTCTGCTTGTTTGTAGGTTATTCCAAAGAGACTAGATGAGGATATTTCTATAGTCCTGAAGAGAACAAAGTGTTTGTATCGACAAATGCAACGTTTCTTGAGGAGAACTGTATGAGTGATCATATACCTCGAAGTAAGATTGTGTTAAATGAGTTAGAGTCTGGTACGACCAGTGCTCAGTAAATAAGAGTTGTAGTTCCACCTACGTCTGAGAGTCAGACGGTTCCTAGTCTGATCACACTACCACCTAAGCGTAGTAGGAGAGTTATACGACAACCTGATCGCTATTTAGGTATTGGGGAGGCACAAACTGTCATCTCTGATGATAGTGTGGATAATCCATTATCATTTAAACATGCAATGGAATATTCTGACAAAGAGGAATGGCTTAAAGCCATGAATTTCGAGATGGAGTCTATGTACTCTAACTCAGTATGGGAATTTGTAGACTTACCAGATGTGATAAAACCCATTGGATGTAAGTGGATCTATAAGAGAAAGAGAGGAGCAAAGGGGAAGGTAGAGACCTTCAAGGCAAGGTTAGTGGCAAAGGGATTTACCCAAAAGGAGGGGGTCGATTAGAAAAGACCTTTTCGCCAGTGGCTATGTTTAAGTCTATTCGGATTCTCTTAACCATTGCTGCCTATTTCGATTATGAAATTTGACAAATGGACGTCAAGACTGCATTCTTGAATGACAATCTTGATGAGAGCATCTACATGATGCGACCAAAGGGATTCGTGTTCTAAGATCAAGAGCAAAAGGTTTGTAAGTTGCATAGGTCCATTTATAGACTAAAACAAACATCTAAATCTTGGAACATCAGGTTTGGTAATGCTATCAAAACCTATGGCCTTGAGCAAAGAGTCGATGAGCCTTGTGTTTACAAGTGGATTATTAACAAGAAGATAGTTTTTTTGGTCCTATACGTAGATGATATCCTACTCATTGTAAATGATGTAGGGGTATTATCAGAGGTAAATGGTTGGCTGGCAAGCCAATTCCAAATGAATGATTTGGGAGAAGCAAGTTATGTTCTATGGATTCAATTCATAAGGGATCATAAGAACAAACTTTTGGCATTGTATATCGACAAGATTCTTATGTGATTCTCGATGCAGAACTCCAAGAAAGGTAATTTACCTTTCAGGCTTGGAGTTCACTTGTAGTGTCTTAAGACACCTCAAGAGGTTGAGGATATGAGACAAGTTCCCTATGCATCAGCAGTAGATAGTCTCATGTATGCTATGTTATGCACGAGACTAGACATCTGCTTCGCAATGGGAGTAGCCTGCAAGTTTCAGTCCAACCCAGGATTAGATCATTGGGTTGCAGTAAAGACTATTCTCAAGTATCTTCGGAGAATGAGAAATTATATGCTAGTATATTCAGGACAGGATATGATCACGTTAAGATATACAGATTCTGACTTTTAGTCAGACATATTTTCAAAAATCCACGTAGGTTAGTATTCACCCTTGGTGGTGGAGCCATAGTGCAGAGGAGTGTCAAGTAATCATGTATCGCTGATTCCACCATGGAAGCCGAATATGTAGTAGCTTGTGAAGCAGTTAAGAAAGCTGTATGGCTCCGTAAGTTCTAAAGTTATCTTGAAGTTGTTCCAGATCTGGATAAGCCCATCACACTTTATTGTGATAATAGTGGTGCTGTGGCTAATTCCAAAGAACCAAGAAGCCACAAAAGAGGGAAGCATATAGAGAGGAAGTATATCTCATCAGAGAGATAGTGTAGAGAGGAGATGTTACCGTGACCAAGATAGCATCGCTAGATAATCATGCTGATCCATTTATGAAGACCTTAACGGCTAAAGTGTTTGAATGTCACCTAGAGGGTCTAGGATTATGAGATGTGTCTCACTTGCTTTAGTGCGAGTGGGAGATTGTTGGGGTTTTTGTCCAAAATCTTGTAATATGTAAATGATGATTAATTATAAATAAAAGAAGTAGTCCTTTTCATTCTATTTATATGTCTTATACTTTTATATCATATGTGCTAAACATCCAAGATTGCCGGATGTAATCTTGAACTGTGTATATGAATGTCATATTCAGAGAAATTCAGTTTGAGATGCAATCTAAAGAGTCCATAAAGAGCAAATGAAGTTGGGCACTTTATTTGTGGCTAATCTATAGTTGCGATCCATTCCGTAATATACGGTGGTCTTATCCTAGATTACTCATATAGTAATATAAGAATGGAGGCACCTTATATGATGTAATCATATAGGATTGGGCCACGATCTATATGAATCTCTCTCCAATATCCGTTGCATGTGGAGATTCATCTATATCGACAAATGATAGCTTTATATGGGTGATATTAATCATGAGTGTCTTACTGGCTCCTTCAGGTTAGATCGTGGTTTTTGATTTACCATGGGTGAGATCGGAATAACATTCTCGATCAATATCTTCGTATCTTGGAATCGCGGTTTGGCTTGTGGCTGAGAATGTTTGTACACAATATTGGAATCTACTCCTTCTTGTGAGAAGTAGAGAAGTAGTTCCATTAAGGGTTTATTAAGGGCTTGAACAATTAAGAGCGCTCCCCTTCTTCCGTAAAGGAATGAGGGATATAATTGTTCAATAGAGAATCAATGACACTTAATGGAAAAGATATAATTAGAGGGGTATAACGGACTTTATGACCCAACTCTAATTATGAACTACTTGTAGAGGATCATATTATATGTAATAGCTATATCGATGGACATTGAATTTAGGTTTGTGTAAAAAGTAAAAACATCTATAGTTACGAGAGTGTAGCCTTGGGTTTTTAGTGGAGTAACTTCAATGTTAATAATCATGAAATATTAATTAAAGAGTTTAATTAATTTTTTTAAGGATTATTGGTGCTCAAGATTGTGGGTCCATTAGGTCCCTTTGCTAGCCCAGAACATTGATGGTAACAAGGGTCATGGTTAATTAATTGGATGGTTCAATTAATTATGTTACGAAAGTAACAAGAATTTTATTCAGACTATTAATTAATTGATGTGATTATTTAATTAATAGATTGATAATTAATTATATTAAATAATGTGATTATTTAATTGTATTAATAATTATGAATTATGAATAGAATTAATTATTTTATGGAGGTGACCAAAGCAAAGATATAAAATAATATTGATTATTTAAATCTTTAGTAGGTCATGGGTTTAAGTCACAGTGACAACATTGAATTAAATAGGATTTAGAATCCTATTTAATCTAGGTCACTTGTAACCCTATCTTGGTTTCAAATACTGATATAAGATATCATATATATATTTGTTTTAATATTAGATATTTAAAACAAGATAATTGATATTAGATTTTTTGAATATTTGATATTTAAAAAATTTATTCTATCTTATCAAGTAATTGTGGTAACCTAATATATCTCTCAATTAATGTAATTGAAAGGATATGCAAAAGAGAAGAAAGACAGAATTAGAGGGTGCGGCCAAAAAGAGAAAAAAAAAAAAAAAGAAGAAAAACTTTTTTGCTTCTAGGTTTTCTATAGGATGGCCGAAATCTTCATACACAAAGCAAGGATTGTTTTCGTGTGTTTCTTCTACCTCCATTCAACCTCCTGATGCTCGTGACGTGCACACACGCAGTTGCCAGAACCTGGGAGATAGCGAAGAAGATCTGATGGTACAAATTGGAAAGTAATAAGACAAAGAACGAATGAGTTATCCTTGAGGTATGATCATGAATCTTACCTTGTTTTTTTCTTATAAATCGTACAAGGTTAATAAGTCACTCAAATAATTTTTAAAGGCCTAAAATTTCTTCCGCTGTGCGACTCTAGGGCTTACAGTCTTATCCTAGATTACTCATATGGTGATATGAGAATAGAGGCACCTTATATGATGTGATCACATAGGACTTGGCCACGATTTATATGAATCTATCATTAAGATCTGTTAGTTGAAAAGATTCATATATATCAACAAATGATGGCTGTGCTCAGAATCCATGATGTGCCTACACTCATAGTTGCTAGATTGCGGGACATAGCTCGGAAGGCTTAGTGGTGAATGATTGAAAAGAAAACGAAGGAGTGTTCTTTAAAAGTTTGAAAACAAATCTCTTCCTCATATTCGTGTATAAAAAAAGGTCCAAAGACGATAAAATTTTTAAAACCTATCGATCTTAACAAACCTTTCCGCTGCGACACTTACAGATACTTCCCTAAATCCTTAGTGAGAGGAGAACCACAAACCTTATAGATATTTTTAGCAACCCTCTCATTAGTATTGCAAGAGTAGAAAATATAGGACTTAGGGAAACTCATTTGCTGCTCTGAGATGTTACAAAAAGTGTCTAGACAGTACTTCTGTTAGGTTTATAGTTTGTGTTGGCATTAATTCCATATCAAAACGTGTTTCTCTTGTAATGTTTAGTGGTTCTTATATTGAAGATTTGAGAAGACGAAGAATGTCTCGACCACAAATCATGCAAGAAGCCGGCTTTAAAGAGATTGGTACATCATTGATCGCCAAAGGTAATATAAGACCTCATATCTCTTACAAGGCTAGGCACACACTCACACATGGCATTCTTGTGTGTTCCTTCATGATTAAACATCACTTATGTATCACTTTCACACACATGACAAAATATGCTCATGCATTCATACTATATTGGTAAAACTTTGTTTATTGCATTTTCTAGGACTATGTCCGGAAATTAGCATATGTGTGTGTCTTTATGATTGTATGTTTCCGTATTTTTGTATTTGGACTTGAATATAATCTATTATGATTCCGTATTGAGTTCCGGTCATTTCGGTTACTCATTTATTTAATTTCGAGTCCAAACGATGTAGCTACACTATTTTTCGTTCTCATTCGTTGAGTTGACTTCATCGTCGTTTTCCGAGATGATTTCTCAACCATTTTTCAAAGTTGTGTAGTCTTCGTCGTACGTAAGAGAGTCACGGTTCGTAATCCAAAAACGGATTCGAAATCGGAGTTCGGATGCCTAAGATACGGGCTGAAGAACCGAGGGAGCACGCGAGAGAGGCAGCAGGCCGTGAGGCCACTTGGCCCAGCCGTGAGGGAGGCGTGGGCCTCACGGCCAGAGGGGCTCTCTACCCCCGTGAGGCCCATGTGCCCCCACGGCCTGGGGTGAGGTGGCCTCACCTCATTGGCCCGGAATCCTTCTCTCTCTCCTCCTTATATTTCCCCCCTCTCTCTCCATTTGATTTTTTAAGAAGAAAATTTTGCAAAATCCCATCAGTCCTCTCCTCTACATTTTCTCATCTTCCAATCATCATATCTAAGAAATGATGGATTAAGTGTTGCTTGAAAATGATGCTGGAGAGGGCACTATGGATACTAATGTTGATATTGCCTTGGGTGATTGTATAGAACAGGTGGATATCCATAGTGCTAGTAATTTTAAAGAATTTGCCACTAAACTTAAATAGGCAATGGAGGTTGTCATACAGTAATGTGGTCCTCATCTCCTTTCTTTTTATTTATGATGTTTTGCACTTAGAATGTTAAGGGTGATGGGTAAAAGGGTCCCCTAAAGTTATTTATGATCATATGAACATTTATAATTTTGAAGCGATTGTCATTTTAGAGCCTAGGATTAGCAGCTCTAGAGCTCTTAAATTGGTCAATAAATTGGGGTTTTCCAAATAAGTTTTTGGTTGAAGCTTATGGTTTTTCAAGGGGAATTTGGCTTTTTGTGGAATGGTAATATAATCAAACTTCAGGTTGTGGCTAGCTCTAGGCACTCTATTATAGCGGTTGTACCTAAGGAGGATAGGTTTTGGGTCCTTACTATTGTTTATGCTAATCCTAGTGTTGTTACTAGGCGTAAGCTTTGGGGGTATCTTGGTGTCATTCATAATTGTTTTAAGGGTCATTGGGTTGTGATGGGAGATTTTAATGAGATCACCAATAGTGTTGAGAAAAGGGGTTGCAGGGGATATTTCTCTAATTCTGGATTTGTGGATTGGATTAATGAGAATAAATTAGTGGATTTGGGTTTCATTGGACAAAAAGATACTTGGATGACTAAGAGGGATGTGAGTGAGGATATTTAGGTGAGACTTGATATAGAGCTCCTTGTTCCATGGAGTGGAGAGTTTTCTTTGGAGAAGGTTATGTTAGACACCTTCCAAGACTCCAAGAGTCACCTCGGATTACTGTCCTATTATGTTGTTTCTTCACAGCTCTCATATACCTAGAGGTCCTTTTAAACCTTTTAGATTTGAGGCCATGTGGCTTAAGGATGAGGAGTTTGGTAATGTGGTAAGGTGTAACTGGGACTCCTATGTAGGTGATTTACCTAATAAGCTGCAGTTTTTGTCTAATAATATTAAAATTTGGAATAAAGAAGTTTTTGGTTGTATTTCCCATAGATAAGGAGAATCTTAGTAAGACTTCAAGGTATCCAAAGGAGTCTTAGTGAGAGGTTTAGACCTGGGTTAGCTTCTTTGGAGATTAAGCTTCGAGAAGAGTATGATCATATAATTGAACAAGAGGAAATCTTTTGGCTTCAAAAATCTAAAAATACTTGTCTTTAGGAGGGTGATCGTAACACTAAGTTTTTTCACCTTTTACTATGATTAGGAGGAAATACAATAAACTTGAAGGCCTAAAAAGTTTGGATTGTATTTGGAAAAATAATAAGAGTAGTATGAAAGCTATTGTTGTCTCTTATTTCAAAAACTTATTTTCTAATATTCCTAATACTTATACTTATGGTGATATTTCTAATTTATTCCCTATTTTGGAAGAGGGTGTGTTTGATGACTTGAATAAAGCTGTGAGTGAAGAGGAGGTTATGAATGAGCTATTTGGTATATGTGGGTTGAAAGCTCCTGGTCTTAATGGTTTTCCTGCTATCTTTTTTCAAAATCAATAAAGTGTGTGTAAGAATGAGTTGGTCAATCTAGTTGTGGAGAGCTTTAAAACCGGGTCCTTTCCTATTGAGTTGAACCAAACTCTTATTGCTCTTGCCCTTAAAATTCCTAATCCTCTTAATATGACTCACCTTAGACCTATTAGCTTGTGTAACACTACCTACAAAATCATTGGTAAAGTCATTATTCAAAGATTAAGGAACCTCATGCCAAATCTCATAAGCCCAAATCAAGTGGCCTTTGTGCCTATGAGACAAATCTAGGATAACATTGTTGTGAGACAAATAATAAGAGATTCTTCATAAATTTAAGACTATGAAAGATAAGAGAGGTTTCTTCTCTTGGAAAATTGATCTTTCTAAAGTTTATGATTGGTTGCATTGGAACTTCATTAGAGATGTCATTGTGGAGGCTGGCTTTAAGGGGAGCTTAGTTGATCTTATTATGTGTTGTGTTTCCACTGTCAATTATAAAGCCGTTTTGAATGGAGAGGTAACTGAATCCTTTGCTCCTATATGTGGTATTAGATAGGGGGATCCCCTCTCTCCTTACTTGTTTGTTTTATGTATGGAAAAACTTTCTCATTTGATTAATCAGAGAGTGAATACTGTGCATTGGAAGTGTGTGAAGATTTCTAGAGAAGCGCCTCATATTTCCCACATTTTCTTTGCAAACGACCTCATTCAGTCATTCTTTTGGGATAAGGTTTTGTCACTCAAGATGAAATGATGAAGTTGAAAGTATACAAACGTAGTTAAATTGCTTAAAAGAGCCTTTCAGACTTTAGAGTCTTCAAGTTCCTCCTCCATCATTTCTTGGTGATTAGCATCTAGATTTATTTTCACTTGTTGCTTTCCCTTCTTATTCACCTTCCCACTAATATTAATTCAATCCACTATTGTTCACCTCTAAATACTTTTTGGACTGGTGCTCCGCTACAACTTGCTAGATCTTTCTCTATTGGAAGTTTCAGATAGCACCTTGCTCGATTCTGGCTTCTTTTGTTTTGTCCTTTACCACGCCAAAATTCTCCTCCATATATTTACTAAGAATTTTGAATCTAGAGTCCCCCACTTTCTTACTCTCATGATTCACAATATTATTAGAATGAACACATTTTTTTTAACCATTATTGTCAAGAACACTTTTGCATGAATCTTTCTTTGTTACAACTACTTTATTTGCCTCTTCAATTCCATTAACATGATGTCTATTGTTACTCTTAGAACCAGAGCCTACTCCTTTAGAATTACCTAAATTTCCACTTCTTCTACCAAAATATTTGGTGCCAACATTGTTTCTCCCATTTCTATCATATGAGACTTACATCCAAGGACCTTAGGAACCATTCCTAGTAACATTATACTCTCCTCTAACATTTGGTATATTTGTAGCCTTACTTTGCTCCACATCCCTTTCCTTGCACAATTCTTTGCTATGACCTATTTTTCCACATTCAAAACAAATAAGACCTAAATTCTCATACTCAACTTTAATGATTATGTCATCTACACTAAGCGATCCCTTCAAGGGACAAATCCTCATAAATCTCCCCCTAGCTTGTGACTTAGTGATATGATCAACCTTGTAAGTGTTACCTAACATCCTTCATATATTCCATAACAAATCCACTCCATAGGGAGTTTAGAAAGCATTAACCGTACTGGCATTTGTCGAATCTCATCTTCACTAGGTACAAAATTAGGTCTCCACTTATGAACAACTAGATATTGGTTGGCAATAACCTAGGGACCACTAGTCAGAACAAAATCAAGGTCCTCTTGCATCTGAAATCCCACAAAAAAGTACCCATCCTCTAAATTTGTAAGTTACCACTAACCAATTAAAGGCCACTATTGTCAAAGCTTCTGGAGCATGAAGTTGAGTGTATGAGGCCTTCCTATTATCTTCAAAATCAGAGCGTTTGACCAAGGCTTACATAGCTTGTATTTTCAAATTTGGCGAGAGCTTTAGGGACGGACCATCAAGACCTTCAACAATCGTAATATCTCCCTCTGCAATCTTCAATTTCTCCTTCCCAGCTTCGAAACCAGACCAATTACTAGAGCTAACCGAACCTAGTAATTTCGATTTGAAGCTATCACCAGCTCACTTCCTCAGAAAAATATCGTCTTCATCTTCTTGAGCAAGAGCTCTCTTCGCACTAAATTTGGGTTTGGGCAGCTTCTCTTTCACCACCTCGTTCTTCTCTACCTCTTGTTGAGCTGAAAACACAAACATTTCGGATATGGGACACAAAAACGGTAAAAATACGGCTGTGCGTGGGCAAGGAAAAGAATATGGCAATTTGACGCGTTCAAAACTTGTTCCTGATTTTTTCGTCTTCTGATCACAAATCTTATTGGGCCTGAGAATACATGATTCGGCCCAGCACATCCTGTTCGACTCCTATTTGTCTTCTTCTTCATTTTTATTTTATTTTCTAGGGAAAATTGCACAAACTTACCCTAACGTTTCCCATTATGGCATAATATTCAATTAATGCCTTTAGTTGCACAAACAACTCCTCATGTTAGTCAACTTTGGTTAAAGATAACCATTGACCATGATTTTTTTTTTGAAAGCCCAAAATTGCCCCTACACTTTATTACAAAAAAAATCTTAATTGCCCTTTGTTTAAAACATTATCTACTTTAAATTATTAGAATATAAAAATTAAACACTAAACATAATCCTTTTTAAATAAAAAAAATTCAAAAATAATATATTAAAAATAAAACAATTTAAGAAAACGTTATTTTGAGAAAATACAATTTAATAATATATTAAAAACAAAACAAAAAAAACTTTACTTTGAGAAAATATAATTTAAAATTATGCAAGTCCAATATGGATAGTGGTAATGTGTTACATATTTTTGATTTTTTTTTGTTTTTATTATATTTGTTTTTGAATTTTTTTATTTAAAAAGGATTATATTTAGTATTCTAAACACAAATATAAATAAAATCATTAAGAGTTTGAAATAAAAATATAATCATTTGTCATAATAAAATACAGTAGCATTGAAAATTTATTCAATGTTCATCTCTATAAGACAAAATAATTTGACTCAATATAAATTACGCATTATATTTTGATTCAAAAAAAAAAAAAAATACTAAATATAATCCTTTTTAAATAATAAAAACATGTTTTAAATTTCAAAAATATGTAGCACATTACAACTATTCATATTGGACTTGCATAATTTTAAATTATATTTTCTCAAAATAACATTTTTTTTGTTTTTTTTTAATATATTATTAAATTGTATTTTCTCAAAATAACGTTTTCTTAAATTTTTTTGTTTTTAATATATTATTTTTGATTTTTTTTATTTAAAAAGGATTATGTTTAGTATTTATTTTTATATTCTAATAATTTAAAGTAGATAATATTTTAAATAAAGGGCAATTAAGATTTTTTTGTAATAAAGTGCAGGGGCAATTTTGGGCTTTCAAAAAAAATAATGGTCAATGGTTATCTTTGACCGAAGTTGACTAATAGGAGGGGTTGTTTGTGTAATTAAATGCATTAGTTGAATATTATGCCATAATGGGAAACGTTAGGGTAAGTTTGTGCAATTTTCCCTATTTTCTAATTTCATTCTCTAAAACCCTAACTTGGAAAAAAAAAAAACCCCTAAAATTGAAAAAATTGAGAAGATTTAAAATTCCAGAAAGATATCATACCTAAATTTTGGTAAATTTGCATGACAAACAATCGAACTTATTTATTATTATTATTTTTTTAAATGTTGAATTTCGACACACGAGCTACGAAACTTCCCAAAACTTGAAAGTTGAAAGTCTAAAATCATATACAGTCTCTCTCTCTCTCTCTCTGAATCTATGATGACGGGTATGTATCTGCGACAAGTGGCCGGTAATTTACGAAGAAGAATCACTGGAGTTCCTTCTCGAATCGTCTCTTCTTCTGCTCCGCTATTGCCTCTGTCCAGTACGTATCGATTCGTTTTTTTTTTCTTCAGTTTTCGGCTGTTGTTAGTGGACTGGAAATGACTCTTCTTTTGCTATATGCGTTATTGGATTCATGGGTATTCTTAAATCAATCTTGATATTCAATGTTGAAACTTGAACTAATATGGTTACATTATTACAATAAAGTCTTTGCATTTCTTTGATTTTATCGATTTTTAGTTTAACTGTTGTTTGAAGTACTTTGAATTCTATAAGTGTTTAGTGTGGGAAAATCTTCAATGCTCCCGGCCACTAAAATCATCCCATGCAGCACGAAGGATGCATTTGATTGGTTATTCATGCTAGCACCATGGTGCATTGAGGATTTTCTCGTTTAGTGTTTATCAATGCTCTGGTTTTCTAGTTGTAATTTTTTGTTTGGCATGTTATGCATTGCTTGGCAGTATTTTCTTTTTTTTTTTCTTCGTTTTATCACGTAATGATTGTTTTCTTTTGTTTATTACTACTTAGCTGTTGTGTTGAATCATTCTTGCCTTTGCCATTATCAGTGTTATTGTTGTTGCAGGCAAAACAAATTTTTTCTATCCACATGGATGTGGGGGTTATACATGGAGGAAAAACGATTCTCATCAATGGATTTTTATGTTTGGTCCGGCTGGTATACTTCTTTATTCCTCGGTTTATTTAGTTGTTGATTGTGAATACTATAGTATTTTCTCTTGTTGACAAATCTTGTACTCTTGCAGCTATACTTTTTTGGATAAATCCCAACCTTGTTTTAGCAGAAGATGATTCAATCCAGTCAAGTTCGGAAAATGACACGGATGGGGCTAACATAGTTGGATTACAGAAAAGTGAAGATGGTTCTGTGATATCAAACATACACACATCTAAGTGGCGAGTTTTCACAGATAATGGGAGGGATTTCTTCATGAAGGTAAGCTTTTGTTGCTTTTGTTCTGTCATTTCTTTTTCTTTTGTTTTTTAATCCTACGTTGCTGGCTGTTTTTATAAATTATTGTCTGTGCATTCTTTTTTGACAGGGAAAACTGGAGCAAGCTGAGAAGTTCTTCCTTTCTGCATTGCAAGAAGCTAAAGAAGGATTTGGGGAGCGTGATCCACATGTTGCATCTGCATGCAACAATCTGGTTAGTCTACTATTGAGATGCTTTCTCTATCATGGAAGTATTGGTGGCTATTAACATGACCCTCATGTAGAATCTAGTTCTAAAAATTGCAGAATGATCTTTGGAAAAATGCATTAGGAGAAATACTCTTAATTTGACGTTATAAGTGTCGCATAGTGGTCTACAGTTTGAGCATATGTTTTCAACATTGCATTGAATATGTTGCATTTCAATATGAGAAATTTGGCTAAATTTTTTTTCAAACTAATTAGCAGTTATAAATTATTTTGTGTGTATGTGTATGTAATTTTTCACTGCATGGTAATTTTAATTATTATTATTATTTATTTTATTTTACCTTTTCCTCTCTTTAGACACTTCTTAGGATAGGTAAAGGTCTGCGGTCTGCCATAATATTTTGATGTAATGTATCTTTTTGGGAGTATTGACAAGATTTTTTAAGTTTTGGTAAATTTAGTTATCATTATTTGCAATATTTAAGGCATCTTTAATAAAATGAGGGAAGATTGGTTAAGATGGTTGGACTATGTGCAGTGTAGGAGATGAGCTGGTGTGGAAGAGTGACTTGATTTTAGTGGTAGGGATGGAAAAGGGAAAGGTTAGACCAGAACTTATCTTATACAAATAGTAAAATGTATTTAGCTTCAAAGCAACTTATCTGGATCGGGCATTGGAGAAGGTGTATTGAATAGAAGGATTCATGCAGGCATTCTATACTAGTTTTGTATTGGGCGTAGTTAAGATGAGTTCAGCATTAAAACCTTGGTTTGTTTGAGTTACTTTGATGTCGTAGAAGTCGATGGTGGTAAGCCAAGGATGTTACTCAGTGTAGGCAGTGGTAGTGAACTATCCTTATCAAGTTAGAGCCCTGAGCTTAGGACCTGTTAAGCTGGAAAAGGAATAACCAAAGAGATAGGCCTTGACAGCCAAGCAAGGTGTGGTCCATGTCTCCCAAGATCCACCTTCTTTGCAGAAAGGTTACCTATATTGTTAGCAGTTGGTGGTGAAGCTTCATTAGGATAGTATTAGGGTCCTTAGTTTGGAACCCGTTCTAATAGTGTGTGCCCCCTACCTCCCCAATCAGCCAAAATCAGGGAACATAAAAAGCCAAAAAATAGGCCTGGTAGCCATTTGATATGCAATCAGTATCTCTTTAGAACCACAATGTTGGTTTCAACTTGGATTAAATATGATGATGACCAGTATACTTGGGATTAAAAATAGTAAATAGCTACTTTCCACATGAAATTCCTTTCTCAACAATATACATATCATAGCTATATTGTAAAGTTTCAAGCAAAGGGTATTTTTTGAACCCTCTGCGTCCATTTAAAAGAGTCTAAATTAATTAGCAGCCATCTGAAAATAGGTGGTGTAACATCAGTGCAGCTTATGATTTTTGCTGTAATCCACTGTTAGCTACATTGTGAAGGAAATAACACTGATAGTGTAATTTAAAATTGTAAAGTTGATCTTTTATTTACTTTCTTGAACAGAATTCTTGTTTTCTTTGTTCTGCAGAACCTATATTTATGAATACTTCGTTGCTTTCTTTGTTATTCTTTTAGGCAGAGCTGTATAGAGTTCAGAAGGCATTTGATAAAGCAGAACCTTTGTATTTGGAGGCAATTAACATACTGGAGGATTCATTTGGTCCTGAAGATATACGGTATGGCACACACAAAGAGACACACTTGTGCATATGCACATGCATAAATACGTTTTACATGTCTGGAATGAAATTTTTTTGGTGTAAGGTCTGAGTATGGTTTTGTAGAGGGATTATTCCAGATTAGCAATTAAGTGAATAAGAAAGTAGAATACTAAAAAGGTTTAGCCATAGATGAAACTCTAACCGGAGCAATTGAAAAGACAAATTGACCCAACTTAATATTTTGATATAGTAGTGTAAACAGTGACAGTATTAAATACGAAAGTAATACTATAACAATTCTCTATCACAACTCAAACTGATACTTAAAGATGTCAATAATTACCGGTGAGCAGTGTTCTAGTAATTGGAAAAATCGGCTGATTAATCACCGGAAATCCACTAGGCGGCCTTTTGCTGTGCCGAAAACCTGAAAATCGGCCTTATTAGGTGGAGAGCGACTAGTCAACGGCTTTGACTCTGCCTAGTCCGCCGAGGGCGACTAGTCTCCCTCGGCAGACTAGGCGGAGACCGATATTTAAACAAAAAATAATAATTTAAATAGCGGCTGATTTTGCTGGAACTCGTCATTGAAACCCAGAGCAATTGAGAAGAAGATGAACCGACCAGCAATAAAAACGAAGATGATTGAGAAGAAGAAGATGAGTTGCAGAGAAAGCAAAAGAAATGAAAAATATGGAGTTTGAAGAGAGAGATGGAGAGAGAGAGTGTTGAAAACTTGAAATAAAAAAAAAAAACACAATTGAGAGGAGTGTTCTCGAGTGACACAGATCGAGAAGAAGATAAAACACAGATCGAGAGAAAAAAAAAAATGATAATAAAAAAAATAAAAATACAAATAAAGGATAAGATGGTGGCAGCTTTATCTATAAAAAATTGTAGTGACATAGGCATACGTGTCACGCCTTCCTATGTTGTCATGATAATAAATTGTTTTTTTGTCTTTTCCTCCTTTGAAGAATTATATATTGTTTGCTTTTTTATTTTAAAATCATCAATACGGAACAGAACAAAACACGAGGAAAAAAAATCAGCCTAGGCAGTCTAGGCGCTAGGTGCCGGTCTACAGTATGACTGGCGCTTATCGCCTACTAGAACATTGCCAGTGACACATAGTTGGTCAAATGGACTTGTTCATTTGCGGAGGGGTTGTGATCTTATCCTTTGGCTTCAAGAAAGGAATTCTCTTTTTCAGCTGCCTTGGACCTATATTTCTCAAGCTTCTAGAATGCCTCTTTCTCATGTCAAATTGCAGATTGGGGTAGGCAGGAGAGTGAGGTATTGGGAAGATGTTTGGAGGGGCGAAGATTCCTTTTGTAATGAGGCTGAAAGAGGTTGGGATCTTGTGTTCTCAAGAGATTTGAATGATAGAGAAGCAGAGGAATGTGCTGGTTTCCTCCTTAGTTTAGAAGGGATTACCCTCCTAGATAGGGAGGAAGATAGAAGACTATGGATAATAGAAAGGAGTGGGATTTTCTCGATAAAATACTTCTTAGTAACCATGATTGATAATCCAACTCTTCCCATCTTTGAGCCTCATAATATTATTTGGAAAGCCAAGTTTCCTAATAAAGTCAAGCTCTTTGTTTGGTTAATTGCTTGGGGTAGAGTTAATACTAATGATCTTCTGTAAAAGAAAAGACCGGGGATGGCCTTGTCTCCTAATTGGTGCATCATGTGCAAAAGAAATCTTGAACCTTCTGATCACCTTTTCCTTCATTGTTCGATGGTCTGGTCCTTATGGTGCAAACTGTTTCAAGAAGTTAATATAAGCTGGACAGTTCCTTTTTCTTGTACAATGTGGTTATTGGAAAAATGGTCTGGTTTTGGTGGAGGTAGGAAGGGTAAAGTTCTTTGGGATTGTACTAGGATGGCTTTCTTTTGGGTGTTGTGGAATGAAAGGAACAAAAGAATCTTTGAGGATTTCAAAGGCGAAGGGGTAGAGGTTTTATGGGATAAGATCAGATTTTGGATTTCCCTATGGGCTTCTGTAACTTCTGAATTTAGGGATACTTCTCTTTTTATCATTATTTGTAATTGGATACCAGTGTTGGCATAAAGCTTTGGGTTGGGGGTTCTTTTTGCATCTTTGTTTTTTGTAGGTATTTTTATATGCCATCCTTTTTTTGTCCACCGGGTTGTTTTTCCCTTTTGTGGACTGCTTGTTCACCCATGTATATGTTCTCAATATATTTATAAAATTTTGTTTCCTATAAAAACCTATGCAATGGCCATCGTAACATTCATAATTACAGAACACTTCAATACACATACAAATGATGTTCACATTTGTATTCACACATTGAAAAATGTAAATGATGCATAAGTTTATCTGTAACCTATCAAAGGAGTGCTTGAATGTTTATACCAATACTTTGAAAACTCCTTCCATAAGAAGCTTATTAAAATTTAGTGTTTCATACTCTAAATAATTGTAGTATTCTCTTATTAGACCAGTACTTCTTAAATTTTTCTACAGTTTCACTAATTTTGTGATGCCTATTATGATGGATTATGAATGTTCATTGTTTGCGGACTGCGGTTCTTTATATTCATTTGTTGGTCTGCATATATGATCATGTCATGTATTTGCGTGCCTTGAAATTGTCGTTTTCATTCCCTGTAAACCTTATTTCTTTGCCCATTCAGTTCTTTGTGGATTGTACAGTTTTTCCATGTATGATTTTACAATATGTTACTGTGGCTCCCGGCTTGTTCAACTTGATAAGTTGATAAATAATTAAATATACAATTTTCTTTGTCAACTTTTGCATAATTATGGCTTATTCTCGCAGTTTAATTGTTTTCGTGCAGCGTGGGGGTTGCCTTTCACAATTTCGGGAAGTTCTATCTTGTCCAGCGAAGACTAAAGGATGCTCATATCTACTATGAGGTAAGATATATTTATTGATATCTTTCACTGAATTATAACAATGGTAAGAGGTGGGAAAGTAGATTTATCATAGTTTATGAAATCACTGAATGGATTAGATATTAGATCTATTCTAGGGAGTCCATATGAAGCATAAGCAGTGTTTTTTCTGTTGCTCTCCGTGTCTGGTTTCTCTTGGTCTCATCCTTTCTTTCTTTTTGTTTGCCTTCTGGGTGTTTGGATCTTGTTTGCTTTCTTATCTTTATGATAATTATGAGGACTATTGCTTTAGGTATTGAATCGTTATTGGGATTTTGGCTAGGTAAAGACATCAGTAATGTGATGACAATGTAGCATCGTCCCATGCCAACTTGATACAATGACAACTTTATTATGTCTCCTTGCTTTTGGATATTAGTTATTTTCGTGTTTTCATTCTATAACTGTTGATATTCCTCTATTACTATCAAGACCTGTGCTAACATGGTCCTTTTTTTTTTTTTTTTTTCCCTTTTCTTATTCTTTTTGTGTTCGGTGATTTCTTAAACAGCGTGCTTTGAAGGTACGAGTCAATTCTCTGCTTGTGTGTATTTTGCATTATTATTTATTATGGGATAATATATTCTCTCATTATCACTTTTCAGTTTGAATTTATTAACATGCATTGTGACTTGTGAGTTGTTGATTTTCTCCTCAATTCTATTTTGTTTTTTAATTATGTTTGACAGTTAACCATGTAATTATCCAGATAAAGGGACGTGTTTTGGGTCGTAACAATTTAGACTATGCAGATACAATGCACCATCTTGGGACGGTATTTTCTTTTGTTACTTTGTATTTTGTTATTTTTACTACAATTTTTGTTTTATTATTTATTTTATTTTTTGTTCTGATTGTTATGTACTTTGTGTTGAATACTTTTATTTATAATTTTTTTAATGTTCTTTTTGTGTGTGTGTGTGTGTGTGTGTGTTTTGAGTGATTTGCTAAGTGCTGTATAATCTCAATTATAGGTGCTGTATCTCCTTGGAAATGTTCAGGATTCTGAGGCTTTATTTCATGATTCTATAAGGATATTAGAGGTGCATAACTTTAACTCTAAATTAGTGCTGATTTTGTCTTGGTGCTGCTTTTTGGTTGATATTATTGGTCTCTGTCACTGTATTGTTTGATTATGCAGGAAGGTGGACAAGGGGAGTCAATGACATGCATAAGGAGATTGCGATATCTCTCACAGGTTAAATTCTTGACCTATTTACTTTGACTTCTTGAGTATGATTAAATAATTTTTTTCTTTTCTTGACATGTATGCCAAAAGTTATTTAACTACAAAGATATAGATTTTAGAATGTGCGTCGTTAAATATATATTCCCTGATTTGTCTAGTTACTATACTTCCCAATATTTGTCTGTACAAGTACTTATATTGTTGATATTCTGTCTAGATATACTTAAAAGCCAATCGACTTGAAGAGGCTGAGAATTTACAGAGAAAGATCCTGCATGTTATGGAATTATTAAAGGTTCTCCTTTTTTCTTATCTTTTGTTTGTTTACCTTTTGCCAAGAGTTACTCTTGGATGCTGCTGCTGTTATAGGTAAGAATGTCATTTATTGAAGTATACTAGCTAGAGAGTTGATGGAAGACCATTTTCCTTTACAAGGTTCTTCTCAAGTTAGTTTGCACATAGATAGGGATGCTTTTACATGCTTGTTTACACTTTACATGATGATGTTATGAAGTTGGTTTTGTTTGAGTTGGGGATATCTAGAGCCTAGAAACTAATTTGAACATCTTTGTTGTTAGTTTGATGATTGCATTAAATATTTTATGAATTATGTTGTGTTATTAATTGTTTGTTAAGTTTTAAACCTTACATTTAGCTTTGTATCTTGAAATTTATAGGATAAATTAGGTTATTACAATTTTATGAATTTTTCCCATTAGGAAATCCATAAAAAGCTACGGTGCACCTTTTTTGAAAAAGGTGCACGCCTTGAGCCTCGAGCTCCAAAGGACTCTTCCTCCTTGATGTGCTTAGCACCTTTAATAACTATGGCGCTTAGGGCCTTGCGCCCCATTGGCTAGGCATGCGCCTCCTTGAAGACTCTGCACCTGGCCATTCTTTAGACACAAAGATGTCACCTAGGCGCGCTTTTGATAAACCATGCTCACGCCTAATAGAATTGGACAGATAAATCAACTTTCCTTCATGACAATTAATACCAGTAAATACACTCTTGGCTAGATAGATCTTATGCCCTTTACACCAAGCAAAAAAGAATTGAATTTCTCTTCATTACCGGAAGAAAAGAAAATTGTCATGAGCAAATTTTAATGAGAAACCATTACGTTGTTTCTTCCAACATCATCTCTTCCAACATTAAAGCCTTCCATCAGTTGACAATCCCTAGCTCTATCAACTAGTCTACCCAAACAATCTACCTCCAGAATGAACGAAAAAGGAGAAAGAGGTTCCTAAGAGCCCTAGAAGCATTAAAATAAAGGTGTCAAAGCGTGCCGGCATGGCACGGCCGGGAAATGGGATGTGCCGTGTCGGCATGTTAACCCAATAGCTAGGCATTGTACAGCCCTTTGGGGCCAAGGCCAGCCCGCGTTAATTATTATTTTTTTAAACTTAAAAAACTTATATAAAAATTAATTTTTTTAACTTAAAAATTTATATTCAATTTAAAAATTTATTTATTATTTTAACTTATGTATTAGATTAACTTATTTATTATTTTAACCTAATAAAATAATATGTAAGAAATAGATCAATTCATTTAAAAAAATAATTCAAAGAATAAATAAAGATGTAAGAAATAGATGAATTATTTAATAAAAACTAAAAAGTGTGTAAGTTAGATAAAAAAAATATAGGTAAAGAATTGAATTTTATTTACTTATTTAGATTTCAGTATTACATGACTGTCTCATTAAAAACCTTACCAAGAAAAACCAAGTGGGATAAAAACTTGGTAAGAGAAAAATAGTCCAATCGAATTACAATTTACAGGTACATGTATAATTAAAATTTAAAGAGAGTGCAATCGATAACTCTTCAGTCTTCAGCCCTCCCCCTGGTTATTGCTGGAACCCTCATCGATGTATAAGTTGGCGAAATTTTGAATTACTTCTTCGTCCTCCATTTGATGCTGCATCCTCATTCGAGCATGCTCCCAGTCCTGAAGGCATGTTAATACCTCCACCATCTCAGGGGTACAGAAGTCTTCTAGGTTCGAATGTTCGATTATACGTCCAATTGTGCTGAATGCCTGTTCTGAAGAAACAGTGGACACAGGGATAACGAGTACATCACGTGCTAGTTGTGACAGTACTGGATATCTGTTGCTATGGTTCTTCCACTATAACAGCAGATCAAAATCCTGGATGTCTTGCTTTCCACCGGTTGTTTCTAACAGAGAGAACTCAGTTTGAAGGAAATTGTTGAGTTTGGCATTTTGAGTTTGAGCAAGTCTTGCAACTGGAGGTTGAGATGAAGAACTTATTAAGCTTCCATCGGAAGTCCTGCGCCCGCCCTTTAGGAGGATGCTCCAACTTCTCTTCAACGGGCGTGTATCCCGTTCTTCTAATGGTAGCATGTTTATGTCGGCAAACCTGCAGTCATAAATAGAATAAACTTCGAATAACTTGGTTCACAAGTTAGTAGACTGTTGAGTAAAATCAAAGTTCAAGTTAGTATCAATATAATGAAGAAAAGTTTCTAAACCAGATAATTTAATCTTAGGACCTAGTATAACACCTGAGACATAGAGTAAAGAAATTTCAGACCAGTATTTTTTAAATTTTTTCTCCATGGCCACAATTGCAGTGTCTAAGATTTCATCGTCTCTATAAGAATTAAACATATCAGATATTTCAAAAATCTGATGCATTGCAAGAGACGATGTGGGGTAATAGACACCGGAAAGAAGTATAGTGGAATTGTAAAAAACCTTTAAAAATTTGATAAAAATGTTCGCCACATACCAATTCATATTATAAAAACCTGTAATAGTGACAAATAATCATAGCATTTTGTAGCATTAAGTAAGTGGAGTTCCATCTTACCGGTATATCTATTTGGAACGTATGGGTTCGTTTTTGGTTAGCTTAACAGTATTTGCCAAATTCTGCCACTCTTGGATTAGAGCTGTTGATCCAAGAAAGAGCATCTTTGATGCGATCTATACGATCAATATAATGAAGAAAAGTTTCTAAACCAGATAATTTAATCTTAGGACCTAGTATAACACTTGAGACATAGAGTAAAGAAATTTCAGACCAGTATTTTTTAAATTTTTTCTCCATGGCCACAATTGCAGTGTCTAAGATTTCATCGTCTCTATAAGAATTAAACATATCAGATATTTCAAGAAAGATCATCTTTGATGCGATCTATACGATCGCTTACAACTGTCTAACCACATTTTATAACTAAATTTATTATGTGACATGTGCACCGTTGGTTGAAGAAATAACCCCTAGCTTGGGAGACATTGTTCTAAAAAAACAAGCCAATAGATCTAGTGTTTGTTGATGCATTATCTAATGTGAGAGAGGATGTGTTGAGTTATTCTATAATCTTGTAAAACAGAAGTAATTACTTCATAAATATTTTCAATGGTATGTTGAAAATCCATGCAACGAAAACCAAGAATTCTTTTTTGTATCTTCCAATCAGAGTCTAAATAGTGCCCCGTGACATCTTGTTTGGAAAGTGTGTTCCAAATATCAGAAGTTAGTGCAATAGAAACACTTGGATGCTGTAATTCAGTGATCAAGTTGTCTCATTCGGTGTAAAAACATTTTTTTCAAATCGTTTCTAGTGATTGTTCTAGAAACAACTTTAAATTGGAGGATGTAGGCTTTTTGGATAAATTCTTCATGAAAAACACTGTCATTGAAATTAATCGATTGATCAATTTGTGCAATAAAACATGCTAGATAGTCTCTAGCATATGCGGAGTCGTAACTCCACGTCGTAACGGACCTGTTGGGATCCGTTGTAGTTGTGTTTGTGTTGTAGTATCTACTTGTTTGTTTAGGCATACATTTTCTCATATGCTTTTCCAAATGTCCTGGTATATAATTTTTGACAAAATTTACAGTGAGCCATTCTTTTTTCCTTACCGTTCAGGCCGGGTATGGTTTCCCTTACAAAACATTGCAATACCTTAGATGTCGTCTTTCTGGGATGTGATATGCTCGACCCCAGTGTGGAGGAAGGACCTGCTCCTACTGTTGTATTGTTAACACTTTCGGGTTGTCCTCCTTGACTAACTTGCCCACTGTCTCCAAGTGTATAAATGTTAAAGTCATCATTGTCCATGTTCAAACCGTCCATAAAAGTAGGATCCATTTCATACAAATAAATATTAACAAGTTAAAAAATATTAACTCATAAATATAAAAATTAAATATAAAAATTAAGCATAAATTTAAATAAAGTTCAAATTAACATAAAAATTTAAAACTTGAGCATAAATATTAAGCATAAATTGAAAATAACTATAAATGAAAAAATTCACCATTTTGAGCATAAAATATATAAATTAAAATTAAATACATAAATGAAGCATAAATTTAAATAAAGTTCTAATTAGCATAAATATTTAATATAAATTTAAAAATTGAGTATAAATATTAAGCATAAATTGAGATTAACTATAAATATATAAATTAAAATTAAATACATAAATGAAGCATAAAATTTAAATAAAGTTCAAATTAGCATAAATATTTAATATAAATTTAAAAATTGAGCATAAATATTAAGCATAAATTGAAATTAACTAAAAATATAAAAATTCACCATTTTGAGCATAAATATGTAAATTAAAATTAAATACACAAATTAAGCATAAATTTAAATAAAGTTCAAATTAGCATAAATATTTAATTTAAATTTTAAAAATGAACATAAATATTAAGCATAAATTTAAATTAACTATAAATATTAAAATTGACTAATTGAGCATAAATATTTAAATTAAAATTAAATACATAAATTAAGCATAAAAATGAAGGATAAATATTAATACCTTTGTAGAGATTAGAGAATGTTGATAATTGAGACTTGAGGAGTTGTGGGAGAGTAGAGAATTAGAGATAGCAGAGATTAGAGAATTAGAGATTATAGAGCCTAGAGAGAGAGAGAGAGAGAGAGAGAGAGAGAATTTGAGAGAATGAGAATTGAGAGAATAGAGATAGGAGAGAGTGTAAAAAAATGGGTATTTATGGGAAAACTAAAATTAGGGTAAAATGGTAAATATATGTTGAAATTTGATTTATTATTATTATTATTATTATTTTTAAATTTGCAACGGTCATAACGGCTATATTGGGGCAATGGCCCGGCCGACCGTTGCACCCAACATGTGTGCCGGCACGCCGTGCTGAGATCCCCGGCCCAGCCCAGATTTACACATTTACATTAAAATTCCCCCCGGGTCTCCCATTTATCATAATCGAGAAGTATGTGTATTTTAAGTACCCCATAATCCATCTCCATTTTAACCCAAACCCTTTCGCTTCCAAAACAAAATCTAAGAAGTCCCAATCAACATGATCATAAGCTACTTCAAAATCAATTTTAAGTACCCTCCCATTTGTCTTTTCTACATTCCTCGACCACTTCATTTGCCACCAAGACAACACCTAAAATTTTTAAGCCTTTAACAAAAGCAGACTGACAATCAGAGTACAATCCAACACCTCCTTCAATCTAAATGATAAAACCTTGGCAATTATTTTGTTCAAGCTAGTCACCAAACTTATCGGTCTAAAGTCACCAATTTTTAATGAATTATATTTCTTTGGAATGAGACATATATAAGTAAAATTGGTAATTTTATTGATAATCCCATTCTCAAAGAATTCTGAAAAACTTCCATCAAATCATTTTTGACAATATCCCAACATTTATGGAAGGATTCAAGATTAAAATCATCCGGTTTGGGGGCTTTATCTTTACTATATTCAAACACAACTTTCTTGACTTCTTCCTTTTCAAAAGGTCTCTCCAACCAATCAGCTCTATTTCTACTTATGCATCCCCAGTTTAGACCCTGAATTCTAGGTATAACCACCCTTTCTTTGGTATATATAGTTTGAAAAAACTGAATAATTGTGTTCAGTAGTATCATCATCTTCTACAAATGTTCCATCCCTTAATTCCAGCTTATTAATACAGTTCCTGTTCATTCTTCCATTAACAACTTTATGGAAGAATTTTGAATTGCAGTCCCCTTCCTTTGCCCATCTAACTATTGTTTTCTGTCACCATAAAATTTCCTCCTTAGACACCACACTCTCTAACTTCAGCGTCAAGTAACTGATTCCTCTCCATCCTCACTGATTCCTCTCCATCCTCAAGGGTTCACATAACTCACCTTCACCTTCTGCTCTATCCAAATCTGCAATTTTGATTTCAAGCTCATGTTTTTCCTTACTAATATCTCCAAAAACATCCTTTTTTCCATATCTTCAACCTCTTCTTAACCCATTCCAGCTTCTTCATAAAACTGAAACCCTTCCATCCCTAAAAATTAGCTTAATTCAACCATTCCTCCACATTCTTAACAAAGAATGGTGCTCCAGCCAAACATTCTCAAATCTGGTACATTTGGCCTATTTCATCTCCATCTGTAGCTGACTTCTATTTGGGCCTTTAATGAAGTTTACACCTAATTATACTTGAAATGTGTGCAAAATATGCAGTTTATATTTATTTATTTATCTATTTAATTTTTGCTCTTAAGAGTTGGTAAAAGTTAGCACTCACAAGGTGTTATTACCTCTTCTGTTAATCTTTATACTGTTCTTTTTTTATTTTTATTTTTTATCATCATCAATTACCTACCGTATTGGCAACTTTGTAAGGCAGGGATGGAATTCTTTGGACACTGTTATTGCAGCTGAAGGGCTCGCCCTGACCCTACAATCGATTGGGAGATTAAGGGAAGCACAAGAACTTCTTGAAAGGTAAAACAACTGTGTACTTAATGAACAACCAAAGTGAATGCATAATGGTTTATGATTAAAATGATTTAGTACTAATTCATTATAGGTGCCTTGATGCTCGAAAAATCTTACTTCCTGAAGACCATATTCAGGTTTGCTATTTGACACATTGAAACTCTTTAAATTAGTATGGATTATGGAAGATATAGTTGATATGATCTCAATAATTTGTTGTGGTATATGGATGTGTTTTCATTCATCTTGACTCTTTCTTGATGAACAAATATGGTTGTGGTGGTATATTGTCGTGAAAAGAGATCATTTATGAAAAGCTGTTATTGTGGCTGTAATATGGGGAGGATTTCTAATCCTCTTAGGAGTTATTCTGAACCTGTTTAGTTCTCTTTAAATTTATTAATTATGATGTGGATGATGAGAAGAAAGTACATTAGGCATGTGTTTTACGTAAAGAGAAACTTTTAAATCTATTTTCCAGAATTCTTTTGGTGATGCTGAGAACAAAAATGTTACAGTTGCTGATTACTTGGTCTTCTATTCTGGTCATGCATGAACAAATACAGAAATGCAGTGAAGGTGTTTGATAAAAGGTCTAACTGAACAAATAGCTTTGCATAGCAGAGCTTCAAGGTTCTTCAATGGTGAAGAACCAGTACGTGAAAGAGATAAGCAAGAGAGAGAGAAAATGCTAAGTTTTCTATTTGAGAATTTTCTGGAAAATGTATTCAATCGATCAGACAATTACAACTGCTGCTATTTATATAATTACAAGGTTTAATCTCAGCCACTAATTCTCAACTAACTAAAATAATCATCATCGTTCATTTCTAACAAACTTGTTGATGATCAGCTTTGATTCCAGAAGCTTTGATCATCAGACTTGATGATCATACTTTTAGTATTGCACAGCTACACGTGAGCAACTCATCATTCTCTTCCTTGTAACTAACTTTGACTTTAGCTGGAATCTTTTCTAACTAACTTGCCACAACACTCATCAATTGCAATACTGAGAATTGATTAATTGATTAATCACGATGGCCACTTGACCATGTTGGATTGATGATTCCTGACTAATTGAGGCACATCTGATCTTTTCTGAATGAATGCTAAGCTGCACTCTGTTTTGCCACTTTTCTTGACTTGGTCACAGCCATTTGTTGCAACTTGAGTGTTGAGATCATGATCATGATTTGTATCAAGATCATGACCCTGTTGCAATATTCTCACATTCCCCCTCAAACTGAACTGGGGTGAAACACGAAGGTTCAGTTTGAAGCAAAGCTGCCAAAACCGATTTGTAGACATTGGTTTAGTTAGCACATCAGCTATCTGTTCATTGGTAGAGATAGAGATAGCTGATCATTGGTAGAGATGTAGCGAACCTCAAGTAAGCCAGCGGAAACCTTTTCTCTTATGAAATGCACATCAACTTCTATATGTTTCGTACGAGCATGAAATACAGGATTTTGAGCCAAAGCTTTGGCACCCATATTGTCACGCCAGATAACTGGTTTGGATAGAAGTGAGACCTGTAACTCTGTCAAAAGAGATTGAAGCCAAACCAGCTCAGCAGAAGCTTGAACCAAAGAACGATATTCAGCCTTAGTACTTGATCGAGCTACTACAGGCTGCTTTTTGGAGAACCAAGTGATGAGATTCCCACCTAAGAACACAGCACAACCATAGGTGGATCTTCTGTCATCAGGACAATTAGCCCAATCAGCATCACAGAAGGCTTCAAAGTTGAAGCGAGAGGCAGGTTTGTACACCAAACCATAATGCGAAGTTCCTTTCAAATACCTGAGAACCCGTTTACATGCATTCCAATGAGAGGGCTTTGGACATACCAAAAATTGGCTCAGGCGATTGACAATGAAGCTGATATCTGGTCTGGTGTAAGTGAGGTACTGCAAAGTGCCAATAACACTCCTATAAAGTGTAGAGTCAGAGAAGGGTTCACCATCTGACTCTATTAAGTGAGGTACTGCAAAATTGCTGTGGTTGAAGAACTTGGTAGGTGATTTGGGTTTTCACCCAAAGGGTAGCATGAGGCTATATTGTGATAATAAAGCTTCAGTACAGCTTGCCAATAATCCTGTTCAACATGATCGTACCAAACATGTGGAGATGATCGATTCTTCATCAAAGAGAAATTAGAAGAAAAGATAATTGAGCTTCCGCATGTACCAAGGATCAACTTGTAGATATCCTTACAAAGGCCATTAACGGAAGGAACTTTTATGACTCAATTAGCAAGTTGGGCATGAGTGACATCGATGCACCAACTTGAGGGGGAGTGCTAGAATATTCACATTAACTAGGAAGATTGTACAGTTGACTGATTTGATTAGGAATCAATTAGCTTAATTGTAGGATGATTTGTTTCCTACTGTATCTCCTTTTTCTTATTCTTTCCTAGCTGTATTTTTCCTATAAATTACCTCCTATACGGAGAAGAATAAATTAACAAACTCATAATTTGTTCACTGGCATGTTTTTGATGAGATTGAAGTTTAAAGTAAATGTGTTGGGCCAATTGTAATGATTTTCTTTCTCTATTACAGATTGGAGCCAACATGCTTTGCATCGCTAAGGTAGCAATGGTAACTTTTAGCCAACCAAGGAAAACACATATTTCTGAAGCAATTACTGAGATGGATCGGGCAAAAGAACTTTTAGACAACTCAACTAGGTTAGTGCTATTTATATTGATATGTTTATCTGTCTGCATGTTTTAAAATGTTGATTTTTTGTCTTTTGGTGAATTCTTTATGTTAAGAATTAATTCTTAATGTAAATAATCAAAGGACAAACTAACATATCTCACCGATAGCTGGTGGATTACATCCAACGGATGAGATTTGAAGTCCAGATGGAATTAAAGTTGAGAATACACACCTTCTCTTATTGAAAAGTTCCTACTTAATTTTTTTCTATATATCAAATCTCAGTCATTGGATGCAATCTAATGGTTGACAGTGAAATGCCCAATGTTATGATCCAATTTATGCACTCTTTAATTCACTATTAGGTATGTTATAAAAAAAAAGACGGATGATCCTTAGGGCTTAGGCAAACAGTTCTTCATTATGATTTCACGGATAATATTAATTGCAACAATGTAAATTTTAATTTTTGTAATTGAAGTTGGACAAATTCAAAACATGCATGAATTCAGTTTAGATTTGCTAATTGTTTTTCCTTAGAACTCATCTAGATATTGTGTATATTCTTACAGAATAGTCATAAGCAGTTCTCTATATATGATAGGATAGCACGGCAAGTCTTAAATAAATTGACAAAACAGAAAGGCAACAAAAAAAATTATGGAGCATCCGGAGAAACTACAAGAGATCAGTGTGCTGCATTGGTCATACTGGTCAGTTCCCTTTAGTTGTGGAATTACCTTTATTCCTCAAAACTTTGATTTTGTTTGTCAAATTTCTCTTATCTGTGTTTAGTCAAACAAGTTGAACTTTCTGCCATAGAAGTGCTGATATTCTTTCTAGTTTTTTCCTGTAAAACACCTTTGCCTTTTATCTTCTATACGTAAAGACTGTTTTTGAAGCAATTAGATTTGTGCACAAAAAGTGCTCTGGTCAGATGAATATACAGTTTCACTCTGTACTCTCTCATTCTCTCTCTCTCTCTCTATTGGGTGGGGAGAGGTGGGGTTGTAAATGGAAATGTACTAATTAAAGAAAAGTTAGCAATATGCTGTGGAACAAAAACACCTTGTATGGTTTTTTTTTTTTTTTTTTTTTTGATCAGATGTGCAACTCATGTATGATTGGATGCATTTTTGAAGCTGTGGTTTGAAAATTTAAAATTTATGAGCCCGGGATGCTTCCTCACTACTTGGATTATTAGTGTTTCAAATAAGTAATTAACCTTTCTGTAGTTGTCATCCCATTCACTCCTTGGATTATCATGATCAACATATCTTTCCTATATCCTCTTGGTCTTTCTTCTTGAGCTTTATATTGTTCTTGCCTGCTTCGTTACCAATGTGAAATGGTTTTTCCTAACCTCAGCATCCAAATTATTCTACGATTATTAAGGAAACTAATGATTTCTAACCTTATTCTAAATATAACTGCAGACAGCAGAAAAAAATTAATTAATATATAAAATGTTGTTATTTGTGAGTTATGTTTTTTGTTTTATTAGTAATTAGAATAAATGGGCTGTGTATATCTGTTACCAGCCCTTATCTCTAATCTCTAGGGTGTTTCTTATCTCTAGGTGTTTCTCTTTGTTTAGACTCCTAGTCTATCTCAATCTCTAAGGGAGAGGGAGTTAGAGGCGGAATCTAATATTATTTAATGTAGTGTGATCAGAAGAAATTAATTCTTCATAAAATCAGTGTCATGGCAATTTTGATGCTTAAGAATATGTTATTCTAATTCATGACATTGTGAAATGTGTGATTTTGTTGGATGATAGCAAGACATTCTATAATACAAATATATGGACTCTGGTTGTGCATGCAGTTACAATCACTTGACACTCTTGGGCTTCTGGAGATCACCAGGCAAGAATTAATAGAATCGAGGGTAAGCATAGAAGCTTTATGATCTTTTAAGTGCATGTGTGTGCTGATGATAAATCCTTAGGAATTTTTTTAAATTCACGATTCAATATTTCTTCATTTCTTTTGCAAATATAAAACTTTTCTATAAAAGTGTTGGGCTTGGGCATCTATGTGATTTGTAAAGGCATAGTTTGTTTTCTTTTAGCTGTTGTAAATTTTGATACAAATACATGGTTAGAAGGAACTAACTACATGTAAAGTTGTACTTGAGAACTGAGAAGAGATGGTTTCTCTTATAGTCAGTACTGTGCGATACAAAACTTTAGGTGTATTTACTTACGTAAATTCAGGATACATATTTGTTTAAAAAGTGGGGGCAAGAGCATTAAGAAGCTGACGTTATTAATTATTAGTGCTGGTGATGCTTTAGATTTTAGAGGCTTATGTTTCTTTGTTTTGAGGAGTTTTGTCATTGCAAAGGTTATTTTTATGTTCTTGGAGCAGAGAATTCTAATTAATGATAAAAACTAAGGGGTGGTGCTTAACGATCATATTGTTTGGAGTTACAGGATGAGAATGTTTTTTCCAATGTTTTACATTTTGCAACTTCTGTTTTTCATTTTTAAAATTTGGTTTTGATGAAAGAGTTGCCTGTAAGAAAGCACACTACTATAAATACGAGTCTAGGATTTTAAAATAGGGCCAGGCATCATCTTCTAGATTCAAATTTACGACAGAAATGCACCAAATTTTTCAGAGAGCAGTGTTTACAGGCATCTTGTTGAGTTTTGTAATGATTGAGGTACAGGATGAGAACGATACAGATTCATTACTTTTTGTAACTAAGATTGTTCACATTCGCTTGTAGGGTTGCTATAATACAGTGAGAACCACCTTCTGTTTACATCCCAATATCCCATAATTTTTTTGGGAAATCATTTTAAGATAAGTTCCAAGTGAGTTGTTTAGAAGGAATGCATTGATATCTTGTGCTTATAGTCTCCTGGTGCTCTCTTCAATGAAGAACTCCTCTTGGGCTGTAATCATATTATTTAAGTACTAGAACACCTGACATTATCATCGTTAATCACCATCTCTTTTAGTATAACTAAAATCAGATCTAAGCAAGGTTTATAGAAATGGTTTATGAAGGGGTAGAGGAAAATGTCAACGATAAAACAGGGTTTATGGTTTTTCATTCTCTTCCCTATCTATACAGCATACACAACTAAGCTTAAATATGTTTTGATTTTTTGAACCATTGAGTGACTTACACATAGACATAATAAAGCTACATTATCAATACCCAAATACATGACTAAAATTAATCAATAATTATAAATTAGATTCACTGAAACACTTTTAGAAGACAACACATTAACCAGAGATACTGCAGAGAATCTACATGGCCAACCCAAGTAATTCATGTTTGAGTATCTAACAGCCCTTTATTCATATTGTTGATGGTGAGAATTAGAGCCTTAACTTTGTCTTTTGATGTTTTCCTCTTTCCTTTTATTAACACCTACTGTCTTCAGATCTTATTTTTGCTTTTATTTGATGTAAAATACACAAAATCTAGTAAGTGTATTTGTATGTATTTGTATCACAAGCATATATACGTTCTTTACTTAAAAGTTTGAAACATATCAGAAAGCAAGTGTTCTTAAGTTCCTATATATATAGTCACTTTCTAGTGCGGGATCCCGCACTTGTTAATAATTATATATATGTATATATATATATGAATTTTTAGTCTTTTCATGTTTTTAGTACAAAAATTTTTGGCTGACATATTCTCCGATGCAGCCTAAAATTAGATGCATAAATTAACTAGATGGGTTACCTATAAGTTGAAAATTCTTGTTTCTCTGGGTAATTAGGATATGAAAGAAATTGATACAATGTTTATGGTTCAATCTCATTGTAAGATTATATGTTGTTTAATGTATCCCATCTAATTATTCCATAAGAATTTGGTAAACATGATTGATGGAAAACAATAGTTTTAATAATTTGGTACACTTGTTTAATAGTAATTTATTTTCTTATTCTGAGATTGATTAAGTTTAATTTTTCTTATCTGACAAGTATATCTTATTTAATTGATTTACTCTTTAGGTTAGTAGGTGCCACTATAAATATGCTTATGTTATTCTGTTCAAGAAACATCATTGATTAGTACAGAGACAAGTTTCATCCACAATTCTGATTTCATCCTCTCTTAAATATATTTCAATTTCTTTTATTCTCTCATTTTATTTTCTCTTTCCTGTCGTACATCAATGATTATGCTAATTCTGTTATGCAGGAAGAGAATTTACCTAATCCTCAGGCAGAAAGTGCACTTTTTGAATGCATTTCTGCTTACAAAGAGGTACGATTGCGTTAGTTAGTTGATCTAACCTTCTGTAAAATTGCTTTTTCCCAGCTTTCAAGCTGTGTCTGTGTATATTATGCAGCAAGGACGTTTAATTGATCTTCAGTATCGTGCTTTCAATCTCTCTCATTTCCTTATGAACCTACGAAACTCTTGCTACATTTTAAGTTGAGTAAAATGTAAAAGTGTAAGACTATTCAATTCAAATGTGTATCCGAAATTTCGACTCTAATGATGTGGTAAATGAACATGATGTTCTCAAATCTAGCACATCTTTTGAGATGAACAATATGGTTACAAATTTGGGATGAGTGTTGAATTGTTCTACTTTGATGCTATTGTTTCAGTTACTGAGGTTTTTTATTTATTTTTTTCTTTTTTTTAAGAAAATAAAAGAATTTTTGTATTTTTGCTAGAATACAATGTTTTATTTGTTTTGGTATCAAGTAAAATCCACCGATTTTTAGAATTAAAGTTCTGATTTTTGTTTAATGTGGTAAATTTGAACATATTTGATTAATTTTAGATTCATTTTTTTTTGCAGTTTGGAACTGAGAAGTCAATTAGTGATTCTCCTGAAGTAAAAGCAGAATATGTTTCATGTTCGAAGCATCTTCTGAGTTTGATTGATAATGACAGCAGTACTGGTAGAACACAGCCATCTAAGGAAATCACTCTGCAAGAGCTGAAAGAAGAAATTAAACGCATGGATGATGAAATTTCTTCAAGTAGAAGATCGAAACGCTAAAGCTGAAGGCGTTTTCTCATACAAGAAGCAGGTACACAAATAAATAATGAAGGATTCTGTCTCTTTTCCCTTGAACTTCTTTTAGTTGTCAAAAGATGAAAAAGATTGCAATGTACCTATACAGAAGAAGCTGAGATGAGAATACAAATTTATTAAACAGTGGTGTGTATAAACTTGCCAATGTTATTGAGGTGTTTTCAATTCATTTATAAAATTCCGCCCAAGAATATATTTTCAGTTACTGTTATAATGTCTTTGAAACTAGTAATGCTATATTTTCCAAAAGATTTTCTAAATTTTCAATCGTAGATGTAGCTGAAGATTTGTCATTGCCACATTATTCACCGCTCCACCCTGATAAATCTTTTGGCATTTGATTTGATGGAAAATGTAGTTTTATTGTGTTTTAGATTGTCGATTGTCCGGTGACACAAAAGCTAGCACAAACGACCTATCAAAACCTGGCTGGCGGAATAAATAAGGTGAAAATCGTAAAAAATAACCATAAAAATTAGGGATATTATTATTTTCCACCCTCACTTATGAGGTATTGGTCATTTTGCACCCTCTGATTTGAGTAATGGCCATTTTACACCTTCCATCAACTTCCGTTAACTTTTTATCAAAAATACTATTATACCCTTTATATCTCTCTTTTTCAGTTTTTAATTTTTTTTATTTAAAAAAAAAAAAACAATTCAACATCTTCATCTTCTTCATCATCGTCCAAAGATTCCAGACCCAAAAAAAAATATCAACATCAACACACCACCAAACCCAGAAAATAATTCATCAGGTCATCAACATCATCTCAAGATTCAATCCCCGCCGTCAATCACAGAGATGGACGGCGGAGATAATCAGAAAAAAAAGCAACAAAAAAAAAAAAAAAAACAGTTTCTGAAACCCAGAAACCTCATCAGTCAATACCTAACTCCCACACCAGCTCCCATAGACCAACACCAACAAAAAAAACAGCAACAGCAGTAGCAACACTGTTACACCAACAATAAATAGAAACCCAGAAACAGAAACCCCACCAGAAAAAAAAAATCGAATCTCTCCCATGGCCGGAAAGCACCCTAAACCCAAAAAGAAACCCATTCACCATAATCGTCCCATGAAGAGAGATGGAAAGAAGAAGAAGAACGGGGAAGAGAAAGAGAAGGTTTGACGTTTGAGAGATTCGAAAATTGAGATCTGTATTTAATTTGAAGGTTTGAGAGAAAATAAAGATCAAAACAAGAAGAGAGAGAGGTGGGCTACATGAAAACTAGATTGGGGACAAGAAGAGAAAATAAAATCAGAAACGAAAAGGATTGGCTACACGAAGAGAAAATAAAATGAGAAAAGAAAAAGAATAAATTCGTTTCTCAAAAAAAAAAAAAATCGAAGAAGAATAAGTTGAGAGAGGTGAGCTGCAAGAAGACCGGTTTTGGGAGGATGAGATCTGGATTTTTTTTTTTTTTTTTTTTTTTGAGACTAGCATCAAAGAGACAACAAAAACAGATGGGAAATAAAAGAAACAACAAATGAAAAAAACACACATCTGACATCTCCTGTTAGCTTTGCTTTATTCTTTGGTCAAAATACTCAACACTGTCATAAACACACATCTTAAAAACCATAATCAAAGTAATATCCCAATTTTGTTTTTAATTTTTTAAGAGATAAAGAGGGAGATCGGTGGTAAGTGGGGTGTGAGAGATTTTTTTTTAAAGGAAGAGAGAGATTATAATTTTTATATTATAATTGTTTTTTATTTAATTTAATAATGATTATTAATTTTACCACTTCATTTACCATTATGCCCTTACTGACTTAACAGAAAAATAAATTTTTTAACGGAATAGTAACGGTAGGGTGTGTTTTGACTATTAACTGAAATTAGAGGGTGGATTTTGGCCATTACTCAAACTAGAGGGTGCAAAATGACCAATACCTCATAAGTGAGGGTGGAAAATAATAATATCCCTAAAAATTATATAAATTTTGTTTTTAACACCATACGAACTTTTAACTGTTATTAATAATTATATTGTATATTTTTTTTATTTAGTCCATAATCATGACTTGCTAAATTACCCTTCTAACATTTTTCCTATTTTTTTTATAAAAAAATAAAAATAAAAATAAACGTGAAATGTTAAAAAAAAAATCGTGAAATGTTGAAAAAATCGTGAAATCTCGAAAAAGAAAATGTGAAATGTTGAAAATAAGTCATGAAATCTGGGTAGAAAACGTGATATGTCCACATTTTTTTTTAAAGGTAAAATTACTAAAACAGCTCCTATAAAACTATGCTTTTTTAGCTTGTCTAAAAAAATTACTGAAAAGGGATGTTTCAATAATTTACTCTATGTCATCATAGGTTTTTTTTTCCCCTTTTCTTCTAAGGATAATAGTGTCGTCAAGAAGTTAAATCCTTAACGTTGCTATTGCACACCTTGGTGCAGGGTTGCTTGGGTGTGCGAATGTGTGATACCCAAGCGTTGCCCAGGCAATACACCTCCATTACCGATTGGGCTCGGTGATGCTTTTGCTGGGTGTCACACACCCAGATGGTGTTGTCCCAATGAAGGAGGGATATGAATGAGAGAGAGAGATATGAGTGAGAGAGAACATATGAGACAAAAAGGAGGGGAGAGTTTTTAAATGATAGTATTTGGGTAATTTCTCAAAAAATATTGTTATTAACGAAAATCTAAACTCTTGGAAGGTTATTTTTGATTTTCTCCCATAAGTAAGTTGGATACATTGGAGTATTTTTGTAAAAGAAAAATATACCAAAAGATTTATTTATTTATTTATTTTTTATTTTATTTTTATTTTATTTTTATTTTTTATTTTTTTTGGTATAATTTGTATAAGTTCGTATAATTTTCCCATAAAATAAAAAATGGACATACAGATAATTTTTTTTGGGTGAAAAATCTGCACCCTTTATTAAATTCCGTTCGCACAGATAGCAAACCCGAATAGCCCTAAATATTATATTCCAATTGCCCTGCATAAAATGGCCCATTTGACGCCCTAGTCAATGGCGCCAATGGCTGTTTCAAAAGACCCGCAATCCACCCACAACTATCTTCTTCTCTGAGAAATTCAAAGCATTCCAATCCATGGCCACACTCAAAATCCCCACAAAAATTCTTCACAGAAACCACAGAGTCAGTTTCTTCAACAAAAACTACTCTTCTTGGTGGTCCCTTCCACCATCACCATCACCACACCAAGAAGACCCACTTCTCAAATCAGTCTCCGATGCCATCAAAATTCACTCTTCTTCTTCTTCTTCTTCTTCTTCATTGAAAAAACTCCTCCCAAAACTCACAACCACTCACATCCTCACTCTCATCAACCACAACCCCCATCGTCTCCCTCCTCTCTCTCTCCTCTCCTTCTTCAACTTCCTCTCCTCCCACCCCCACATCCGCCTCCTCACCCTCCAATCATACTCCACCATGACCCACTTTCTCGTCTCCCACAACCTCCGCTCTCAGGCACTCGATCTTCTCCGTCTCGTTGTCTCCAAGAAAGGGAACGGCTCAAGCTCTTCCGTCTTCTCTTCCCTCGTCGAAACCAGAGGTACCCATTTGTCCAATTTTGATACTGATTTCGTTTTCGATGCATTGATGATTGTCTACGTCGATTTTTGGTTCGTGAACGATGCAATTCAGTGTTTTAGATTAGTTAGGAAGCATAATTTTAGAATTCCTGTTAATGGGTGTAGGTGTTTGATTGATAGAATGATGAAAACAAAAACGAGTGTGCCTATGGTGACTTTGGGGCTCTATTTGGAGGTTTTGGATTACGGGTACTCGCCGAGTGTGTATATATTTAATGTTTTGATGCATAGGTTTTGCAAAGAAGGGAAAATCAAGGATGCCCATACGGTGTTCAATGAAATTACGAATAGGGGTTTGCGTGCCACGGTTGTCAGTTTCAATACTTTGATTAATGGGTATTGTAAAGCCAAGAATTTAGAGGAGGGGTTTCGGTTGAAGAGTGTCATGGAGGAGAGTGGATTGCGCCCTGATGTTTATACTTATAGTGCTTTGATTAATTGGTTGTGCAAAGAGAGTAGGTTGGATGACGCGAATCGGCTGTTTGAGGAGATGTGTGAGAGGGGATTGGTTCCGAATGATATTACTTTCACTACGTTGATTGACGGGCAGAGCAAGAATGGGAGGGTCGATTTGGCATTGGAAATTTATCGGGAAATGTTGATTAAGGGTTTGAAACCTGATTTGATCATGTATAATACACTCGTTAATGGCCTTTGCAAGGTTGGGGATATGAAGGAAGCTAGGAAGCTTGTTGATGAGATGTGTACAAAGGGCTTCAAGCCGGACAAGATTACTTATACTACTCTTATAGATGGTTTCTGCAAGGAGGGTGATACAGAATCGGCCATGGAGATAAGGGAAGAAATGATTAGAGGAGGGATTGGGCTTGATGATGTGGCCTTCACGGCCCTCATTTCAGGATTTTGTCGAGATGGGAAAGTAATAGAGGCAGAAAGAACATTGAGGGAGATGTCGAAAGCAGGTTTGAAGCCTGACGACACCACGTATACGATGGTCATAGATGGATTTTGCAAGAAGGGAGACGTTAAGATGGGTTTTAGATTGCTTAAAGAGATGCAAAGCAATGGACATGTACCGGGCGTGGTAACCTATAATGTGCTTATGAATGGGCTTTGCAAACTAGGGCAAATTAAAAATGCTAATATGCTTTTAGACGCTATGCTTAATTTGGGAGTGATTCCAGATGATATTACATATAACATTCTACTAGAGGGTCATTGCAAGCATGGAAAGCTAGAAGATTTCGATAAACTACGACGTGAGAAGGGGCTTGTTCTGGATTATGCTGCATATACTTCACTAGTTGGTAAAATGTCAAAAGATCGCCAAAAGAGATGATTTCCACGTGTCATAAATTTCAGGTCTTTTATACAAGTCTGTATGATGAACTAAGAGGATCTTGAGACGAATTTCTATGATATCAATCAATCAGGTATTCAGGTCAGATCAACAAAAAAAAACCCTGCAAGTTATGGAATTATTAAAGGTTCTCCTCTTTTCTTATCTTTCATTTGTTTACCTTTTGCTGTGTCTGGATGCTGCTGCTGTTATAGATACGATTGTCATATATTGATAGAGACTCGATGGAAGACCATTTTCCTTTACAATGTTCTTCTCAAGTTAGCTTGCACATAGAGGGATGCTTTTATGCGTGTTTTTACAATCACAAAATTTTCATGTTGACCCTGGTGGTTGTTCAATGGCCCATATTTGTTTTTCTTATTGCCAACTGCTACAACTTTATTTGCCATCTCGGCTTCCTGTCTTTTCTGTACAGAGATTTTCTTTGTGGTCATCATTCTTAACAAGTTCAATGCTTTAACTTGATTTTCATACATATATGTACGTTCTAGAGAAAATTCTCCTCTTGACCATGTTTTTTATGTGTTTGGGTTTCCATTTAACATTAAGAATTTTAATATGAACCATCATGTTTTGATGTAGGACTACATAATTCCTGAATTCCTGTTGGGTGAGAAACTGTTTATGGTTTATGAATAAATTCTTAATTTTATTAGAGTAACTTGCATCTGTGGACAAAATCTTAGCTGTATCCCTAATAATCAATATTGATTTTCCCCTCAAACGGTGCTTTTTTCTTTTCTTTTCTTCTGTTAGTCTTTACACTGTTCCCTTTTTTTTTTTTCATCAACTACCTACCGTATTGACAACATTGTACAGCAGGGTTGGAATTCTTTGGACACCGTTATTGCAGTTGTAGGGCGACAATCGATTGGGAGATTAAGGGAAGCAAAAGAACTTGTTGAAAGGTAAACAACTGTGTACTTAATGAACAACCAAAGTGAATACATATTGGTGTATGATTAAAATTATTTTGTACTAGTTCATTATAGGTGTCTTGATGCCCGAAAAATCTTACACCCTGAAGACCATATTCAGGTTTGCTGTTTGACTCATTGAAACTCTTTGAATAAGTATGAAAGATATAGTTGATATGATATCAATAATTTGTTGTGATATATGGATGTGTTTTCATTCATCTTGACTCGTTCTTGATGAAAAAAATATGGTTGTGGTGGAAAGGAGATCATTTATGAAAAGCTGTTATTGTGGCTGAAATATGGGGAGGATTGCATCCAATAGTTGAGATTTGAAGTCTAGATGGAATTAAAGTTTTTGCACTTCAGTGCAAAAGTTCACACTTAATTTTGTCTACACATCAAATCTTTGTCATTGGATGCAATCTAATGGTTGGCAGTAAAATATCCAATGTTATGATCCAATTTATGCATTCAAGGAGGACAACCTTTACAAACACTTTTAGACTTACGGTTGTTATCCATAGCAAGTAATCAAATGATTGTTATGCAAACACAAGCAACATAAGAATATGTGATCAAAATATCGTATGGAAACCATAAATGTCTTTAAGCACACAATATGTATTTTTTTCTAGTTTATGATCTAAACAAAATGCAAACACACAAGTGATGCAATGTCACATATGAAATGCTTAGATCACATACATTCCATGTAAGAACTATATCATGTAAGCTCACAAACAAAGTTTCTAGTTCTTAAGCATGTAAGAAAAACCTAGAAATTGTAATCCAACCAAATCACAATATTCTCCTAGATTTAATACATGCAAATAAAGCTTAAATCACAAAATATTCAATCAATATTCATTCAAGACTTTAAATCACACAAAACATGCTAGATCTAAGAATATATTCAATTGAAGATCTCTAGCACAATTTAGAGCTTATTTTCATGTCAGTAAATCAATTAATATTTTAATAGCTCTAAATCACATCAAAATTTGCTAGATCTAAAAATATGGTCAATCAAAAATCTCTAGCACAAATGAGAGCTAATATTCATGAGGTTAAATCAATTAATCACTCGGTATAACCCTAGGTGGCGTTTGGTTTCCATGGTGGAATGGTAATTAGAATAGGAATGGGAATTGGAATTGGAATTGGAATGGAAAGGAATGGAAAGCTGATTCCTTTGTTTGGTTGGGACTATAGAATTAGTATCTGAATCAGTATTATTTTGTTTGGTTGACAACTGAATGGAATGGAATTAACTGTATTTTGACCAAAATAACCCTAATTACAAAATAATTATAATAACATGATATATTATGGATAATAATAATAAAATATGAAAGTATATATAATATTATATTATATATTAGTATTATTAATATTATTATATATTATATAATATAAATATCATATATTATATAATACGAATATTATATATTATTATATATAATTTATATTATATATATATTTATATATATTATTTTATTTTATATTAATATATATATCATTATATTAAATAATATTTAATTATATATATAATATATACTTTTATATTTTTTTATTATTATCCAAAATATATCATGTTATTATTAATATATATATTAATATAAAATAAAATAATATTAATAATATATATACTTTTATATTATATTATATTATATATATTTATATATCGTTATATATATACGAATGTCCAGTAGATATCACACACTTGGTAATATATATAATAATATAATATATAATACATAAATATTATATATAATATATATTTATATATCATTAATATAATATATAATGATAATATATTATTTTTGGAAAGGAGGGTATTTATGGAATAAATTTTTTAGTTTGGAATAGAATGGACATTACATTGATTTTTGGATGGAATGCCCATTCCACCAAAATGGTGGAATCACCATTCCAATGGAATGCCCATTTCATTGGATTTTAACCAACCAAACAGTGAGGATGGAATCCATTCCGTTCCAGCCAACCAAACGCCACCCTAGTTTATAAGCTAGTCACAATATAACATCCAAACATATGAAGTTTTATATTTAACAAAACTTAAATCACATTTAAGTCTCTAATTAGATAAATCTAATTTGTAATTGAAGCTCTATCTCCAACCAACACTTGTTCAAGCCAAATACATAAAAAGAGGAAGAAAACCCAAGATATTTGAACATTTTAAAGCTTTGAAAACTAAAAGATAAGTAAATACCTTGTAAAGTGTGTGTTGTCATGAAAATGGTGTGAGACACCAAAAATGCTTGAACAATAAGGTATTGTTTGGAAGTGTTTTTAAAAACCATTATTTATTTTCAAAAACAAAAAACAACTTTAATGTTATTTTGATACACGTTTTACAAAATTATTTTTTAAAACAAAAAACAATTTTTTATTGCTTTTTCACTATTTTCAAAACATCATTTCAAAACAAACCATAATTTTTCCATCCAAACAACTACTTTACTTATTTTAAAAACAACACCAAACACATATACATCGTTTTTTGTTTTTAAAACTACTTTAAAAAAAATCTACAAAAAGCATTACATTTTTAAAAACATCATTTTTAAAACATAATTTTCATTTTTAAAAATAGTTTTCAAAAACATCAAAACAATACCAAACGCGTCCTTAGCTTCCAACCTACTTGGAGATGATAGAGGACTTTAATACGGTTCTCTCACTTTTTGAATCATTCAATTTGGTTGAGAATTGAGTGAGATATGGTGATTTCAAGTTGAGAGAAAAACCAAAAAATTTCCAGCACAAAAATCTTCTTCAATTTTTTAAAATAAGAGAGAGAGAGAGAATTTAAATGAAATTTGGGAGGGAAAAACGAAGTCAAAATGAGGTTCAATGGGAAAGAGCCACATAGGCGTTCCCGTGGAGGCACATGGGCTAAGAGGCTCCTTTCCCGTGGAGGCCATGTGCCTCCACGGGAGAGGCAATTTGCCGATCCCACTTCCCATGCACTCCCTTCGTGCTTCTTTCGCGTTCTTTGGTCTTGGAACTCGGAATTCGAATTCGTTTTCGTTTTCGTTTTCGGATTACGAACCTAGACTCTCTCACGAATATGGACGACTACTAAACTTCAACCAAAAACTTGGAATTCAACTCGATACATAAGGACAAAAATCATATACGATAAACACATGGAAAGTTTCGTAAAATTCAACTCGGAACTCGAAAACCTATGTATGAGTAACTGAAACATTCGGAACTCAATGATGAACAATATAAGAACGTATTCAAGTCCGATACGAAGTGAACGTATACAAACAAACACAAATACACAAAAGTATGCCATTTCCTGGAAATAGTCATAAAACATGCAATTTCATAAAAATTGTCAATATAAATCTAATGCATGTGCATACAACAGTTATGTGTGCGTATGTGTTATACCAATTGAGCACAATGATGCATAGACACATATGAATGCAAAGTGTGTGTGTGTGTGCGCATATGCCTTGCGAAAGGATTAAAGGTCTCAAGTATACCTTTGTTTGTTAACGAAGCTTTCACCTTTTGAAGTCACGCTTTATAATATGAGTTGTCCACCTTTTTTGAAGCTTGATTTCACCATCAACCTGGACAACTAAATATTAAAACAACTTTTGGTTTGATATGGAATTATGCCAACACAAAATCAAACCTAACAGAAGTTCGGATGCCGTCTCCACCTCAGATTGTATTTGTTGGAGAAGGGGTCATCCTTTGGTTTTGAATTTTGTTGTGGAAAGACTGCTTGTACCTCCTCCTCTCTCAATGGCATCGGCTTCGCCATGGGATACTTGTTCATCCCATGTTCTTCTCAGCTACAAACTTGGTTGGCTACCAATGGTTGCTTCCCAAGGTCATCCATTATGGTCTTCATAACCCTTGATATGCTAGCCATTTAGGTAGCTAGCTCCTCACTCACTCACTCCTCCTTGGCTCCCTCTAGTGTTTCTTTGTTAGGAGTTTTGTTTGAGCATCTTATACTTGGAAAATACATACTCGGCCGTCCTTTCCCGCATTGCTCCTCTACAAGCATTATCTACAATTTCATGTGAGAGCCCAATGAGTCCATCATAGAAGGATCAGTGAGTCCATCATAAAAGGATTGGACTTGAGAAACCAATGTGTACTCGTGGTGTTGGCACTATGCTAAAAGAAGCTTGAATCTCCCTCATGACTCGTGAAAGGCTTCTCCATCCTCCTCTTGGAAATTGGCTATCTTCCCTTGAATTTCTTTAGTCTTCCAAGAGGGAAAGTACTTTGCAAAACATTTCTGCTCAACCTCCTTCCAAGTGGTGAGAGATCTTAATGGTAGGCCATAAGCCACTGCTTGGCTTTTCCTTTCATGCAGTACAAGAAACACCGCATTCGTAGAAGGTCCTCCATGAGATTTCCAAGTGGTATAGTTGTGACAATGTTGTAATACTCTTGCATGAATTGAAGGGAATCTTCACTTCTTCTAGAAAATTCCGATTCACAAACTGTAAAGTTTGACGGAAACTAGACATCCGAGGTTTTCCAAATATATGTGGATATGGTCTTTACAAGTTGGACGTTGCACACAATCCTTTACAATTTCAGCTCTTTTTGCCTCCAAACTCTCCAATTAAACTCAAACACCTCATTTAGGGATGATTACCTATAAAATGCTCACAAAACACATTAAATAACTAATTTCACTCGAGAACAAAACATAAATAATAGAAAATAGGGGCCTAAAACAAGTATAGAAATGGACCTATCAATTCTTCACAAAACATAAATAAAAGTGATGCACTAACGTTAAAATCATGTTAAAGTACCTATTTGTAACTAAATTAATGAACAAATGAAAGAGATTTACATATCTTAAACCGATTTAAAGCAAATTAGATAAGTTTTTCTTTAATAACTTATTCAAATTTTCAACACAAATTCGAGATCAAAGCTTCTTCTTATTAGTTGATTTGCAGAACAACAATGTGGTTCTTTCATTGTTTTCTAAATCTTTCTCGGGTGTTCTTCGGATTTAATGAGAAAGAAGGAAGAGAGAAGACCGCAAAAAAAAAAAAAAAAATGAAAAATTGATGTTGAGGGTATTTTTGTAATCTTAGATATACACTGAATTTATTTTTAAAATATGGTTATTAATAATTAAACTTTTGTATGTGGTCAAAATCGAATTTATCATGTTATTTGTGGTCACTTTTGACAAATCTCACAAACTGAAAAAGTCAACCTATTTGAATTTTGACTTGCGATAATTTTCTTGAAACGTGTGGGTTGTATAGAGGATTTGCCAGAAATGCATATCTTTTTTGGTTTTATAATTTATTTGATATTATCAATCAAGTTTCCCTAAAAAAAATACGAAAATACTTGATGTGGTGGATGGTCTAAACGATTTTTGTTTGTTTGTTTGTTACCGACTTAACAAATATTGCACATTTGCACATGCTTATATGACTTACAATCACCGATATCTATGATTCAATTAAAGCTCAAATAATCAAAATTCCCATTATTTTTTTAAATATTTTTTCTTTTTTTTTTATTGTCGAAAAATATCCACTTCAATTTGCTATGATATGATATGATTGTTTTATATATATATATATATATATATATATATATATATAAACACCGATATCTATGATTCAATTAAAGCTCAAATAATCAAAATTCCCATCTTTTTTCCCCCTTTTTATTTTTTTTATTTTTAATTGTCAGGAAATGTCCAATTCAACTTGATATGATATGATATGATATATATGGGGCATGATCCATGGCCTCAACTTTTTTATACAATTTCTTTCACACTTTTTCAGCCATTTGATTAAAGTGAATTGAAAGGCTAGAATTAATGATTTAATACACATTGAACAACACAATCCCACCCCATAATAACTTCATAATTTATCTCTCCTCTCTCCATCTTTTCTCACGCAGCAAAAATGATACAGAGATTCTTATTTTACTAGTTGAATTTGAATTTTAAATTGTTTCTAGTCGAAAGATTCAATTATTTACATTATATTGATATTTTTTTAAAAAAATTTAACTATTGCCTAAGCTTAAATATGTACAGAACAAAGATTTTTTAAGTTATATTTTTTTTTGTTTTGTTTTATTTTTAATATAATCTTCTCTCAATTTGGTATAGTATCTTTCAGAAAGAAAAAAAATAAATGGTACAGTATCCGTAGAAAACAAAGAAAAGAGATAACATCAAGACCCGAAAAAAAAAATCCACTGATAGACAGAACAAAAAAAAAAAAAAAAAAAAAAAAAAAAAAAAAAAAAAAAAAATCTATATTAAAAAAATCAATAATTATGTTTGATTTACTCTTTTTTAGTAAAAGTGTAAAACGAAATTATCTTCTCTTAAAAAAATAAAAATTATCTTTTTATATCGTTGTTTGTTAAATTGTATTTAGGGCTCCTAATACCCTGTTAACCTGAAATCTGTGTGAAAAGGAAGCAAATCTGTAAGGTTGTTTTTGAAAAACAGGTTCTCCTGAAATCTGAATAGAGATCCAAATTTATTTTTGTGTTGCAATAAAGTTTGATTTCTTATCTTATCAACTGAGACAAGTAGTTTTAATTCATCAGAGCGTAGGATTTCAAACGAGGAGGTTGGTTGTCAATGGGGAGCATAAAAGTGGAGAGAGAATTCAAAACACAAAAGGAAAAGAGAAATAAATATGAAAATTTTCATTAAAGATGAGATATAAGAGAATGGAGAAAGTGAGAGTTTCAAACATATCCTGACATTGGTATTCAAATATGAGTTAATCTAGACCATTAAAACATTTCAATCAATCCAAAGGTTAAGAAATTGTGTAAAAAAAATGGGACCATAAATATGGCATAAGAGGACTGATCTAAGAGGAAAAAGCATCACAAGAGATCATATGTTGAAAAATCTCTAGGCAGTATCCAGAAATATATAAATAAAAGAAAAAAGAAACAAAAGAATCTAAAAAACACAACAAAACAGAGGGCACAGCTCCAAAAAACCCAAAGGCACGCAAGCCAAATAAGAAAAAACAAAACTAGGAAAACCTGAAGGATTCTCTACCCATACAATCATTACCAACTGATCGAGAACATAACGAAGGAGTAGAGGACCACCATAAATCAAAAGGAACACCCAAAGCGTGCTTAGAGAAAGCATCCGCCACCTAGTTACTTTCCCTGAAGATATGAGAAACCTAAAACTCCATATGCGAGATCTGATAAATACAATGCTGCCAGGCTTGACGAACACGCTAGTTAACCTTATCAGACCTATCAGAAAGAAGTTGAACCACATAAGAAAGGTCACTCTCGAGCTAGATCCTATGCCAACCCAACTTCCATGCATAATTGATGGCTAAAGAAGCAGTAAGGAGCTCAACCTCAAAAGTAGAAACTTGACCAAGGGGGACCGCAAAACAGGCTTTAACAAAAGATTTGCAAGTCCGAAAAACACCTCCACAACCCCCCACACCAAAAGAACCTAAAGCAGCCCCATTCATGTTAACCTTGATCCACCCCGGAGCCGGAGGCGACTAGACAACACTCCTGATAACCGGAGCCTTACAAAGATGACCACTGAGGCCAAACCGATGGAGAATCAGCAAATCATCAACATAGTTACGCATACAGCCGATCCTCAAACGGTTCGTATCATAGATCGAACGCTAAACTAGAGATAAAGCAGCCCTGAAATCAACAGACTTCCCATCAAAAATCCATTGATTATGAGAATACCATACACTTTAAATCACAGCATGAATGGCAATTTTCCACAAAATCATAATCTGATCATTGAAAGAAACAAACATGGCCTAACAGAAAAAAGAGCCCCAAGTGTTAGCGAAGACACGCCTTTGAAAAGTAGAAAAAACTGCCTCCCAAAGAGCAACAGCCAAAGGGCACTTAAGAAAAAGATGATCCACAGTCTCCGAGCTAGCGCCACAAATACTATATCTAGAGGCTAATTGAAAACTGGACTTGCATAAACGGTATTCAGTGGGTAATCTATTAAGAAGAAGACGCCATGATAGGATAGAATGGGAATGAGGGATATAGCAAGACCAGGCATACCTCTACCATGGAACCTGAGGGATATCATGAAACATCCTATAATAAGCTGCCTTATAAGAAACCCTCCCGTCCCTAGAATGAGGCCACACTAAATAATCAGCCACATGAGAAATAGTAATTTTCTCAATCCGAAAACAGAGATCCGAAAATCTAGCACGAAAACGATCTTCCAAACCCCATCTACCATCCTGAATGAAGTCCGAAACCCTAGCATGAAGATGTATGACCACAAAATCAGGAATACCGAGAAGATCCAAAATGGGCGCCCCAATCCAATTATCACACCGAAAATCTCTCTGGGAGTCTTTCCTGATGAGCTAGATACCATCCTTAAGGAGCTCAGCATAGCTAGACTTAAAAGAAGTTCAGATGGAGGAGGTGATGTAGCCTCCCTGAGGTTTCTATAACTAATTAATATATCTTTAACGCAAAAAAGTGAAAGCAGAACTGTTAGAAGTTATAAACTTCTAGGTAAGCTTTCGAAGTAAAGAATTGTTCAACAATGCCAAATCTTTTAAACCAAGACCCTCAAGAGCATAAGGTCTACAACAACGTTTCCAATCAACACAGACCAACTTGGAGTCCTCACAAGAACCAGTCTATAAGAAATTTCTGATCTTCTTAGTAATCATCTGGATTAGGGAAACCGGCCACTTATAAACCATAAAAGAGTGAAGAAAAGAGCCAGTAATCACCGAACGAATCAAAGTAGCCTGACTAGCCATAGAAAGGGACTTACCTTTCCACCTGGCAAATTTAGACACAATCTTATTTGCAATGGGCATCAAAATAGACTTCTTGGGTTTGCCCCGGAACAAAGGAACCCCTAGGTAAGAAAACGGAAAATGACTAATCTGCATCCCAACTAAGAACTGAAGAAAACTAGTTTCATGGATGGTGATCCAAAGATGACCGAATGAGAGAGAGATGGTCATGGGATTCATGTGGCGTATATATATGTTTCTAATTTTTGCAACTAATAAGGGTAAAAAAGTCTTTTCTAGACTTGTCCCATGCATGGGACAAGTCTGGCCGAGCTATTTGGGTGGGATAATTTTTTGTGTTTTTTGTCCTACCTTGTCCCATTCTATCCCATGTTAAGGACACGCCAAACGCGGGACAAGAGAAAGTTGTTCCACCTTGTCCCGTCTCGTCCCGCGTGCCAAACGCATCCTAGAGGATTTGCCAGAAATGCATATCTTTTTTGTTTTATAATTTATTTGATATTATCAATCGAAGTTTCCTTAAGAAAATACGAAAATACTTGATGTGGTTGATGGTCTAAATGATTTTTGTTTGGTACCGACTTAACAAATATTGCACGTGCTTACGAGTTACAATTTACAAACACCGATATCTATGATTCAATTAAAGCTCAAATAATCAAAATTCTCACCTTTATTTTATTTTATTTTATTTTCTATTGTCAGGAAATATCTAGTTCAACTTGATTTTCATATATATATATATAGAAATTTTCAAATGAGGACGCCTTGATATAACTTCATGAGGATATTGAATGTGAGCCACTAGTTTTATATGCACTTATCAAAATTTATGGCTCACATTCAATATATATATATATATATTTATATAAGAGATCCCTTATTTTAATTTCAGTATCTTGATGAAATCACATCGATTTTTATGAATTTTGAACTGAATATTTTGTGGACGATAAGTTCAATGAAATGTATCTATGCATAAAATTTGAAAAATTTTCAAGCATTAAAACTACTTATCCCGATTTTGTTAAATATGAAGACATTGGAAGAATGGTTGAAATATAGGAAAATTCAAGAAAAATAGTTTTAATTATTGAAAAATTCTTAAATTTTATTCAGAGATAGATTTTAATGTACTTATCATTAAAAAAAAATAAAATTAAAATTTATAAAATCAATGTGATTCAATAAATTAAATAAGGAATCTTTAATGAGAAACTCACTAATATCCATGATGATATCATTAATCATTGAGATTTGGGTGCGTGCTGGAAGATTTTCTCAATATCTCTTTCTTGTGATTCGTGACAAATGTGAGGGATCTTGGTGTAATTGTGCTACAAAAATAGTCAACTTCTTCACTTTTAGATTATTTTACTTCCTCTTTAAAAAATGGATTCATGGTCTTTGATTGTGTTGGTGGTTGATTGATTTCATTATAATTATAGGAAAAGGACAGAGGGAAATAACTCATAAGGGAGCTGTGCAAACGTAGTCTACGTTTTGAAAACTTAAGAGGCTCTTTTATATTTTCTGATTTGGACGCCCTCACTCTTCTCTATTTCTCTTTCTTTCTTTCTTTCTATTTTCACGAAATCTGCTTCTCTCTCCCCATTTCTATTACTTAAATTTCTATTTTATTTCTCTCCTTATCTAATTTCTGTACTAATCTATCTGTTTCTCTTTTTCTACTCTTTTTTTTATTCTTTTATTGCCACCTCTCATATCTCTCTCCACCTCACCCCCACATCCTCTAGCCACCTATCACTCAAATGCCTCTTTGCTTCTTTTGCCGGCAACTTGCCTCTTCTATTATTTTATTAAAGGGAAAAAAATAAGGATACAGCTTTTCTAAGAGAAAAAAAATACATATGATTAATTAAGGTAAAATTTTTAAATGGTCCCTGATCATTAAATATGAATTGTTTAATAAAAAACTCTATGTAATTTTAGAATTTTCCAAGGATAGAAGTGTAACTGTATTGTACTAATAAGAGAGCTTCTCTTTACAATCCACAAATTATCTATTCACACTCCAATTTAATTTTTTTTGTTAATGACAATTTTAACCTAAATTAAAATTACTAAAAAAGACAAAAAAAAAAAAAAAAAAATTTAAAGACAATCCAAACTAATTAAATTATTAAAAAAAAAAAAAAATCTCTCTCCTAAATCATTAGATTAAATATTACGTATTAAACTCTTCCTCCTAAAACTATTATTACCATTTTAAACACTCTCTCCTAATTAATCTCTCTCCATTTTTCTAAATAAATAAATAATAATAATCATATTTCCATACTTTCTCGATCAATCTCTAATTAATAGTTAAAGAAATAAAAAACCTTTGAATATTTTATTTTTTTACTAACAAAAAAAATATATATATATATATATAAAAGTCAAGTTTCTAAAATTAAAAAAAAAAAAAAAAAAGATATAGGAAAGCTTGAATTATTTCAACTAGATTTGATTAAACTCAGAATTTCTTGAAATAATTAAAGTTCTCTAAACAATCACATACCTATAAGAATAACAAAAATCATTCTTCATATTTCGATTTTTATTTTTATTTTTTTAAAAATACAAGGTACCTTTTTTTTTTTTTTTTTTTTTTTAATATATTCATACATATGGTTCCTAAAAATCAAGCTTATTAGTAAGTTTTTTTTTTTTTTTTTTTTTTTTTTTCTTCTTAACTATTAGTCTTGCTTAAGAAAGAATGAAGATAGAAAATTAGAGATATGTATTGGAGGATAGAGTTTAATATGGTAATTAAAAATTTAGGAGAGAGTATTTAATATTTAATAATTAATTTAATGATTTATGAGAGATAATTTCTTTTTTTAATAATTTAATTCAAAAAAGATAAAAAGGATAACGTTGTAACAAAATGAAGTGTTTTTAGAATTTTTTAAAATTTAAATTTTGAGAATGGAGTGTTTTTAGAAAAAAAGTGTAAAAAGAAAAAATTGGATTGTCAAAAGAAGCTCTCTACTAATAATTGTAAGTAAATTTTAAAAATGAAATACCATTTATACCCTCTATTTTTTATAGATTTTTATATAACTATAGGGTACGGATATTGACACCCATAAAAATGATAAGCACACCCATATTTATAAGTACACCCATGTCTAAAATTTAAAATTAAAACATTACTAGAAACACCCATCTTAATGCCAATAGTACCCATATTTAAATGAATATTTTCATTTTAATACAATTTATTTATAAACCCTCATAAGTAATTAATACACCTAATTTTACAAATGATAAATTTTTAAGTTCTCCAGACTCGAAAACCCTCATAAGTTATAGCAAGCTTTTGTCCAGATTTACTGATCATTAGGTGAGAATTGACGATGAGGAAGTGAATTTTTGTTGAGTTCGATACTTAAATACTTCTCAAGTCCACATTTTAACTACCACATGCACATATTGGGAGTGCTTAGACTATCAAGGGTTCCTTATACACAGTTGCACGCGTATCACTAAGATGTAGTTTGAAACTACATGCTATCCGACTTGCTGGAGAACCATCGGCTGGATCAGTTACTATTGATTTTTGAAGCTATTTTGAAGAAACGTGAACGGGGAATCATTAATAAATAAAAATAGTAAATATTCAAAAAAAATTTATTAAGAATATTCAAACTATTAACATAACCCATGTTTAATTTCACTTAACGTGGTTTTCACCTTCTTTTTTTTTTTTTTACTATTGGCTATTTCTTCTTTTGAGCTTTAATCCTGGAAAAAGCAAATCACACACCACTAATCCCCAAATCCACGCCCTTAGATCTTTACTTAGGTATAAAGTTTGATACTTCAGCTAAATGCACACATCTTTTCCCGTCAAAATTTCATTTTGCATCCATAAGCCTTTTCCTGTGAAGAGGGTTTATTTTATTTTTAGTAAGAAAAACTATTTCCCAGATTTTTATGTTTCATTTTGGTTTTTTTTTTATTTTTTAAAAAATAAAAATAAAGTGATATAGATGAAAATATGAGTGTAATTAATGGGTGTAAATAGTATTTTATTTATTTTTAATTAAACTAATTTGTCTTTATTGGTAAATTCCTATTGGGATATTTTTGTAATTAAATTTTTTATTAAAATATGGGTGTGCTTATCATATTTATGGGTGTGAATATCGGCTCCCATAACTATATCGATCATCGAAAGTAATTTGAAGTTCTGCTAAGGACATTTCAGGTATATAAAAGTACAAATTAAACAAACTGTACTCGGAAAGGATGTAGCCTCTTTTTATATAGAGCATAGATGTATACCGACTTTCCATTTCCACTTTATTATATTCTTACAAGAAACAGAGTGTCAGTCACTGTAAACACAATTTCTCACAAAGAGAAAATCAATGGCTCACATCAAAGCTAAGAGAAGCGTTCTGCTACTATGCGGCGATTACATGGAAGACTCTGAGGTTTTCTTCTATTTTATTCAAGTTTCAAGTTTTTTTTTTTTTTAATCTATCTATTTAAAATTACACTCGGTGTGTTTGGTTGCAGGCGATGGTTCCTTTTCAAGCTTTACTGGCTTACGGAGTAGCCGTCGACGCCGTCTGTCCTGGCAAGAATGCCGGCGATGTCTGCCGGACCGCCGTACACGAAGGTTCTGTTCATCAGGTCTCTCTCTGTCTATTTTATTAATTTACGTATATTTATATATTTTTGTTAAGTTTTGTGAAAATTTGTACACGGGAAATGGATAATGAGTGTAGTTAGTATAATGATTTTTGTTTAGAAAAGCTAGCCAAGTGTTTTTGTTTGATTATTTGTTGAAGTTCACTTAAGAGTGTCCTTATTGATTGCTGGTGAGAAAGGTTTTTAGTGAACTCGTCTTCGTTTTTTTTTTTATGTTGGCTAATTCAATGATTAGGTTTCTAAAAATCAACAATTTGTTGGTTTTGGTTTTGGATATGGAATTTACTGTGTTTATTGCATTCTCTACGATGCCTTTGGCCGACTAAAAAGTAATTCTGATAGGGAATTTACCATGTTTTCGCATTTTGATTGATGCATTTCTGTTCTTTGAATATTGTATTAGTTAGTTGCCTTCTTGAGAGTGTTATGTATTTAAATTTTTTTTACTGGTGGCAGACATATTCAGAGTCCCGTGGTCACAATTTCTCACTCAATGCCACGTTTGATGAAATTGAGGCTGGGAATTATGATGGGTTGGTCATACCAGGAGGACGGGCTCCAGAATATCTTGCTATGAATGAATCGGTTTTGGACTTGGTGAGAAAGTTTTCCAACTCTGGGAAGCCAATTGCTTCTATTTGCCATGGTCAATTGATATTGGCAGCTGCAGACTCCGTTAAAGGTCGAAAGTGCACAGCATACCCATCTGTGGGACCGGTACTCATTGCTGCTGGTGCTCATTGGGTAGAACCAGAAACCATGTCAGCTTGTGTTGTTGATGGCAATATTATTACTGGAGCTACCTATGAGGGGCATCCTGAGTTCATTCGACTCTTTGTGAAAGCACTAGGTGGCACTGTAACTGGTTCTGGTAAAAGGATTCTATTTCTCTGTGGGGTAAGTTTGTATTTTGTTGTATGAATAAAGTTAGAAACAACAGTTAAAAGAATCATTAGAGCATGTTTATAAGATAGTAAGAAAAAGCTTACTTAGATGTCCATTTTGTATCTCTTCTCATATGAAGATGGTTCATTGTGGAGATGATTGATTTAAGGAGCCATAATTTTCTTGATAATCACCATATTTTTAACTTTGTGGACATTAGTGTTTACTAATTAAATTGTGAAGTATCCTGGACATTGATTTACATTGATCTAAACATGTACAAACTTTGGGGCAACAGCATAAATATGACTGAATTTGTTTTCATTCTTTTTTCTATGCTATTATTATTTAACTTGTGTAATGGTAGGTTTCTCTCCCTCTAAATGTATTTGTAAGTTACTACTTAATGGTATTTGTTGCTTCAAGTACTTGTTTCAATGAATTAAGAGAGTTGGTTCTTGAAGAACCCCAAGATGGAAGAACCCCAAGATGGTCAGTGATCAATAAAGGTTTATTTTAATCTGATGCTCAACTTGTAACAAATTGTAAGATGAAGAAATTCCTATATACAGTCTACGTTCAATTTATCATTTAAAAGATTTTGTTTAATTAATAATTTTAAATCATTCTTGATGTAAGCACTTATCTCTTATTGTTATTGTGACTAATTACTTCTTTTGGTCAATATTCCAGGATTACATGGAAGATTACGAGGTTACCGTTCCTTTTCAGTCCCTTCAGGCACTAGAGTGCCATGTTGATGCAGTTTGCCCCAATAAAAAGGCCGGTGACACCTGTCCAACTGCTATCCATGATTTTGAAGGTGACCAAACTTACAGCGAGAAGCCTGGTCATAATTTCACCCTGACAGCTAACTTTGAAGATATAAATGCCTCAAGTTATGATGCTCTTGTCATCCCCGGAGGTCGAGCACCAGAATATTTGGCACTAAATCCAAAAGTGCTTGCATTAGTGAAGGAATTCATGGAGTCCAGGAAGCCCGTTGCATCAATTTGCCATGGACAGCAGATTTTATCTGCAGCTGGTGTTCTCAAGGTGTGTTGTTTAACAATTAAATATTAAGCTTTATTTGGTTCTAGGAAAATAAGTCATAAAAGGAGGAGAAGGTTTTAGGATGTAATGTTACCAAAAAAATAGGACAGAATTAGGGCAAATAAAAGGGGGAAAGAAGACATGAGAGAAGTAGAGAGAATTAAACCGTTAATCTGGAGTTAAGGGAAAGAAAGCACAAATTATTCTAATTCAATTTTGATTGTTTTTTCTTTTATTCACCAAATGACCTCCTCATTGCATTCTTAGCTTTTCTTTTGTGGAGTAAAAGTCTTGGAAAAAAAAAAAAAAAGTAACTCATCCAATGATCCAATAAAAAAATATGATAGGTTCTACAAAATTTTGAAGATACTAAATCTAACATTTGAGTTAATATTTGTGATTTCTATATTATATTTGAGAATACTGATAGGTTTTGAAAATTTCTATAGATACCAAATCTAATACGTAGATTGAAACAACCACAGGGAGTAACATGGTAATGCACATTCATGATATTGTTTTCTTCATGAACTTTGTTAATGAAATAACTTTAATTGGGCATTATGATTTCGTTTTCTATATCAAAAACAGGTGCTTTCAAGAGTAGCATTTTAAAATTTGTGTAATAGATTTTTTTGTGTCTAGAATATTGGGATCTTCTTCTTTTATGAAACTACCAGTCTACCATTATAATGTTTGCTTCATGAACTTTGGTAATGAAATAACTTGAATTGAGATTTAGAATTTAATTTTCTATATCACAAAACAGTTGCTTTCAACCTTTTGAGAGGACAGATAGCCCGTAAGCTTGGTCTCAGAAGATAATATAACTATATAAGTCCAAAGATGATATTTTGAAGAAACATAAGAACCAGAATGTTAATTGCCATAACATGAAAACAAAAGACAAATAATTAATCAAGGAAACCGGAGATTGATTGAGATTGACAATTTGCTTTTTCCCCCGACTCAAGATCTCTTCACTTTGTTTCAGCAATGAGTGAGATGCTGAAGAGCTCAGTTCCAATCATGACTTAATAATCTTTTCATTTGCCTGTTTAAACAATAATCTAAAGACAAAAAAACATTATTTGTCAGGACCACCTTTGAATGGCCACTCATCCAATTTCATAGTACGGGCAGGTGGAGTCTGAGCTTGAGATTATAATTATATTTTTGAGTAATGGATTCCATCAAGATCCGGCATCTCAAATTTGGTCTGTGTGTTAATTTGTCGTTCCCTCTCCAATAAGTGTTTTGGTGTGGAAGAGTAATGTGATCCAAATGCTAGGAGACAGACAAAAGCTGTTTGATTACAATGGTGAGAAGAAATTATTCTCTATGTAGCTTATTGAAAATTTGGCCAGGGACACCAAAATGTAGATGAAGAGTTCATGTTGCTAAACAGCTAATGGTACTCGATAGCTTCAAGTTAAGGTCTAGTTTAATTTTGTTGTGTTGTGTTGTGTTGTGTTGATTTCAATTCATGAAATTGTTATTAGAAAATGGAGAATTGGTAAAATATTTTTGAAAGATGATAAGATGGCTCATTCAATGTTGTCTTGCATGCCTAATCTGGATCATGCCATTCATTCATGATGTTATATGCTCATCATATCAGTTCTTTCCATTGTTCATCTTGTCATGATCATCAAACATTGCTGTTTCACAGGGAAAGAAATGTACAGCGTACCCGGCTGTGAAGCTCAATGTGGTCTTGTCGGGAGGTACCTGGTTGGAACCTGATCCGATAGATTGTTGCTTTACTGATGGAAATCTGGTTACCGGAGCTGCTTGGCCAGGGCACCCAGAGTTCATCTCTCAATTCATGGCATTGCTAGACGTCAAAGTTCAGTTTTAGTTGATCTTCACAAATCACCATGTTATTTAACTTTTCTGTGTACAATAAATAAGAACATACAAGTCGATGCCACACACCGCCGAGTCGCTGAGATGAGTATCGATGTTTTGGTTTTTGTTGTATCGTGTGCAACTTCATATGTTATATTACTAGTGGTTTTTTGCTTGAGTTGTGTTTGCAAGGATAAAAGGACAACCAGATTTTACCTAGTTAGCCTAATTTTTTTAACAAGATTGCAAACATATGATTTTATTTATTTATTTTAATTTTTAAATAGGTTCCTGGATTATATACATCGGTTTCTATGACTTTGAGAAATGATTAAGTTTTTTTTTTTTTTTTTTCTTTTTCTTTTTCTAAAAGTCTTTTAAAATAAAGAATTTTATTTCATATTAAATTAGAATAAATTTGGAAATATATCTTTTTGGAAGGATAGACTTGGAAGATAATATTTTAATTGTAATTTAGTGATTTGGAATCATTTTTTTTTTTTTTAATTATATTTGGAATTAAGTTAAAAGTTATGATTTCTTACCTTTTTAAAAGTTGTTTTTTTTAATATTTTTGAGTTGTATGACCTTTTTTTTTAGAGTAATTGGCACAAATCCCCCCTAGACTATACCGGCTTTTGCATGTTGCCCCCTAAACTATTTTATTAGGCACTAAACCCCCTGAACTATCACTTATTGGCAGACTAAGATTAAAGATGCCCCCTCAGGGGGGAAAAAACCCAAAGGATTGCCAATAAGTGATAGTTTAGGGGTTTAGTGTCTAATAAAATAGTTTAGGGAGCAACATGCAAAAGCTAGTATAGTCTAGGGGGTATTTGTGCCAATTACTCTTTTTTTTAAAATAAAAATATATTTAGACTCGTTAAGTTTTAAGTAGAAAAAGCAAATGACCTCTAAATTTAAATGAGGGAGTGATGTTTGTAATGATGTGGCATTAATTAATTTTCAAAGTCATAATCCACATGCTCCCTCGGTCCAACTTTTTTTTTTTTTTTTTTTAAATTGGAAGTAACAACGAGTTACATCAATTGGATAACTGATCCAGACAGTTACTATAGCTGGGACCATCGAGATTAGACATCGAGGCACAGCCTAGACTACAGCTTCCACACCGGGGAGAGAACACCCAAACCCACAGACCCTTACAAGAGGGACTGAAACTAACCAAAAAACCTCTCAAAGAGGATCGAAATTAAATTAAAAAACTAACAAAACCTCACAAAGAGGACTGAATCTAACCGACTAAACCTAACACCGATCGGAGGAGGAGGAGTCCATTGGCTGCCGGCAAGTGTTCGCTCACACTGAAGCACTCTAGATCTGGCTGGATCCTAGAGGATCGGCCGATCTGACAGCTGCCGGTGTTGGCTGGAAAAAAAGACCCGCCCGGTGGCGTGAGAGGGTCGGCCGGACGAACACCAGGGCCGTCGTAGCAACCACAGAAGGCTCCCATATGATTGGGAAGGCCCAGCTTGTGGGAGAAGACCGCCCGAAGGGGCGACATCGTCGTCGTCTCCCGCTGCCACAGCAAGTAGCCGGCGACAAACTGAGGCGGTGAAGTTTGTGTTAGGTTGAGAGAAATTTCTAGAGAGATATTTCAATTCGATCTTCCCCTCGGTCCAACTTTGTTTCATTGTTTCATTATAATGAAACAAAGTTGGACACATGGATTATGATTTTGAAATAATGTCACATCATTGCTCACATCACTCCTTTGATTCATTTAAACTTAATTTTTTAAACTTACAAGGGTCAGTGATATCTAGAGCCACTAATTTGGTGATGCGGTCCCTAAATGACTTTTAATTTTTCCAAATGGCTCAAATTAGTCATTCCATTGAAAGAAAGTATCGGTTGTTGCCACTTTGCCCATTAATTGTTTGAAGTCCATTTGCTTATGTTATAAACCGTTTGCTTATGTCATAACCTTTTATAATCGAGGTTAAAAAATAAAACAAGAAGGGGCAATATTGTAAAATCATCAAGTCACCATCTTAGGGCACAATTAGACAAAGATGTTCAAAATGTTTTTTTACGTTTTTTCACTTTTCTTTTCAAGTCAATACTACAAAAAACGCAAAAGCAATCGGTTTATTTTTCATTTCATTTTTGTGTGGTTTTGTGTTCTGTTGGAGATATTTTTGTGTAAACTTTTTCCTTAAAACTATATATTTTGGTAAGGAAATAAATTTTTTCGTCAGTGTTGGATTCTTTGATTTTTCGATACGAATCCAACGGTATAAAGAACGTAAAATTCTGGGCGGTATTTTGAAAGTTATGCAATTATTCAGTCAAATGTCAAAAGTGACGCGCAATCCCCGAGTGAGATGTGTTCATCGCTCTTTTTCCTTAAAACTGTATCTTTTGGCACGGAAATAAAATTTTTTGTCCATGTTGGGTCCTTTGATTTTTCTATATGAATCCAACGGTGTAAAGAACGTAAAATTTTGGGCAATATTTTGAAAGTTATGATCAATTATTCAGTCAAAGGTCAGAAGTGACGCGCAATCCGCTAGTGAGGTGTGTTCATCACTCTTTTTCCTTAAAACTGTATATTTTGTCAAGGAAATAATTTTTTTTGTCCACGTTGGGTTCTTTGATTTTTTGATACGAATCCAACAGTATAAAGAACATAAAATTCTGGACGGTATTTTGAAAGTTATGATCAATTATTTAGTCAAAGGTCAGAAGCGACGCGAATCCGCAAGTGAGCTGTGTTCATCGCTCTTTTTCCTTAAAACTGTATCTTTTGGAAAGGAAATAAATTTTTTTGTCCACGTTGGGTTCTTCAATTTTTCGATACAAATCCAACGATATAAAGAATGTAAAATTTTGGGCGGTATTTTGAAAGTTATGATCAATTATTCAGTCAAAGGTCAGAAGCGACGCGAATCCGCGAGTGAGCTGTGTTCATTGCTCATTTTCACACTTTTCCAAATCGATTTTTGGAATATTTTCTGAATTAAAAGTGTTTCTTTGCATGTCTAATTTCTTGTGTCAAAATTTGAGCAAATAATGTTGAGTATTTTTAGAGATGTGCACTTGAATGTGGACATAGATCAGATTTGAATAGTTTACAGAGATGGAAATAATGGCCTTTTTGGGACTTCACCCACCAATTAATAGTGTCTAGTGCTATTTTATTCTTTAGGAGTGCCATGTCATTAAAAACGGCAGCTTTATGTTAGATTTAACAGAATGGCTGTCAATGAATAATGTTTCGTTAAAATGGTGATTTTGGAATAATTTGAATAATTAGTGGCCTTTTTGGGACTCCATCCACCAATTAATGGTGTCTAGTGCTATTTTCTCAACTTATTATCTTATCATTAATTACCAAATTAACTCTGAAAAAAATTAATCCAAAAAATAATAAAAAAATTAAAAAATAAATACCTGATCAGTTCGGTTTCTACCTATAGAATTTGAGCTTTTCTTCCTTCTTCCTTCTTCCTTAGTCCTCACATTGAATTTTTGATTTTTCCAAACAATTAGTACCAAAATGGACATTAAAATTGCATCTTCTTTTTTGTTTACAGATTTGTATCCACATGTTTGCAATCTTGTTAAAAAAATTAGGCTAACTAGGTAAAATCTGATTATTCTTTTATTCTCACAAACACAACTTAAAAAAAAAAGGTTTGGATCCTCTACTACCTTAAGCTTTTTCTAAGCTTTTAAAGATCCATTAATGTTTGGCAATTGGAAGCATCAATGGTAAGGATTTATTTGGTTTATTTTATTTTGTTAACCAGCCCACAAACGACCTTGTTTCCTCAATATAATCAGTTCATCCCACAATTTCATATCTACCAATTGACTGCATCTTCTATTTTAACTGCTCATCCTATTTCCAATCTCTGAATACGGCGACCATCTATCCAAATATGGAAACTCCATTGAACTCAATGTTTAATCTCTATTTTCCATTTTTTTTCATGAATCGTTGGACTTGGAGTCACTTTTGTTGTGAGTGGAAGACGATTTCGCCGTCTCTTTTGGCAAAAAACTGAACAAGGTGCTATTACATATGAAAACAACTCGATTCTTGAGAAAAATCAAATGTTAATATATGGCTGAAATTAGTCAGTAACTTTATTTGATATAGATTCCTATTTTGTCTCTACCCATATTATAAATATGTGGTTATTGGATCTTTTAGAATAGAAGTCCATTTTGAGCCGTTAGAGAGTTCTTTGGGTGTAATAGGATTTTGGGTTTTGTGAGTAATTCTAAGACACTCTTTTGTAATCTCCATTGATCATAGTGAATTTCGTTTCATCTCCGTCCATGGACGTTGGCTTTACGCTGAACCACGTAAATTTCTTGTGTTCCGTTTTGCTTTTATTTTGTGTCTTAACAATTTTCACAAAAAATTGGTATCAGAGCTCTAGGTTCTTGATTAGCTTTTTGGGATCCATTATCGATCATTTGGTTGATTTGACTGTAAAATCTTTTAGGTTGTATATCTGTATATATATATATATATATATATATATATATATAAACTTTACAATGGGGGCAAAATTTGAGATCGAGAAATTCGATGGGAGAAATAATTTCAGCCATTGGCAAGTGAAGATATGAGCCTTGTTAACTCAACAAGGGTTGGCCAAAGCACTCAAAGGTAGGAAGAAATTGCCTGAGAAGATGCTAGAAGAAGAAAAATATGATATTATGGAGAAAGCTTTCAATGCAATTTTATTGTCATTGTTTGATGTGGCGTTGTATGAGGTGTTTGATGAGAAAACTGCTGAATCATTGTGGTTTAAGGTAGAAAACTTATATATGAACAAATCCCTTTCAAATCGACTCTATTTGAAGCAACGACTTTACGGTATTTGTTTGCCAGAAGGTAAGTCTGTTCAAGACCATGTGGATGAATTTAATAGAATTGTTTTGGATTTGACAAATATTGATGTGAAATATGATGATGCAGATTTAGCCTTGATTTTATTGTATTCGATACCTTTCTCATATGAAAATTTTGCTGATGCTATGATGTATGTGTGGGATACTCTTAGTTTGGAGGATGTTAATTCATCTTTGAATTTGAAAGAATTGAAGAAAAAGGTGTCTGGAAATACGAATGAAAATCAAGCTGATGGTTTGATGGCTAGAGGCAGAGACAAAAAAATATATTTGGATGGTAATAGAAGCAAATCTAGATCTAAGTCTAGAAGTAAAAAGGAAGTTTTAATTATTGCAAAAAAGAAGGGCACTGGAAAGTTTATTTTCTAAAACTCAAAGAAAAAAAGGATACAACTAATAAATCCTATGATTCTAGTGATTCTAATGTTGTGGAAGATTATTCTAGTAATACTGGTACTGTTTTATTAGTTGCTTCCAATTGTTTAGACAATGTTTGGATTTTTGATTCGAGTTGTTCATACCATATGTGTCCCAATAGGGAGTAGTTTTCTACCTATCAATTTATTGATGGTGGTGTTGTCTTAATGGGGAATAATATGTCTTGCAAGGTTGTTGGTATTGGCACAATTCAAATTAAGATGTTTGATGATATTATTAGAACTTTGATGTCTGATGTTCGACATGTACCAAATTTGAAGAAAAATCTTATCTCTTTAAGTACAATTGATTCTCAAGGTTACAAGTATTCATTTTAATATGGAGTTTTGAGAGTTAGTAAGGGTGCTCTTGTTGTGATAAAAGGAAAATTTTCTAATGGATTTTATGTACTTCAGGGAAGCACAATTATTGGTGCTGCGTCTGTTTCGTCTTCATCAGATCCAGATTTAGATACTACTCGTTTGTGGCATATGCGTTTAGGGTATATGAGTGAGCATGACATTACTATTTTGAGTAAACAAGGTTTGTTAGATGGTCAGAAAACAGACAGACTTGACTTTTGTGAGAATTATGTTTATGGAAAACAATGTAGAGTTAAGTTCACCACAGCTACTCATAGGACAAAGAGCATATTGGATTTCATCCATTCAGATCTTTAGGGTCTTGCTTATATTGAGTCAAAAGGTGATTCTAGGTATATTCTGACATTTATTGATGATTTTTCTAGGCGTGTTTGGGTGTATTTCTTGAAAAAGAAAAATGATGTTTTTCCTAAATTCAAGAAGTGGAAAGTTTTTGTTGAAAAGCAGATAGGAAAAAAAAAAAAACACCTTAGAACTGATAACGGTTTGGAATTTTGTGTGGGTCAATTTAATGAGTTTTGCGAGAATAAAGGGATAATGAGACACCGCACTATCAAAAAAATGCCATAGTAAAATGGAGTTGTAGAACATATGAATAAAACCCTATTGGAAAAAGCACGTTGCTGGCTTTCAAATTCTGGTTTGGAAAAAGATTTTTGAGATGAAGCTGTTAACTATGCATGCTATTTGGTGAATAGATCTTCATCAATTGCAATTGAATTGAAGGCTCCTATTGAGGTATGGTCTGGTACTCCTACTAATTATTATGATTTTAAAAAAAATGGTTCTCCTACATATGATCATTTGAGTAATGGTAAACTTGAGCATATGGCTATAAAATGTGTATTCTTTGGCTTTGAGACTGGGGTGAAAGGTTATTATTTGTGGTGTGTTGAACCCGAGTTAGAAAAATTTATAATTAGCAGAGATGTGAAATTTGATGAATTTGTCATGCTGTATGAGAAAAAAGAATTTGTAGTTACGTATACATGTCATGGTGTTAGTAAGTAGATGGAGTTTGAAGTTGAAGATTTTGATAAAGTGCATGATGATACATTAGTTCAGCCAAATCATGGTGATATGCATGATGTTAGGATTATGCTCGATAGCAAGAGTGTAATATTGCAATTGACAATCTTTTTCATATTAATAAAGTGATTTCTGGTTTAACAAATCTTATAGCATTTGTAGTTTAATATTATAATTGTCAAAGCAAATAATCATAAGGTCTAAAGACTATGAGAAAAGAAGAATTGTTCGTACATCTGGATATGTATGAGGAAGACATAATTCTTTAGTTAGTCTTGAATAATGTTTACAACTTAAGTTAAAGGTTGGGCACCTTTATTTTGTTAAAGTTGTAGAATTCTTTTGCTAGCATTTGAGTGGGATCAAATGAGTTATGATGAGTCTGAAATCATCGGAGGGTCTTCGAGTAAAAGAATCTAGTGTACTGGGTGTATTGAACTGGATCACAATGAAAAACTTTATCTAGAACCGTCAATAGATAATAGTCTTTTCATTATTAGGATAATCGGAGAGCCTATCTTAATCCTGAGATAAATGATGGACTTATGGTTGCAAATGGTATCATTTGAGTTATCAATGAGTACGATTATATAGCATAGTCTATCCTCGATAGTTTGGTGATATTCATTTGTTAATCGATAGAGGACTTCATTTATAGACATGGACATCGTGGATCCATTTATTAAATGAGAGTATAATATCATCATATGCATGTTTTGAGGTAATTGAATATTAAATCTCAACGTTGATTTTTCGATAGCGACTATTGAAAACATGGCTTCTGGACAAGTCAAAGTATCCAAGTTCAAAACGTGGTCATATGAGTAACTATGGTAACTTGGAGAGTTACATGCGGTTTATGAACTCTTGGCGATTACTGATATTAATCACGAGGATACACTATCTCCAATATGATTGTCTAGGGTATGAATGAGGAACATCTTCTTATTCTATCTTTATTTAAGAGTTCAATTTTAGCTCTTTAGTGGAATGAGTTAAAATTAATGGATCGGACCTAAGTGAATCATTTGTTGATTGTGATTAGGTTATGTCTATTGAAGCTTAAATTCAGATAGTATGGATCACTTGATATATTTTACCGGACCAATTTATGGGTCCATCTAGAATTGCATTTAATATATTAAGAATATAATTTGCACATTATTTATTTAATGGGCTGATCAGTTATATTAATATATTAATGAAAGACATGTGGGCTTGTTTCTTTTAGTAAGAATGGGTTTGGTTCACATGTGGGCTTTTTAATTAAAGTCTAATGGATTAAATAAAATAAGAAAATAATATTGAGCCTATATATACATGATGTGGGCGGCAAGACTAGATATTAGTCTAAAATTTTATTTTATTTTATTTTTGATTAAATGAGAATTAATTAATTAATTATTTAATTAAGAAACAAAATCTTTTTCTGATCAAGAAATATGTTTCCTAGAGTTATACTATTGGTAGTAGTATACTAAAAGTAAAAGACTTATTTGGTAAGAAAATAAATAATAAGTTTTATTTATTTAATCAAATAAGGAAGTCTTTTATTAAGAATTAAACACTTATGAGTTGAATTAGGGTTAGGATTCTAAAGTTGATAGAAATTAGGGTAAAGCACAAACTCTCTTTAATGGAGAATTCGGCCAACCCTAATTAAATCAAGAGGAGAATTCGGCCAACCCTAGTAGAAAGAGAAGAAAATTCGGCCACCCTATATAAGTCACCTTATAGGTTTTGGCCAGCTAAGCTCTCTCACTTGATTCACTTGATCAACTTCTTCTTCTTCTTCTAATTCTCATAAGACAAGTGTTTGATTTTTTCGGCCAAGACACAAGAGAGAAGAGATTATTCTATTTTCGATAGTACCACTAATTGCTTATACATCAATAGGCTTGTGTGTACAACTTTGAATAAGGTTCACGCGAGTTTCGATCATTAGATTGAGAACTCAAAAGTGACCAGAATAATCTTTGTAGTCTTTTGGATGTTTTGTGACTAACGTTAAGAAAAAGAGATTTTGTTTATCCATTCTCAGGTACGCAATTCAAAGAAAAGGGAGACCACGCTCCTAGGTGATTCACGTTCGTGCTAAGATTGAAGATCTTGCGGATTACCATCGACGTAACTCAATCGGATCACGTGACAAAAGGTATTCTACTTTTGATAGTTTATATATATGTTTAATTAATTTAAAGGGTTAAGGTTCATCATCAAAGGAAAAATTTTAAAATATACTAAACTTGTTTTTAGTCTCGCTTCCGCTGCGTTGAATCGTATTTTTCCCGACACATGACTCTATTGATAATACAAAAAAAGAAATACAGCAATACAGTATAGTCACAAGGAGGCAAAGAATACAAATTATGCCACCTCAACAGTATGGATATGCAGATTTAGTTTCTTTTGCATTGAATCTTGCAGAAACAATTGAAATTCAGGAACCCTCCACTTATTGAGAAACTGTCAGTTGTACAGAATTTTTGTAATGGGCTATTGTAATGTGGGAAGAAATTGAATCTCCATTTCAGGGTGAATTTGAGATGAAAGATTTGGGTGCTGTAAAGAAAATTTTGGATATGGAAATTCATAAGGGATAGAAAAGTGGGCAAGTTATTTTTGTTGCAGAATAATTATATAGAAAAAATTCTTGAACGCTTTGGTATGAAAGTGTAAGTGCAATTATTGTGTAATTGACTTATTTATGTGTCAAAACCATTGAGGTGCTTTTGTATGGGTAGTTTAGGTTCTTCATGTGGTCATCAAGATTGTGATCATGATCGAAGACAACTTTCTCTACATCCCACGATCTTCAAGAGTCGAGCTTCAAAGGTATATCCACTTGACTTGTACTCTTGAAGAAATTAGATGCACACACACAATTCATTCATATGTGTTCTTGTATTGTAGTGCATCATTCAACGCACACACAACCAATTTACATATTTGTGTCCTTGCATCATTGTGCAACACTTATACACACATATTGTTCATATGTTTATGCACTATGCATTTAGATTGATATCTCTAGGCTTGTTGCATCATTCGTTTGAGTTTTGTTTATTTGTGACATTTCATTGCGATTTGGTCATCATACTAACACACTCACACATTTAATTTGTGTGATCATGCATTGCATTTTATCATGTGATAAATTGTTGCTTGCAAGTTGTTTGATATGTGTTACATGTGGTGTGCTTGTTTGGAGCTAAGTGTCTAGTATGGAAATATTGGTTTTTCAATGGTTTAAATGTTTTTCAAAACTGACCTTTGTATGGTCTTATGACCATAACGTTTTATAAAAAGATTCAAATTGAGTTTTGAAAATTTCTTGATAAACTAGACACTTATACCTTTCCAACGGTATATTATTCATAAAATTCTTTGATTGTCTGGATTAGTTTTGAAATCTCCAAAGACACCACTAAAACAGGGCACCTTTGTTGTTTCCCAAATCTGACCATTGGTCACCCAAATGACTACAACTCTTTCTAAAGACATTCAAATCTTGTTTTTTAAAGAGTAGAAAGTAGACATCGATACTTTTCCAACGGTATATTATACGATAGGTTTCGATGTCGTTTGGTTATGTTTTGAGTCGCTTGAAAATCAAGGTGTTGTGCTGTGGCGTTTTGTCGCAACCAAAGTGTTGTTAAGCTGGACAACGACTTTTGGTAGTGAAAAATTATCCAATGACTTTCACTACCCAAATTTCGTTGACCTAGACAACGAAAAATAGACAGCGAAAAAGCCTATTTTTGCAAAACGACTCCGTTTTGACGGGACCTCTATATAAACACTTCTTTCTCATCTCTTTCAACTTGGAACTCGAAAATTTAGGGTTTAGAAAAAGGTTAGAGTTCCTAGAGATAGAAAGCTCCAAGAAAACGTCTTTAACTCTCCATCCCCAAATCCATGTGTGTTTAAAGCATTATTAAGCATCATTAAGCATGGGTCTTCATTAAGTCTCTTTGTGTTAGGTAAGACCAACACTCAATATCATTTATTGTTCTTATTACTTCTTTTGCTTCCCATTGATTGCATTTTTTAAGCTTGTAGATTGTTTGAGGTTAGTTCGTTAACTAGGTTGTTGGGTAGTTAATATCTACATCTAGTTAATCATTTTATATGCCCTCAATCCATGTGCCTTTAAGAGTTCAAATATTTCATGGGTTTTAATCAAATATCTCCTATTGTTATGTAAGAATAATCGTTTCATTTCTATACATATTTGAGGTTCCCATTTCTGATCTCTATCACTCGTTTCTCGAGTATTTTTAGTGTTTTAATGTGTTTTGTGAGTCCTTGTGTAGGTATTTATCCTAAAATAAGGTGTTTGAGCTTAATTGAAGAGTTTTGGAGGTCAAATGGGCTGAAATGGTAAAGGTTCATGCAAAACACCCAACTAGCAGGGATCATATCTCCTTCCCCAGATCAAACCACATTGAGATCCATATATATTCGGAAAGCCCCAAATGTCTAGTTTCCAGCGGTTTTTACAGATTGCGATTACAGGTTTTTTAGAGAAAGTTATGCTCGTTTGAGTAACTAATGCATGAAATTGAAAAGTCCAAACAGCAGTCCGGGCCTGCTGAATTAAGTCGTCAATCAACTCCAGAGAAGTCGATTTTTGGCCAAAATTGAGGGGTAATCTTGTCCTTCCACCCCAATTTCTTGCCCTAACCTTTCCACACTATAAATACACATTCTTCTTCCTCTCTCACAGTAGACCAGACATAACTCTTCACACCACACACCAACCCATCTTCATCTTTTTCATTTTCTTCACAATAAAAGAGAAAGAGGAACTCCAAAGGCATACATGGAGGTTTTCCTCCATGGATGCCTTACCACCATCACCTTCTAACTTCTTCACCCTTCTTTGGAGGAGATTCAAAGAAAAAAGGAGGGATCTCATGTCAATTTCGAGCCAAGCACACAACAATGGAGATCAACACATTTTGGAGGGGCTCTCCACTTGGGTTTTCTCTTACATCTCTTTTCCATTATTTTTCTTTATCTTGATGTGTAATCATTCACTTGGGAATATTTGTAAATCTACACATGAGATATTTATGTATGATTGATTTGTTCTTTAATTCATTTGGATCTTGTTTCATTCTTGCTATATTCATGAATTAATCTCTTATTATGAATTTTATGTGTATGGAAAATTGAGAAATTTATATGTATTCATGAATGAGATTAGGAGTTGAATAATTTAATTTAGGAGTAGTTTAGTTAAACATTTCATGATTGTATGTATGTTGATGTATGATTAGAAATGCCATGTTAGGAATGATTTTAGTGAATGAGAGTTAGGGTTGTGCCTTTAGCAGGGCTTTCTAGGTATAATCTTGACTATTTGCTCTAAAGATTGGGAGAAGTTTGGTTTATGCATGGACATGCTAGATTAAGCTTTGGTTATATATTCTTATGCATTAATGGTCTTTGGCTGTTGCTCACTCTATAGGCTATAGGTGAGTCATGGTTGAAGACACAATTGCTATTTCCACTTTTGGTTTTCTATTATTCATTAGACTTAACATTGCTATCATATTTTCCAGGTTAACATTGGGGCTCAATTTAGCATGATCTTGTAGAATAGTTCACATATGTTGGTTGCGGTTTAGTGTTTGAAGGGCTTTCAACACAATCTTCAACTTTTAGCTCAAATGAATGAATACCCTAAGTTGGATTGAGATGGAACAAACCCTTGATTTAAATTAAATGTGCTTAACGCCTAACAATCAAATAGATTTGCATTTGTGAATGGTGAACTCATTTCCCTTGTGTGACCATTATCTTGCATCTCTCCAAGCCACATTTATTTTCATAACTTAGGGTGTCTTGCCTTTAGGAGTAGATTAATTTAGTTTAGTAGTGTAATTTAGAAAGGCAAGCATCCGGTTACATTTATATCTTTAGTTTTACTATCCTTTAGTATTAAATTTATTTTACTTCCATGTCCTCTACACAACAGCAAACCGCATACACTTCACACACACAACATTCTCACCATCTCTATGTTCTTATTTACATGCTTTTAATAAACACTAAAACTTGAGACGATTGATGGATGACACTTCCCTACGGAACAATATCCTTGCTTGTTGCTATACTTGTCTCTTGACTCGTGCACTTGCGAGGTAGAAATACAAAAGAATAATCTTTTGACATACACAAACAACGTGTGTCAAAGAACAAATCCTCATTTCATTTATTTTTCTTTACCATGAAGACTTCATATTAATTGCACATTCTTTGAAATTGGAGATTGTTTGAGGGATAGTTAATAACTAGGCTGTTGGGTTGAATTCTCTACATCTAGTTAAGGCTTTATGTTATCTATCATACTTTGCACTATGTATTTATGTATGTTCATTTAGGCATTTTAAATAACTAAGATTGTTAGGTATTTAAAATCTACATCTAGTTAAACATAGAGCGTCTTGTCTTGCATTCTATGTATTGAGCATTCATTACATTATTCACTTATACATATAACTCTTTTCATTGAGTTCAAGTCTTGTAGCCACAATTAGTGGTTGAAAAGCAATTGGAAAGTCTTGTGGCCAAGGTGTTGGTTGTTCAAGCAAGTGTCAAGTGTCAAGTGTCAATATAAAAGGCATGCGAGTAGATTAGGAGGTGCTCACGACAAGAGCAGTGGATCAGTGATATCACTAGGATTGAACCAAGAATGGTGAGCGGAAGTGTCCATATCCTAAGGTTATCGAGAGTGAGAATCCGTGTATCACTTGAGGGTATAACCTTCTTTTCATATATTGGATTTATGTTGTTCAAGTGGCTAGTGAAGCTAGTCCCGTGGTTTTTCTCAGTTGGAAGGTTTCCACTTAAAAATCAAGTGTCTTTTAATTTCTGCATGTAATACTTGATTTTATTATAGTGTTGTTTGCCATTAAAATTGACTAATTGAAAATTTGGCAACATAATCAATTAATTCGTAAATAACCCATTCAACCCCTCTAGGTTAATTGTACTCGCATTAGACACATTTTCAAAAAGATTCTAAAACTTCGACTACTCCACTGGCTGCACATTTTATTCATTAGCTTTGTCACCAAAGTCTAAGGATGGGGGGGGGGGGGGGGGGGGGGGGGGGGGAGGAAATGTTTCGAGTTCCTTATGCTAGCGTTGTTAGGCGTTTGATGTATGCTATGTTTTGTGCTCGTCCTGATATTTCACATGCTATTAGTTTGGTTAGCAAATTTATCCACGGAAGTGAATGAGAGAGATTTAAAGAGTTTTATTTAAAGAAAAATATGTGACATTGTTGCTTTGCATGCAAGACATATAACATTAAAGTTCAAGCAATGGTATTTGGCAAAGTAAACATCAAAAAGGTTTCCAAGAGAATTCAAACCAATTGGTACCCTTTTGTCATAAATAAGCAAGACATAATTTTTCAAAAGATCATTAGCGAGTTAAGAGCAACTATATCAATCGTTAAAGGCAAACCAAGACATGAATATATGTAATTCTATTTTATTTTTCCGGATGAAACATCCGTATGATAGTAGCCTTGTTTACATCTTTAAGAAGAGAGAAAAGACTAATTTTGACATAAAATCCTTATTGATTGAATGGATACTAGATCCTTATTAATTTTAGTCTTCTCATTTGCTTTCACATATATTTTACATATCAAGCAATAAAAAAAAAAAAAAAAAAAATTCATGTTTAAGCATGTCATAAAAATTTCTCATGTCATGGACATAAATTATAAGTCATTCAAATGTACTTATCCAAATAATTCTCCTAGTCCAAAAATGTATTGTTGAACCAAAATGTGACATGGATTACAAACAAAGTAACGGTGCACACTTATTATGAGAAAAATGTCAAATGAGCATATATGTGCAACCAAGTATCTCAAACAATTAATAAAGAAGCATAAAATTGATCAAATTTTTGCATATTACAAATCATGCAAGTTTTATCTCTTTGCTTAGCTCCCCTTATTGGGGTCAAATCCGTACCATATCAAGGCGAGAGACAAGTCCCATTAGTTATACTAAGTCCATTAGACTTGGTAGTACCAAGGGTGCCATATGTGCATAATTGCTTGGGTGCTCATATTTCCTATTCAACCTAGGTTTCACCATATCATTACTAGTGGTCAAAAACTTCAAGTCTCTAGGTTTCCAAGGATCATGCATAGCCCTACGGTTCAATTTCTTTTCTTTCATGCTCTCTATTCTACACCCCCTAATGTAGTTAAAGCAATTTGGTCTTAAGTGACCAATCATACCACAAAAATAACAAGTAGGTACAAAGGGAGAGTTTCTACCATTGCATTAAGATCTCATCGAGGCTTTGCCATGTTGATGAGGTTGTCTTTAATGATACACTGTTGGCTTCTCCTTGGAGCATGAGCCAGTTGTTGGTGCCTTTGTGGTTGAGCTTGTCGAGGATGTAGAGCTTGCCTCAAAGGTTGGTGGAGCTTTGGTTGGGGCATCCTTAAAGGTTGAGGTTGAGCTAGATTCATTGGAAGCATCTTCAAGGAGGCATTCTTAGAAGACTCACCCAATTCAATTGTCTTCTTCGGATGTTGAGTTGGAAGAGGCAACTCAAGAATAAATTCCATCACAAAAGTTGTCTTGTCCAAGGATGGTGTGGACTCATCATCTGTAAAGCCAAGCCCTCTCTTGTCATTGGGCTTCTTTCCAATGCTCAACATGTGATCAAGCTTTTTCGAACCCGAAGTCACCTTAGTAAGTATATTTCTTGCCTCTTCAAGTTCCTTCTCCAACATCACTTCATTCATTTTAACAAGTCACACTTCCTCATCTAAGTGAGTCACTTTAGTTCTTAGTTGGAGATTTTCTTCCATCAACCTTAGAACTTTATCTTTCTTCTCCTTCAAACGTTTTTTAAGGCAATCAATAAACTCTAGATAATTCACCACATTATCATTTTAGTTTTCGGAGCAAGTACTTTCTTAATCAAGGCTTCTCCCATTTGTGCTTTCGTGGGTTATATCAATAAGGCTAGCTTCTCTTAAACTTGCTCTTCTTTGGTCTCCACTCTCCAAGTCACCATTCTTGAATTCATCAAGTCAAAAACATTTGGTGACGGCTTAAGATTCTTCGTGGTAAGAGACCAAGAAGGCACAGTAGTTGTTCTCATACTCAACTGAGCTTATGGAACTTCCTTCAACTACTTCAACTTTGCTATCACTCTCGTGATCATAGCTTCTCCTTTCTTCTTGATCTTCAAGTTACCACACATGTGGGCTATGTGACCAAATCCACCACACTCGAATCACTGGACATCTTTTTTTGAGGACATGTCCTTACTTGCCTCACCTTTCTTAATCTTCAAGTTACCACACATGGGAGTTATATGACCAAAACCACCACATTCAAAGCATTGAATGCCTTTTCTTGAAGGCTTGTGTTGACTAGCTTCACCTTTCTTAGGAGGTGCCTTCTTCTTTACCTCTTTTCCTTTGGAGTTTATTCCCTTCTTGTGAGATTTCATAAACCTCCTAAATCTCTCTACCATGAGAGTTATCTCCTTATCAGAGTCATTTTCCTCCCTCTCAACTTTGGAGATCTTCAAAGCAATACCCTCTCTATGTGTTTCACTCTCACTCTCACTCATAGTGTTTAATGAATGAGATAAATGCAAATGAATGTAATGATCAAAATGCACACAAATGTAAGACACACAAAAATAGCAAGGATCTCCTATATATGTCTAGGAACCCGCTCTGATACCAATTGAAAATAGATAAAGGTGTGTCTAATACAACCTAGAAGGGGGCTAGGGGGGTGGGGGTGTGAATGGGTTGTTAATCGATTATTACCAACTTTTTCGATTAGTCAATATTAACAATAAAACTCAATTCAAACATACAATAAAAATTAGGTAAAGTGTAGAAAGTAAAGAACAATTGATTTTTAGGTGGAAACCCTCCATTTGGAAAAACCACAGGGCTAGCTACGCTAGTCACTTGAGCCATAGAAATCCACTATATGAAAAAGAAATTACATCCTCAAGTGATACACAAATTGTCACTCTTAATAACTTCAGGCTATGGACATTTCCACTCATCACTCTTGGTTCAATCCCTAGTGATATCCCTCGATCCATTATTCTTGGCGTGAGCACCTCTTAATCTACCCATCAGGCCTTTTACAACGGGACTTGGCAATGCTTGCCAACCAACCCTTGGTTAAAAGACTTCACTTGCTTGTGCAACTACCACATGTAGTCACAAGACTTTGACTCAATAAAGAGTATTAAAAGTCTAAGTGAATATGTGACAATATTCAAAATGCAATAATGTGTAAGACCACACACAAAATGCCTACCTAGATGTATAATGCAAATCTAACAACCTAGTTATCAAACAAGCCTACATGCACATACATGAGGACTCAATTAGATGTAGAGTAATTCTAGCAATCTAATTGTCAAATAAACTCACATAAACATTCTTGAACTTGACTAGATGCACAAGGCCAACCTAATCATCAATTAAACATACATGAACATTTATGGATTAGCTATATAGGCATATATGATATAATAATACAAGCTATCACAAACAAACCCAATCATGCAATTAAGACTCATAAATATATGCAATAAAATGAGTCCTAGTATTTAATCATGCAATAAATACTAAATCTAGAGTAAGAAGAACAATAAATGAGATTTAATGAAGTTATAACTTACCTAGTCATGAAACCAAGAAGACCCATGCTCAAATGATGTTGAATGATGCAATATGAATATGAGTTTTTGGTTTAGAGAGTTAAATAAGAAATTAGGAAGCTTTCTCTCTCTAGGAGCTCTAACCACTCTCTTGAATATGATTTTCAAAGCTCACAAAACGGCTGGGAGAAAGAGATGACGAATATATAGGAAGCCCTAGATGAAATGACGTCGTTTTGAACACAGAGGCTGTAAAAACGCGTTAGACCACGATGCGTACTGCGGTTCAGGCAAGGATCCATACCACGATATACACTACGTCACACACTCTGGACAACTTTGAGGTTTGGACTGCGACGGAGGCAACATGCACTAACCACGTAAGGAACCGCGGTACAACATAGAGACTTTTCTGGACAAAATTGTGGTGTAGGCATGATGCACAACTAGCGGTACACCCAGCGGCCCAAGCTGCTGTAGAGAGAAAAGACTCTCTTATCAACACAATAAACACACCTAACTTAATATGAATGATGTGCAAGTGTGAAGTGAGTAATGGATGCACACATATAAACAATTACAACACAAATGCAAGATGATCAAAACATGCATGAGGTGTGTGTGTGTGCGCCTAAACTCTTCAAGAGACAAAGTCAAGTGAATATACCTTTTGAAACTCTTGATCTTGAAGTCATAGAGATGCTTGGAAGTTTGCCTTGATAATTATTAAGAGGATCAACTAAGCTACCCATTACAAAGAAAATTTCTATAGTAGAAAATCTAGCTGATATGTTGACCAAGCCTATTTATGTACTCAAGTTCAAGAACTATTTGGGCTTGATTTATATTTGCAGTTTGTGAGTTACCCTAAGGGGTTTGTTGGAGGAGATGACAAACTGAAATTCTACTCAAAAGACCTTGGTACGAATTTAAGTCAATGTGGAGATTTGTTAATATGTGGCTTAAATTAGTAAGTAACCTTATTTGATATTGATTCATATTTTGTCTCTACCTATATTTTAAATATGTGGTTATATGATCTTTTAGAATATAAGTCTGTTTTGAGCCATTAGAGAGATTTTTGGGTATAATAGGCTTTTGGGTTTTGTGAATAGTTCTGATACACTTTTTTGTAATCTTTATTGATTATAGTGAATTTCTTTTAATCTTGCTCATGAACATAGGCTTCACGTTGAATCACGTAATTTCTCTTGTTCCACTTTACTTTTATTTTGCCTAATTATTTTGTGTCTTGACAATATTCACAACATACAAAATCCCTTTTTTTTTTTTTTTTTTTTTTTGAAATAAAGCTCAAAACTTCTATTGATAGAAGAAGAAATACAAGCAGGCTTATCAGGCTAGAGAAGCTAGGTATGTGCCACACTATTCTGCTCAAATCCCTGTTTGTAAATGTAGATTTGAAACTTGGAGATCCAATTTTCTTCACGAATAGTTAGGTCATAGAGATAAAGAATTTGAGAGGAATAAGTTAAAACGGTGTCGTTTGTCTTAAAAAAATATAGAGCGGTGTCATTTACAGTCTATTAAATAAAATAGACTTAAAAAATAAATCTCGACCATTGATGCTTCCAATTGACAAATGTCAATAGATCTTTAAAAGCTTAAGAAAAGCTTAGGTTAGGAGAGCATCCAAATCTTTTTTTTTTTTCCTTTATTATTATTTTTTTTGTTTTGTTTTTTTTTTTGTTGAGTTATGTTTGCAAGGATAAAAGAAGAATCAGATTTTACCTAGTTAGCCTAATTTTTTTTAACAAGATTGCAAACATGTGGATACAAATCTGTAAACGAAAAAGAAGATGCAATTTTAATGTCGGTTTTGGTATCAATTGTTTGGAAAAATCAAAAATTCAACGTGAGGACTAAGGAAGAAAGTGTTAGTGTTAGGTTTATAGTTTGTGTTGGCATTAATTCCATATCAAAACGTATTTCTCTTGTAATGTTTAGTGGTTCATATATTGAAGATTTAAGAAGACGAAGAATGTCATGACCACAATTCATGCAAGAGGCCGGCATTAAAGAGATATGTGCATCATTGATCATCAAAGGTAATATAAGACCTCATATCTCTTACAAGGCTAGGCACACACACACACATGGCATCCTTGTGTGTTCCTTCATGGTTAAACATCATTAATATAACACATTCATATACTTGATAATATATGCTCATGCATTTATACTATCTTGACAAACTTTGCTAATTGCATGTTCTAGGACTATGTCTAGGAAATAGCATATGTGTGTGTCTTTGTGTTTGTATGTTTTCATATTTTTGTATTTAGACTTGAATATTCTCTATTATAATTCCTTATTGAGTTCCGGTCATTTCGGTTACTCATTCATTTAGTTTCGAGTCCAAACGATGTAGCTACGCTACTTTTCGTTCTCATTTGTTGAGTTGACTTCATCGTCGTTTTCCGAGATGATTTCTCAACCATTTTTTTAAAGTTGTGTCATCGTTGTGCGTGAGGGAGTCACGGTTCGTAATCCAAAAATGGATTCAAAATCGGAGTTCGGATGCCCAAGATATGGCTGAAGAACGTGAGGGAGCGCGCGAGGGCGTAAGTGGCCAAGAAGCCACGTGTGGCCCACGCCGTGGGCCCCACGGCTAGAGGGGCTCTCTGCCCCTGTGTGCCCCACGCGCCCCCCATGGGGCTGGGCTGATGTGGCCTCTTGTGGTTGGCCAATATTTGCCTTCTCTCTCCTCCATTTTATTTCCCTCCATTCCTTCCAATTCATTTCAAGAAGAATAATTGAAATTCCCGTTAGATTTTTTCTCCCTAATTTTCTCATCTTCCAAACACCATAACTTCTTCATACGAAGTCGGATTTGAGTGATTCAAGTTGGAGAACATTTGTAATCGAGTCCTCTACCTTTTCCAAGTGGTTTGGTGTCTGTTTGATTGAGTTTTCTAGTGGTTCCACATAGAAATCTGAACCAGCTCGTGAATCCAAGGTATTGGTCTTATCTATGGGGTTTCTTTCTTTTTAACCTTCAATTTGCTTGGGGTTTCTTCTTCTATATGTATGTTTATGTTTGGTGAAAGCTATTGTAAAAGATAGCTTCATAATCATTCTAATCAAAAGTCTATTTAGAGACAAATGTGGACTAGTTTCTATGATTATAGGTTTTTCACATGTTTGTGTGTTGTATTGTGATTAGAATGGCATCTTAGGTTGTTTGTGACTTGATTGAATCAATTTTGTGATAAATGACCTTGAGATTTGATTTGGTCCTTTGATTGATGAAATCTAGGATTATTCTATTTGTATGTGTTTTAGAGCAATCTAGGATTTGATTGATTTATATCTTGAATCCTTACTCTATATTTTTGGCTAGAATATTGATTGATTTAAATCTCATATTTCCAGCATTTTATTGTATATTGATAGCATCTTGAACTTGTACTTCATGAATATATTTTGTTCAAGTGTTGTATGTGTGAATGAGACTTTGAGCTTATGTGTTTGGTGTTTACACATGCTTTAGGTTTTATTCTTGTATTTTGCATCTAGACTTTTATTACTTGTGATATCACATGTTTAGGTCTATTTGTACCATGGAATGTATTGATCACATGTTCTATGTTGAATTGGTTGTTTGCATCATTTGCATTCACATGATCACACTAGGAAGTCCTTGTAAAAGGCATGAAGTCTTGGTTAGAGTCGGGATGACTCGGATAGCCAAGCAAGAAGACTTGCCTAGAGTCGGGATGACTCAGATAGGTAAGCAAGAAGTCATGGCTAGAGTCGGGAGGACTCGGATAGTCATGCATGGGAGGCTCCCTAGAGGCAAGAGTGCCTTGGATAGGGAGTTGGCTATTATATTGGTAGTGAAATTTCCCTTAAGTAGTAGTGAAATATACCTAGAGGGGGGGTGAATAGGTATAGGCTCCAAATTCTCCCAATTTAAAAATAATGCGGAATATATCAATGAAAATGCACACTTGATTAAATTTGACAAATTAATTGATTTCACTTATACAAGAGTTAATCAATTTACAAGATATGCAATCAATGAAAGATATGGAAGATAAAGAAAAGTAAAAGCAAAAATGAACACAAGTGTTTTAACGTGGTAAAACCTCAAAGAGGAAACATCCACGGGTTGATACCACAACCACCGGCAAAGCAATCCACTATGTGAAAAAGGACTTACACACTCAAGCTATCACTCATGATATCCGCTCAAGCTATCAACTCCTAATCTACCCTCGGGCTAGTGAATCACCAAGCCTACTTCCTATCCGAGATGTATCCTACACCTCTAGAAAGCAACTTCCTATCCAAGACGCTCACGTCTCTAGGAAGATTTCTTGCTTGCCTATCCGGATCCTCCCGACCCTAGACAAGACTTCCTTGCTTGATTATCCGAGTCCTCTCGACTCTAATCAAGACTTCCTTGCTCTATCCACAAAGCTTCACTCACTTTGCTAGAGACTTCAACCTAATGCAAGGCTATGATCTAAAGTGATGCAAGTGATGCAAACACAAACAAATTAAGCTAGATGATCAATCAAGCAAAATGTACATGTTCAACGACAATCTAGAATATGCTTCAAACACACAATCACAAGATTATCTAGAAATCAAGACATATAAATCAATAAGAACAAAGGTATGAATATTCAATTTATCACACTAAAAACCTAGTTCTTAGATCATGAAATAAAATCTAGAAAATAATATAACACATACCATATATTCATTTTCTAGAATCAATTTCACACAAAATCAAGTTTAGCATATATATGTTCAAAACAAATCACAAAGCTAAATCTCAATTAACAAATGATCAAATAACCCTAGCATGTGATCTAACATACTTCTCAACAAATTTCATCAATCAAATAGTAAGAATCAAGAGATGATCAAAGATGAAATTGAAAAAGAAGAAGTTGAACTAACAACCTTGACCACGGACTGAAAATGGATCAGCTGAGAAAAATGGCGAAGTCAGCTGCCTCTAGAAATGATGTTTGTAGCTCTCTTCGAGACCAACAATTTTGGTTTTTGAATCGATTGATTTCGAGTTCGTATGAGAGAGATATGATCAAAATAAGAAAACACAAAATTGGAGAATTCTGCAGAAATTTCGTGAATGTTCTTCAAAATTCAACAAAGTGTGGAGGGAAGGAGATGAGTTTAAAAGGAGGAGAGAGAGATTTTTCGAGCAAATCAGAGTGTGCCATATCATCTCCCCGTGGGGGGCGCGTGGGCCACATGGGAGCAGAGGGCTCCCTTGGCCGTGGGGCCCACGGCCTCCCTCACGGCTAGGCCTTGTGGCCACACGTGCTCTCGACTTCTCTCGCGCGCTCCTTCGGTTCTTCAGCCCATATCTTGGGCATCAGAACTCTGATTTTGAATCCGTTTTCGGATTAAGAACCGTGACTCCCTCACGCACGACTACGACTAACAACTTTGAAAAAAGGTTAAGAAATCATCTCAGAATCCGATGATGAAGTCAACATAACGAATGAGAACGAAAAGTAGCATAGTCACATTGTTTGGACTCGAAACCTTATGAATGAGTAACCGAAACGATCGAAACTCAATAAGGCATTAAATAAGAACATGTTCAAGTCCTAAACACAAAATACACAAACAAATAAACACATATTCACACAAGCATGCCATATCAAAGAGATAGTCACAAAGCATGCAATTTCACAATTTTTGTCTATTAAAGAACAATGCATGAGCATACTATGAAGTGTGTGAAAGTGTTATACAAAATGTTTGAACCACGATGCAGGGACACACATGTATGAATTGTGTGTGTGTGCGCTAACGCCTTGCAAGAGGATGGAAGTCAAGATATACCTTTGACGCTTTTCACCTCTTGAAGACGACTTTTGCACTAGACATTGCTTCTTCATCTTTTAAGCTTCCTTTCTTCAAATAACATCTTAAGCAATAACTAATACAAACATAGGGCGTTTTGCAATGGAATCAAGCCAATACAAATCATAAACCTTACAGGTAGGCCTAGGCGTATGGTTAGACATAGACTCCAAAAGAGCGGGGTACATGGGAGGTGTATGCACTCTTGAGGAATTTCTAATCTTCCATCGATGTTGGTTTTGTGTGTTGTCCAATATATAGTGGTTTCGCATCATTGAGGGATCTCATACTTTCCAATAGGGTTGGGTAGACTTAGACTCCACTAGGTTGGGTGAGCTAAAGATTGGTCACATTGTGGATTCTCTATTTTTATCATCCAATATATATAGTACCCTAATAGTTGTATTTCAACCCGTGGATGTTTCCTCCTTGGAGGTTTTACCACGTTAAAAAATCTCTTGTGTTAATTCTTCCTATCTCTATCTTTTATATTTTATTTGTATATGTTATTATCTTGATTCATATTACTCACTTGTGATGTATACTGAAGCAAGTATTTGTAAAGTGTGATTTGTGGATTCATTTTGATCATTTTTGTATATATGATTCTTTTGTATATTGTACTTTTTGTATAGTGATATTTGATCACTCTTGTAACTCATTGAACATCTATTGGAATACAAGCTTTCTTTGTTGTTGTGTTTATTTGTTATTATATCACACACAATTAGGTGATATACTTAGACCTTGTTCATCTCATATTGTCTATGTATGTCTTTCTTGGTTTATTTTGTTGTGTGTAAGGCTACCTTAAGGGACAAACGAAAGTTTGTTTAAGGGATTGGAAAAAGGCGTAAAAACCTATTCACCCCCCTCTAGGTATGCCTTAAGCAATTTAACTACGTTTGTATACTTTCAATTAGGTTTTGACTTGTATTCATAAGCGAACCAAATGTGAACCAAACAAGACTCAACTGATGTGGAGTTTCCTGGAGACATGGGATAATGTTTGGGAGTTGAAAGTGGTGTTTGAGGGAGGATGAAGAACAGAAGGAACGAAGAACCGTCACGACCGCTATCATAGTCACTCTGGCTTTGGCAGTGGTCATGGCAGCGGTATAGGGCTATGAAGAACGTTGTGGTTTTCGACAACGGTAATAGCAGCGGTTCTTGTCCAGTGGAGAGCAATGCGAGTGGCGCTATAAAAGCCATAGCGGTGGCGGCAACGGTCGTGGTGACAGCGGCCAGATTTGTTTCAGCGTATGGATCGCGGTATTCTGAGTGATGTAATTTAAGGTGACTTGTAACGGTTTAGGAAACGGGTGTACAACCATGACCCAAATCGTAGTCAATAATAAGCATATGTGAAACGGGAAATCTTCAGCGGAAAAGGAAGTAGTTTGTTTCTGGAAGTTCTTGTGCTTGAAGGAAAAGGATTTACTCCTTACAAGAAGACTTGTCATAAAAGGAAATAGTATTTATGTGGAACAAGTAAGTCTAGTACGTTTAGGAGTATGATTTCCTTTTATATTATACTCCTTGTAACTAGTATAAATAGACCTTGTATTTAGGTTATTTTGTGTGGAGAAAAGAACACCATGTAAACATCAGAGAGTGAGAGTGAGATCCGAGGAGACCCAGTGGGAATATCCGAGGAGGGATCCAAGGGAATATCGGTGGATCAAGTATTAGATCCGTGGGTAATATTTAGGGGAGACCTAGGGGATATTGTGGGGTTTTTGGTGAGGATCTTGTGAGTGTGGTTTGGGGTTAGGTGTGAGAGAGAATTCTGAAGTATATGGTTGTAACAATTTATCATATAGTGGAACTTTCTCTGTCGTCCTGACGGCCCGTGGTTTTTTACCCGATTTGGGTTTTCCACATATATCTTGTGTTATGATTGTTTTATTCTCTCTCATCTATTTTTCTGCTTATTGACGTTATTATTTGCTATGAGTTATAGGTGTATATTAGACACGGTGTTTCCGCGTTCATCGGTTCTAGAGGATTATCCCCAACAGAAAGAAGGAAGAAAAGATCAAATTTTATAGGCAGACACAGAATTGATCTAGGATTTGTTTTTATTTTTATTTTTATATTTTAGAGTTAATTTTTTAATTAATGAAAAGATAATAAGTACAAAAAAATTAAGTTCAAATGAATTCAGAGGAGTTAGAGCGATGTGTGTAATATGACGTGGCATTAATCAACCGAGTGTGAAACTTGAACACTCAAATCCTTGCTCATTTTTTTTTTTTTTTTTTTTTTTTTTTTTTTTGAAATAAAACTCAAAACTTCCATTGACAGAAGAAGAAATACAAGCAGGCTTATCAGGCTAGAGAAGCAAGGTATGTGCCGCACTATTCCGCTCAAATCCCTATTTGTAAATGTACATTTGAAACTTGGAGACCCAATTTTCTTATCAGATAGTTAGGTCATAGAGATAAAGAATTGGAGAGGAAGAAGTTAGAACGGTGTCATTTGTCTTCAAAAAAATAAAAACAAAATGGTGTCATTTGCAGTTTATTAAATAAAATAGACTTAAAAAATAAAACCCGACCATTGATGCTTCCAATTGACAAATGTCAATAGGTCTTTAAAAGCTTAAGAAAAGCTTAGGTTAGGAGATGATCTAAATCTTTTAATTTTGAATTTTTTTGGTTTAGTTGTGTTTGTGAGGATAAAAGAAGAATCGTATTTTACTGAGTTAGCCTAATTTTTTAACAAGATTGCAAACATGTGGATACAAATCTATAAACGAGAAAGACGATGCAAATTTAATGTCTGTTTTGGTACCAAATGTTTTGAAAAATAGAAAACTCAACGTGAGGACTAAGGAAGAAGGGAGGAAAGCTCAAATTTTCTAGGTGGAAAACGAATTGATATGGGATTTGTTTTTAATTTTATTTATTTTTGGATTATTCTTTATTTTTATCTTTTAGAGTTAATTTGATAATTAATGAAAATATAATAAGTAAAAAAAATTAACTTCAAATGAATTCAAAGGAGTTAGAGCGATGTGTGTAATATGATGTGACATTAATCAACCGAGTGTGAAACTTGAACACTCAAATCCCTTTTTCTTTTTTCTTTTTTGTATTTTTATTTTTATTTATTTTTAAAAAAATTCAAAACTTCCATTGATAGAAAAAGAAATACAAGTAGGCTTATCAGGCTAGAGAAGCTAGGTATGTGCCGCACTATTCCGCTTAGGGGTGTGCAGGATCTAATCCAATCCAATATGACCCATTGGATCGGATCAAATCTATTGGATTGGATCGGGTCCAGTGAGGTGATTGGATCGGATTGGATCCTAAATTCTAAAATCCATTGGATTGGATCGGATCTTGGATTTCCGTTTGGAAATCCGCCGAATCCGCCAATCCGCCTAAAATATTAGGCCTATTTTTATATTGGGTAATTTATTTTATCCACTACCTTTTAATGTAAAGGCCCAACCAAAATACAATTTTTAATGTTACTATTTTGGGTTTTCTTTCTCAATTTCTCTACAACTAACAATCCACCATCTTCTTTTCTTCTATTCTTCTTCATTAATATCACGGCTTATTAAGTTTACATTTGGAGTTGATGTATAATGTTTATAAACTTTTTGAATTATATAAAGTTTACAAGTTATGCCATGTATTTTTTTAATGTTAATTTTATTTGAATTAATTAGTAATGTTTAAATAATTTATTTGATTTTATTTATTTCAGATTATAACTTTTATATATTATGAATGACTTTATATTAATTCAATCCATCGGATCATATTAGATTGGATCGAATCGGATAGGATGAAATAGTAATTGGATTGGATCGGATTGGATCCCGCTATAAAATTGGATCGGATCGGATTGCAATTTCTTCGATCCAATCGGATCGGATCAGATCTTGGATCATGGCAAATCCAATGGATTCGATCCGCTACACACCCCTAATTCCGCTCAAATGCCTGTATGTAAATGTAGATTTGAAACTTGGAGACCCAATTTTTTTCACGGATAGTTAGGTCACAGAGATAAAGAATTTGAGAGGAAGAAGTTAGAACAGTGTCATTTGCAGTCTATTAAATAAAATATACTTAAAAAATAAATCTCGACCATTGATGCTTCCAATTGACAAATGTCAATGGATCTTTAAAAGCTTAAGAAAAGCTTAGGTTAGGAGAGCATCCAAATCTTTTTTTTTTTTTTTTTTTTTTTTTTTTTTTTTTGAGTTGAGTTTTCAAGGATATAAGAAGAATCAGATTTTACCTAGTTAGCTAGCCTAATTTTTTTTTTTAACAAGATTGCAAACATTGGGTACGAATCTGTAAACGAAAAATAAGATGCAATTTTAATGTCGGTTTTGGTACCAATTGTTTGGAAAAATCAGAAATTCAACGTGAGGACTAAGGAAGAAAGAAGGAAGAAAAACTCAAATTTTATAGGCAGAAACATAATTGATCTGGGATTTGTTTTTATATTTATATTTTTATATTTTAGAGTTAATTTTTTAATTAATGAAAAGATAATAAGTATAAAAAATTAAGTTCAAATGAATTCAGAGGAGTTAGAACGATGTGTGTAATATGATGCGACATTAATCAACAGAATGTGAAACTTGAACACTCAAATCCTTGCTCTTTTTTTTTTTTTTTTTTTTTTGAAATAAAACTCAAAACTTCCATTGACAGAAGAAGAAATACAAGCAGGCTTATCAGGCTAGAGAAGCAAGGTATGTGCCGCACTATTCCGCTCAAATCCCTGTCTGTAAATGTAGATTTGAAACTTCGAGACCCAATTTTCTTATCAAATAGTTAGGTCATAGAGATAAAGAATTGGAGAGGAAGAAGTTAGAACGGTGTCGTTTGTCTTTAAAAAAATAAAAACAGAATGGTGTCATTTGCAGTTTATTAAATAAAATAGACTTAAAAAATAAAACCCGACCATTGATGCTTCCAATTGACAAATGTCAATAGGTCTTTAAAAGCTTAAGAAAAGCTTAGGTTAGGAGATGATCTAAATCTTTTTATTTTTGTAAGGATTCCCGTAGTTTTTAGTTGGCTTATTTCGTGATCAAACCATATGTGGGGATTCTTTGTAAGGGTAGCTTGGATGTTGTTGTTATTGCTTAGGCCCTTTGAAGACCTCACTATTGACAAGCACCAAAGGTAATACTCTAAGTGCTTACTTGTCTTGAAGAGATAGTTGCACACACTCACAACTCATGCATATGTTTAATCCTTGTATGTTGTGTGTCTTATTTGTGTGCCTTAATGCTCATTAACATCTCTTCTTGCATGTTAGGTTGATTGCCCCATCTTGCATTGCCCATTGTCTTGTCATGCACATTCTTAGAATTCAAGCATTGCAACGGGCGCTGTTCAAAGCGCTCTACAAAGCGCTGTTGTGAACAGCGCCCATCACACCTGATGCAAAAATGCCATTTAAATGCATCAGGTCTGATGCATTTTGGATGGGCGCTGTACGAGCGCTGTACAGAAGCGCTGTTCGTACAGCGCCCCTCTGTTTTCCCGTGAGAACAGAGTAGGGGCGCTGTACAAGGGGCGCTCTACGTACAGCGCCCAAGGCAATATTGAGGCCAACTTATCAAAACGACCCCACTTTGATTTGGCCCCCTATATATATGCCACTTTGACTTTAGGTCAATCACAAGAGTTCATATTCAGATTTCATACTTAGGATATTTTTCAAAGAGAAGAAAAATTCTAAGAATTCATTTTTAATCACTCAAACACTTTTTCCATGATCATCAATCATCATCTAGCATCAACTTAGATCATCTAGATGTCATCTTGCATGGATTCTTCATCATACTTTGCTTGGTAAGCTTTTCACTAATATCTTACATATTTTGTGTTTCTCTTAACAAGCAATCTCAATTTAATTACTTGTATGTGATTTTATATTCTTTGAATACAAGTTTGAGATTAGTATGATGTATGTTTGAGAAGTTGTATTGTGCTAGCATATTAGGTTTTGTGCTTAATATTGATTAGCTAAACTAATTGACATGTCATTTAGTTTTGATATCTAGGATTGTTCTTAATTGCATATTAAACATCTTAGATAAGCATATAGGGTTTCCCTTGCTCTATGTTGCATTTTGGATATTCACATATATTCACTTAGGGTTGTATTCTCTTCATAGAGAAAGTAAGTCTTGTGTGTAGCATCCGGGATTAGGTTGCTTAGATCGCAAGCAAAATTGGACTAGGTTCACTCATACCGGGATTAGGTAGGTGTGTGATTACTTCCGGGATTAGGTTGTAATCGTTTGCACATTTAGTGGATTCAAGGTTCGAGTGTGGCTTACTTACATAGCCCGTGGTTTTTCCCGTGAGGGTTTCCACGTAAAAATTAAGTGTTGTTTTAATTTCCGCACCATATTACACTTGCTTGTTTATATTATCTTGAGGGCATTTTCGTAATTTTGACTAACATGAAAAATTGGGTAAAATGCGTAAAATCTATTCACCCCCCTCTAGATAGTTTTATACACACCGTGCAATAATTAGTTTCAATTTTTATTTTTTTGGTTTAGTTGTGTTTGTGAGGATAAAAGAAGAATCGTATTTTACCTAGTTAGCCTCATTTTTTAACAAGATTGCAAACATGTGGATACAAATCTGTAAACGAGAAAGAAGATGCAAATTTAATGTCTGTTTTGGTACCAAATGTTTGGAAAAATAGAAAACTCAACGTGAGGACTAAGGAAGAAGGGAGGAAAGCTCAAATTTTCTAGGTGGAAACCGAATTGATTTGGGATTTGTTTTTAATTTTATTTTTTTTTGGATTATTCTTTATTTTTATCTTTTAGAGCTAATTTGATAATTAATGAAAAGATAATAAGTAAAAAAAAATTAACTTCAAATGAATTAAGAGGAGTTAGAGCGATGTGTGTAATATAACGTGACATTAATCAACCAAGTGTGAAACTTGAACACTCAAATCCCTACCCTTTTTTTTTTTTTTTTTTTTTTTTTGAAATAAAATTCAAAACTTCCATTGATAGAAGAAGAAATACAAGTAGGCTTATCAGACTAGAGAAGCTAGGTATGTGCTGCACTATTCCGCTCAAATGCTTGTCTGTAAATTTAGATTTGAAACTTGGAGACCCAATTTTTTTCACGGATAGTTAGGTCACAGAGATAAAGAATTTGAGAGGAAGAAGTTAGAACGGTGTCATTTGTCTTTAAAAAAAAAAAAATAGAACGGTATCATTTGCAGTCTATTAAATAAAATATACTTAAAAAATAAATCTCGACTGTTGATGCTTCCAATTGACAAATGTCAATGGATCTTTAAAAGCTTAAGAAAAACTTAGGTTAGGAGAGCATCAAATTTTTTTTTATTTTTTTTTTTAGAGTTAATAGAAATAAAACTTAAAACTTCCATTGATAGAAGAAGAAATACGAGCAGGCTTATCAGGCTAGAGAAGCTAGGTATGTGCCGCACTATTCCGTTCAAATCCTTGTCTGTAAATGTAGATTTGAAACTTGGAGACCCAATTTTCTTCACGAATGGTTAGGTCATAGAGATAAAGAATTTGAGAGGAAGAAGTTAGAACATTGTCGTTTGTCTTAAAAAAATAAATAATAATAAATAATAAATAAATAAATAAATAAAGATGCAGCTTATTAAATAAAATAGACTTAAAAAATAAAACTCGACCATTGATGCTTCCAATTGAGAAATGTTAATGGATCTTTAAAAGCTTAAGAAAAGCTTAGGTTAGGAGATCTAGGATCCAAATCTTTTTTTTTTTTTTTTTGGTTGAAGAAGAATCATATTTTACCTAGTTAGCCTAATTTTTTTTTAACAAGATTGAAAACATGTGGATACAAATTTGTAAATGAGAAAGAAGATGCAATTTTAATGTCTGTTTTGGTACCAATTGTTTGGAAAAATCGGAAATTCAACATGAGGACTAAGGAAGAAAGAAGGAAGGAATGCTCAAATTTTATAGGCGGAAACCGAATTGATCTGGGATTTGTTTTTAATTTTATTTTTAATTTTTAGAGTTAATTTGATAATTAATGAAAAGATAATAAGTATAAAAATTTAAGTTCAAATGAATTCAGAGGAGTTAAAGCAATGTGTGTAATATGATGTGACATTAATCAACCAAGTGTGAAACTTGAACACTCAAATCCATGCTTTTTTTTTTCTTTGAAATAAAACTCAAAACTTCCATTGATAAGAAGAAGAAATACAAGCAAGCTTATAAGGCTAGAGAAGTTAGGTATGTGACTCGCTATTTCGCTCAAATCCTTGTCTATAAATGTTGATTTGAAACTTAATAAATAAAATAGACTTAAAAATTAAAACTCGACCATTGATGCTTCCAATTGACAATAAACACACCTAACTTAATATGAATGATGTGGTGGAAATAGGGACTTTTGTCACTCTTTTGAGTTGGTCTTTCAAGACTATCACCACTTTAATAACTTATGTTTTAAAGGCACCAAAGTAAGTGACTTCCAAAAATACCCTTACTTTTAGTATTTTTTATTATATTTCTGACTTTAACTTTCTCCTACTTTTATGTTGTCTGAAATCTATTTCTTTCTCTAACTTTAAATTGAAAGTAAACTGAGATCCAAGTTCATCTCTCTCTCTAACTTTAAATTCTCTGTAAACTGAGATCCAAGTTCATCTCCTTCTCCAACTCGTGGTCTTGTTCTCTTCTTCGTTTGTCTACAAGATCCAAGTTCATCTTCTTCTCCAACTCGTGGTCGCTATTCATCTTTTTCTCACACTCGTGGTCTTGTTCTCCTTTTCGTTTGTCTACAAATCACGCTAAGGTAATCACATATTTTTTTTTTTTTTGAATCTTCCATCTGTAAAGTTGTTTGAGGTACTTAGGTTTGTTTTGCTCACACTAAGTGAGAAGTCTTGGAGAGTGTTATAAAACGTCTCGAACTTTTTGACTTTTGGCATCCATGTTCCTGTGTTGCTAAGCACTAGTATAAGTATTTTAAAATATTTCAAGTATATATACTTAGCAATCCAGGATCCATGCATGTCAAAATACAAAATATCCAAGACTTTTTATAATAGTGAAATCCCATTGGCTCATAAAAAGTCTCCGAGACTTTAGTATAGTTTTTTGAGACTTATTAACCATTGTTCGAGACTTTATTAACCATTTTCCGAGACTTATTATCCATTGTCCGAGAATTATTAACAAAGTTCCGAGACTTTTAATCTTCTGTTCTTGCCTATATCTGTTTCCACTATAGGATTGTGTGAGTTATGTTATCCACTAACCGTTACGGTGAGTGAATTGAGAGAAGGTATAATTGTTATACCTTCTCTCAACTCGCTCATCTTATCAGTTTGTGAATGTATATCAAAATTCATTAAACTCTGAGACTTTAATCTTCTTTGGTTGCCTATATCTGTTTCCACTGTGCCTCTCATTGTGTGAATTGTATTATTCACTAACCGTTATGGTGAGTGAATTGAGAGAAGGTATAATTGTTATACCTTCCCTCAGTTCACTCATCTTATCGGCTTGTGAATGTATAACAAAATTCATTCAACTCCGAGAGTTTGGAATCAGCTAATTTTTTTTGAGACTTTAAACTTCTTTGGTTGCCTATATCTGTTTCCACTGTGCCTCTCATTGTGTGAATTGTGTTATTCACTAACCGTTATGGTGAGTGAATTGAGAGAAGGTATAACAATACCTTCTCTCAATTCAGTCATCTTATCGGCTTGTGAATGTATAACAAAATTCATTCAAAGGTCTGAGATAACAACTTGTTAGTGAATGGTGGTTCCAACTTAACGGAAAATGTATAAAAGTCTCGGATGGAAGTCTCAGATAGTGTATAAAAGTCTCGAACATATAGCTTAGAAGTCTCGGACATAGCATAGAAGTCTCAGACATTGTTTTGAAAAGTCTCGGAGAGTGTCAACAAAGTCTTGGACATTGTTTTGAAAAGTCTGGGAGAGTGAAAACAAAGTCTCGGACATAGCATAAATGTTTCGGACATTGTTTTGAAAAGTCTTGGAGAGTGTTAACAAAGTCTCGGACATTGTTTTGAAAAGTCTCGGAGAGTGTCAACAAAGTCTCGGACATGGCATAAAAGTCTCGGATATTGTTTTGAAAAGTCTCGGAGAGTGTTAACAACGTCTCGGACATATATCATAAAGTCTCTGAAATTGTTTTTCCGAGACTTATGGACTTTGTGCCGAGACTTATTAACTATTTTCAGAGACTTATTTACTTTATGTTTGTATTCATTTTTATTGTATAATCCCCACTGTTATGTCTTATGATATACCAACTTCATTTTGTTAATATTTTTATGTATAGGAAAATGGATCGGGTTAGATTAGTTATATCCTATAACGGCCGATTGGAGCAACTACCAAACGGAAGCTAGAGGTTTGTTGGCTCGGATAATCAGGGAATATACGTGTCAAAGAATATGACCTTTGATGAGTTTTTGGCACGCGTGCATTCCATTGTCCACTATGATCCAAACAAATACAATATTGATCTACAGTCAATATCATGCGTTCCTGGCACTACATGTCGCACATTTGTAAGGAACAACGATGATATTCAGTTTATGCTAGGGGAAGATAGGATGATTCCTCAAGTAGGTGTTAGCCTAATTGAAAGGAGATGTGGAGGTGTGATGGGTGATGCCATCCCTCTTCATGGAAATCCCCAAAATTATCCATCCGTCAGTAGTAGTAACCAAATGTTGACACAGTGGAGTGAGACCGATAACAATGGAAATACCCAAGGTGCAGAAAACATATTCAGTGAACGGTTTACAGCAGTTGACCTTGTAGCTGACGTTGAACATCATTTTGACCATTACTTTGGGTGTCAATTTGAGGCCAATATAGAACTCAGTCATGATCATATAAGTGAGCGTGAAAACGTTGTTGAAGAACCTATACAACGTCAAACTGAAGGAATGCGTGTACAAGGTGACCATCCCCGTAGTAGTGCAGCGGATATAACGGGGACATCCGATGTCCCAGAAAATCTTAACACCATGGGTTCCGATAATTAGTCAACTTGGGTTATTCTCAGATCCGAAGCGTATTCGTTTGGTCAAGTGAACAACACCATGGGATCACGTGAACCTAACATTTTGATTTACAAAGGTCAATTTTTTCCAAAAAAAAGCGATTTAAAGAGGTTAGTAGGACTTCATGCAATGAGGGAGAACTATAAATGGAAGGTGAAAAGGTCTAACAAGTCAATTCTACATTTGGTGTGCAAGATTGACAAATGTTCTTGGAAATTAAGAGCGGTGATGAGAGATGAAGGCACTTACTATCAAGTGAGAAGTTTTGTAAGTGAACATAGTTGTCCCTTAGAAGAGGTCCACCGACGTCACCGATAGGCTAGTACGGCTATAATCGATGAAATAATAGCCCCTAGACTCCAACGAGAGGATGGTCGTCTAATAAAACCTAAAGACATAATTACAGATATGAAAACAATGTATGGCATCCAAGTTATGTACAGTAAGGCTCATCAAACCTTGCATTACACATTGGCATTGACCTATGGAGGTCATGAAGAAATGTTCCAACTACTGCCATCTTTTGGTTATGTTCTGGAGCAACACAATCCTAGCACAATCATAGATTTACAGTGCATAGAGGACAATACATTTTTGTATTTCTTCATGGCGTTAGGGGCTTCAATTAGAGGTTTCCGGCGGTGTATGTGTCCCGTGATTGCTATTGACGGTACCTTTCTAAAAGGGAAATGTCAGGGTACAATGTTTGTGGCAACAACACAAAATGGCAATGAACAAGTATATCCAATAGCTTTCGATTACGGGGATTCAGAAAACAATGTTTCTTGGGAGTGGTTTTTGGATTGCTTGAAGGGTGCCATCGGTTATATTGAAGATTTTGTTTTCATTTTCGATTGACATGCAAGCATAGAAGCCGGGATTGCTAGCGTCTTCCCACATGCAACCCACACCATATGTGCTTGGTACTTTTCTGAAAACATAAAGAAACATTTCCATAGAAAGGATGTTGCAGGGCTGATGTTTGCAGCAGCGAAAGCATACCGAGAATTTCAATATAACCATTACATGGGCGAGTTACGTAACATGCACCAGAATGTGTACGATTATGTTGTCAATGCCGGGCCAGAAAAGTGGTCCCGTGTCCATTGTCCCTAACGAAGGTATAGGTTGCTGACAACCAACGTTGTTGAGTGCTTGAACTCATGCATGAGATTTACACAGAAACTGCCAATGCTGACTTTGGTTGAGTTCATAAGGGATATGCTGCAACGTTGGTATTACGATCGTCATCGAGCTGCACTCGTCATGCGTCACCAACTAACTGATGCTGCACAATTGGTGATCTCGAAACGTATTCAGAAATGTAGTTTCATGACCGTAAGTCATGTTGATTGGAACACATTCTTGGTTAGATTGAAAGGAGATCAATGGACAGTGAACTTGTTGCAAAAGACTTGCACATGTAACAAATTCCAAATGGATTATCTACCATGTTCTCATGCACTTGCAGCAGTTAGGTAATTTTTACAAACTCCGTGAAATATTTTAAATTTTCTCATATATCATATGGTTTATTATTTTCACATGTTTTGTTCCATTATTTTAGGGAGCGAAACTTGGATTACACTTCCCTATGTGCTGACTACTATAAAAGGGAAACACTTGTGGACGCATATTCGGTGCCTATCATGCCGGTTGGGCATCCTAATACTTGGGAAGTACCCGAAGATATAAGACAACGTGTGGTATAACCTCTAAAATCCAAAAAGGACAGACAACAAGAAGTTGGTCCGGGACGCCCGCAAGAGAATCGATTTCAATCTGTATCAGAGAGGACATCCACAGAGAAGTGCAAAAGATGTCACGGAACCGAGCACAATAGTAGGCGGTGTACTAACCCTCCAGTGGTTCCAGACAGCAGTAGCCAACCTATCTCTGACCAATTTAGTCGTAAGTGTAGCGTGTGCCACCAAGTTAGGCACAACAAACAAACGTGCCTGACCATACAGACAGACATCACAGGACCCAGTAATCCAGAATAAATAAGGAAATGTTGTTTTGGTAGTGTACAAATGAAAACCGAGACTTTTGTGTACATGTTTGAGACTTAAGTAACATGTTCCAAGACTTTTAATGTATACATCCAAGACTTTTTTATGTATGTCCGAGACTTTTGTGTACATGTCCGAGACTTAAGTAACATGTTCCGAGACTTTTAATGTATACGTCCGAGACTTTTTTATGTATGTCCGAGACTTTTGTGTATATGTTTCGAGACTTTTGTGTATATGTTCCGAGACTTTTCTATATATGTCTAAGACTTTTGTGAAGTCTGTTCCGGGACTTTTTAAATATATATATGGTCCAAAACTTTAGTTAAATATGTTATTAACTTTTTATATGTATATATGTCCAATAATTTTGTTAAATATGTTCCGAGACGTTTTTATATATGTGTATGGTCCGAGACTTGCAAATGACATTAATTTCTGAACTAATTTCGCTAATTTCGCTGCATAAAAAATATTACACTGTATTCAATACAAAATTTTACAAAAATTGTTGACACTCATGAAGGCAAAGCCGTGGAGTTACAAAAAACTTTAACGGCCATCTTCAACCGTATTGCCTCCATATCTTTATCCTTCCACTCAAACTTCTTCTTCTTTCCTATTGTGTGCTCGATCAATAGCAGTGTATGGGGACCACAGTTGCCCCTACTAAACAAAATAAACACATCAAATGTGAAGAAAACACAAACTCAAAAATAGATTGGAATTAAAGCAACAATGTCATTTCAATTATAACTTACCCCCTTGATTGTTGTGGCACATTTGATTTTGGGATTATGGCCATATGTATTTGATCGACTTCCACCTTACAGGGCGGTTGGTCACTGGTTCTCTTAGAATAAAATCCCATCTCTGCCAACATCGATGGTAACAACCACTATAAGCAGGCCACCTGTTTGTTCTTATGGTTAAATGGAATCTTCTGCATAAATGGATCGTACAGGTGGATCTCTCGGCGAACGAGATCAATACTAGCCATAATCCAATGGCACCCTCCAAAGTTGCATGGCACCAAAAACAACAATGCAATATAAAGTCATGTAAGATACGTTGAAATAAGAAATTGAATTTCCATTTTCGTTTCCAATACACTCACCGTGTCAACCTCGTGCCATGGCCGACACCCTGATGCTCTGAGTTCGTTGGCCCAAACAAGATTGCCCTCATCATCCCAAGTTTGAGTCAACACGGACCATTTCTGGTCGTTTGGTGGTGTCTCGATATCACCGAACATACTCACCCACTGGCAGTACATGTATGCCTGAATTACAATTAACAATAGTTATATCGGAGACGTCTGTAACCATATAATAATTACTAATATAACCGTCCGTATAACAATTAACAAATAACTTACATAGAATTGTGAATCAATGATCTCTACGCTCTGATTGTAGACCTGAGGAAATACACGCTGGCGGTTCTGTACGATCTATAAATATGTGTCTATATGCTGACAAAAGGAACCAAAACTAACGTTAAAATACATTACAACGTCTAAAAACAATAAAAACAGCCGATGTACCAAATTCATACCGTATCTTCCAACTCCGTATGGTTCGTTTCGAACTCTTCGAACCAAGGGACCGTGAACTGATACCCCCCATCCATAACGCATCTATATTATTGAAGAAAAATAAACATTAAAATTAAGAAGTAATTATTTTTGTATTTCTAGGAAAATATTACCAAAACTTTAGTGTGTTATACATTTCCGTTCTCTTTAGCTTGAATTGTAGGTACGCGTCCAGGTGTTCTCGGTGAACTGGATCAGCAGGGCAAAATTTGTGGGTTGCCTCAGTCTTAAACTTCTTTCGCCTACATGGGTCAGTGTAAAGAGTAATCGTTTACGAACTGCGTTTGCGTTCACACACTGGTCGACCCACCTACAATCTAGGGTCTGTAAGATGATTTGAAGCGGTGGCAACAGTGTCCTGCTAACTCTGTTCACTAATAGCTGAAGCACCTGTAGCGTCCTACTGACTCTGTTTAACATCTGAAGCACCTACAATAGTGTCCTGCTGGGAGGGAAGTACTGCATCCTTATGAGGCAACTCTACAATACCCTGGTGAGAGGTCTCTGTATCATGTACAGCTGTATTATCCTGCTGGGGAGGAGGTACATTGTTCTGCTAGGAAAGAGGTACTAAATCCCTACGGGGCAACACCGTAGTATCCTCAAGAGAGGCCTCTACACTATCCTACTGGGGAGGAGACCTGAATCCCTACGGGGCAACGCCGCAGTATCCTCATGAAAGGTCTCTACACTATCTCTTTGACTACCTAAGCCCTGCTGGGGTATTACCCCTGGAGCCTCATAATGAAAAGGGTCATCCGTATGCATCTGAGTCGATGTCCCCTGAAGTGTCTGTATCATACGGACCAACTCCTTATGTTGCTCATCTTTGACCTTGTCACTCTCCTTTCTAACCCTTTCACTTTTTCGGACCTCCTCCCGTAATGCTTCTACCGCACTGATGACATCGGCAAACCGACGTTCCAAATGGTCTGGTGCTGCCTAAAGGACAAAATTATCACATGTCAGATTTATAATGTAGATTCTTATCTCAAATTGACCTCATGCAATAACAATTTATATACCTCTCGTACTAGAGATCGTCGCTTTGCATCGTGACCCCCCCTCCTCCTAGACGACATGAATCTCAAACAGGTATGCATGGCATGTGCAGTAGTGTCTGTGATAAGGACACTACTCGGTGCAAAAGGGACACTCCTATCTGCAACAGGGACAGTACTCGGTCCAGCACCATCAGTTGTCTGCTGATGGGATGCACGAGAACTGGACCTAGTCTGTCTGACTATATCTGCCTTTCTTAAATCCGTATCATCATCAGTTGACGGTGTCAGATCTCCAGTGCCCAATATATCCGCAATCGTAGCCTCATCAGGGTACAGATTACCTACCTCGTCAATCCCCTGGTAATACCATAAACCCCTCTCCGCTTCTATGGGGATCAGCTCTTCCTCCGCGAACATCTAAAATTTTAGCATAAAAATTTTGTTGACATCAGAAACTTTGAATAAAAATTACATTCAAACGTGTACTAGCTAGATAATTACCTTTGCGGTGAAAATCTTGTCCAGTTTATCCCCCCTCGGTCGGTTGGTTGGTCGGTCAAATTCCACTTTAGAATACGCGGGAAGGGTTGTTCAAGTTGCCTAACAGTCGCGAATCTCGTGGCAAGAGTTGGAATAACTTCATAGGCAAAAATCTACAACACAACCAACGGAAATATTATTGGTTAGTTGCAAAACATAACAACAAAAATTAATTAATTTGTTGTAATTATGATTCCAAAGGCGCACCAGTAGTGCGTATCCTAACCCAAAAAGCCGATTGCCAACGCCTTTTTCAACCCAAATATAGTGTATTTGTACACCTGCGAACCCCACGGGAACGCATCCAAGTCATCAACAAGGCGCAACTGTCATACAGGGACACATTTCCTCTCTTCTGCACCGATCAAAACACAATTCAACATGTACAGGAGACATAGCTTCATTACATCCAAGGGTTGCTCCCATTGACCCTGTTCAATCTTCGCTTCAAGTTCTATAAAAGTGACCTCTGATCGACCATGGAAATATCTATGGTGTATGCCATTCGGGACATTCTCATATAAATCCGTGTCCGGAATGGCTCTGAACTTCAACCCGGTGATCAAACAAAACTCGACCTTAGAAAACCGGACGACATGCGGACCCAACAGAAACCTCATCTCATCACTAGGTCCGTTGTGCTCTAGCTCACACAATAGCATTCGATGCACAATACCAGCAGAAAACGCCATTCCTCGCTGCATGTGTTGCCAATGGCCAAAACATGACTGCCGATACATTTGTTGCACTTCAGCCCTATTTTCCTCGACTCCATCAAGTGCCTCATCGATTAGCCAGGTTTTGCATGTGGTTGTGGTGAGTAATCTTGACTTGATTCCACCAGTTGTCCTGGGGGGTTTTTAAGCTGGCCCTCAGTTTACTCAAATTCCTGATATGCAATTCACAATATATAAAAAATGTCAGGAAATGTTTCCCAGTAAAAAAGTCTCGGAACAATATAAAAAAGTCTCGTATAAAAGTCTCAGAACGCATTTGAAAAGTCTCGGAAGACTATAAAAGTCTCGGATAAAAGTCTCGGAATGCATTCGAAAAGTCGGAGTGTGATACAAAAGTCTCGAACAAAAGTCTCGGACAATGTTACAAAAGTCTCGGATGAAAGTTCAAGACAATAGTTTCCGAGACTTTTGTCACACTCTCCGAGACTTTTGTAAATCTTTCCGAAATTTTCGTAACACTTTTCGATACTTTCTCAACACTATCTGAGACTTTTAACAACCCTATTCACTGTTCATCATCTTCCCCGATCTAACCTTAGTGACCAAAACTAGGCATAAACTAAAAACACTACAAACTTGATATTGATGATGCAAAAAATACAAAACGAATGTATAACCTAATAAACACAATGAAATCGGTATTGAAAATTAAATCGTTGAAATTACATACCTTGTTTTGGAGTGAAAACAAAGTCGAAATGGAGGACTAAACGTCACCGTGTACTGTAGAAATATGATTGCTTGGAGTATCGGAATAGTCACTGTAAAAGTGCTAGTGATCTCAAAGTGAAAGTGAAAGTGAAGAGTGAGAAAGAGAACGGTCGCTGTCAAATGAAAAGTTAAATGAATAAAGAGAGGCAAAATGAACGTGGGTTTTGAAAATAGCTGACATGGAAGTGTTTTTGGGGGCATTTTGTCCGTTCACCATAATAGGTGTCTTTTAAATATAACTTATTAAAACGGTGACATTCTTGAAAACCCATCTTAAAAAGGTGCCATTTGTTTTTTTGAACACGAATGATGTGCAAGTGTGAAGTGAGTAATGGATATTGGATACACACATATAAAAAATTACAACACAAATGCAAGATGATCAAAACATGAATGAGGTGTGTGTGTGTGTGCACCTAAACTCTTCAAGAGACAAAGTCAAGTGAATATATATTTTGAAGCTCTTAGTCTTGAAGTCATATATGGAGATGCTTGGAAGCTTGTCTTGATAATCATCAAGAGGGCCTAAGCTACCCATTACACAATCATCCTCAATGTAGTTTGTCATGAAATAAGTCAATCATAAAATAGAGGTCCTTACAATATTGATGTCAAATATCACTTTATTCGGGAGATTGTATCTCAGGGAGTAATTATAGTCAAGAAAAGTTTATATAGCAGAAATCCAGCTGATTTGTTGACCCAGCCTATTCATGTACTCAAGTTCAAGAATTGTTTGGGCTTGATTTATGTTTGCAGTTTGTGAGTTACCCCAAGGGGTTTGTTGGAGGAGATGACAGACTGAAATTCTATTCAAAAGACCTTGGTACGAATTTAAGTTAATGTGGAGATTTGTTAATATGTGGCTTAAATTAGCCAGTAACCTTATTTGATATTGATTCATATTTTTTCTCTACCTATATTATAAATATGTGGTTATAAGATCTTTAAGAATATAAGTTTGTTTTGAGCCGTTAGAGAGATTTTTGGGTGTAATAGGCTTTTGGGTTTTGTGAATGATTCTGAGACACTTTTTTGTAATCTCCATTGATTATAGTGAATTTTTTTTCATCTCCGCCCATGAACATAGGCTTTACGCTGAATCATGTAAATTTCTCTTGTTCCACTTTACTTTTATTTTGCCTAATTATTTTGTGTATTGACAATTTTCACAACATAAAAAATTGTAATTCGACTCTCTGTCTACCAATTGACTGCCGATTTGATTGGGATTGAAAAATCATCTAAGTGCGAAACTTGAACACTCAAATCCCTTTTTTTTTTCTTTTTTTTTTTTTTATAAAATAAAACTCAAAACTATAGAAGAAGAAATACATGTAAGCTTATCATGCTAGAGAAGCTAGGTATGTCCCACACTATTCCGCTCAAATCCCTGTCTATAAATGTAGATTTGAAACTTGGAGACCCAATTTTCTTCACGAATGGTTAGGTCATAGAGATAAAGAATTTGAGAGGAAGAAGTTAGAACGGTGTCGTTACTTTTATTTTGCCTAATTATTTTGTGTATTGACAATTTTCACAACATAAAAAATTGTAATTCGACTCTCTGTCTACCAATTGACTGCCGATTTGATTGGGATTGAAAAATCATCTAAGTGCGAAACTTGAACACTCTAATCCCTTTTTTTTTTCTTTTTTATTTTATAAAATAAAACTCAAAACTATAGAAGAAGGTACCAATTGTTTGGTAAAATCGAAAACTCAACGTGAGGAGAGTTAATTTGATAATTAATGAAAAGATAATAAGTAAAAAAAAATTAAGTTGAAATGAATGCAGAGGAGTTAGGGAATATGTGATATTAATTAATTTTCAAAGTTATAATCCACGTGCTGCCCAGCATACAGCAGTCTGGGACCGGTGCTGGCAGAATTACTGGTGAAAGCACTTGGTGGCACCATCATTGGTTCTGGTAAAAGGATTCTGTTTCTATTTCATTATTCTCATATTTACAACAGATTGAATGTAATTGCTTCTCTTAATTTGTTTTCAAATTTTTTCAGGATTACATGGAAGATTATGAGATAACCGTTCCTTTTCAACCTCTTGAGGTTCTAGAGTGCCATGTTGATGCGTCCATATATGTATGCTAACAAATCTTCTATTGTTTATACTGATGACGAAGCTGTTCTTGTTAGTGCATTTGAAAAATGTTTTTAGTATCTCTTAAAACATTCTCGTGTCATTCATGCAGTGCCATGTTTTGCTGAAAATATAAATAAATTGTTTTTTGGGATTTCTTTCATTTATTTATCATATTTGAAATACAGAATTCAGTAGAATAAATTTGTTTCTTGGCATAAACATTAATTGTTTCATTGGATTCCCTACGGAAAATTTTATCAGATAATCTCACAAATATCCTTTGGGTTTTACAAAATTCCATATATTTAACAGTTTTTTTTAGGGTATCCGGATAAACGCATCATGTATAGGGTCATAGCAATCTCCGTAGTTGGTCTAATTGAGACTTTTAACCCAGACCCAAATAAGAGTTCAGCAGCTCACAGTCCCTTTTAGTGGTAAACCCGGGGTGTAAACCACAGTTTACCATTAAAAACAATAGATGAATCTAAATTTTGATCATGTGGGGAGTCAAACTCATAACTCCGAGGCTCACCACAATCCCAAGAATCAAGATATATGTTAGGGGTGGTGGGCAAGCCCACCAAAATTTTTAAAAGTTTAATAAAATTTTACTCTTTTTTTTTTTATTTATATTTTTCTATTAAAATGTTATCAATTTCTTAAAATTGACACCCACGGACCTTCCAAATTTTATGGAGTTGGCTTCGCGCCTAACTCCAAGTGCCCCCTCACCACCGGGCTTCACCAAATAGGTTATTTAAGAAGGTTAGATAAAGTGCTTGCGTATGTCACTAAATTTTGAATGCAAAAGGAACATGTAGTAGCTAACTCTTGAAAAATAACTATAAAAATCCGTCTGTTATCCAAACCATTGTTGACTGTTTTTAAATAAATTTTGAAAAATTAACTTTCAGTATTGTATGAAAGTTGGTTCCAAACGTCTAGGTATATGCCAATCACTATGTGATTTCTCAAAATTTAGAGACTTAAAAACCCACTTGGTAGCTTAAAAAAAAAAACACGACTTTATCAAATTTTCTTTGGTGGGCATACAAATATTAGCATACTTATAGTACAAGTGTCACCTCAAACACTAGAATAGGGAATCTACAATTTTTAATGTTACAGTTGTGAATTTCAATTTTGTGACATTAAAACTACCGATTCATAGCAAATTCATGTAATTTCAAGAAGCATAAGAACTTATGTATAACAATATATAAAGTTTTGTCCAAACACGTTAATCCATAATTTCGACCCATGCTATAATGCTATTTGTCCCATTTTAGTAATTGCGAGTAAAATATCGTACGCTATAATCATGTAACAACACTATAATAACCGATTTACGGTTTTTTTTTTTTAAATATATTTTTATTTTTATTTTTTATTATTATTATGTTATGTTATAGTTGTAGATTTCAATCTTTCAATAAATAAATTAAAAAAAAAAAAATGCCAATCCATAGCAAATTTGGTGTAATTTCAAGAACCATAAGATTTTTTGTATAAAAATATGTAAGGTTTTGACCAAACGCGATATTGATACATAATTTCGAGTTATGCAACAATACAATGCTATTAGTCCAAATTTAGTAATTGTGAGGGAAATACCATATGCCATGATCATGCAACAATATTAGCAATCTAGTATGGTAGTATTGTATATTAACTTTTTTTTTTTTTTTTTTTTAATGTTATAATTAGGGATGACAATTAAGGAAATGAGGATGGCAATGAGTTCCCCTATCTTAACCCCCACTCCCTAACTCCATCCCTCATCCCTATCCTTATCCCCATTTAGGAGAAATGGAGATGGAGCAGTTTGGGGGGAGGTATCCGCATTCCCCCCTGTTTTTCCCAATCGCCATTTTCATATTTGATCCCGTTCAACCTTATTTTTCTTATTTGACTTAAAATTTAAAAATAATTAGATTTATTAAAATTTACTTTCGCATCCTCAAAATTACTCTAACAAACTAAATAATTCATCATTCAACAATTAACAAAAGCCAGTAATCTCATTCTCCTATTACGTAATAAAAAATTAAAATAAAATTAGGGAAAATAGGTAAGGGTTCTAAATATTTATAGTACTCTTTACTTTTCAACTTTTGGGACTAGCACAAACTTACAAATTTGAGCTTAAATGGCATCAAAGTATCGTGATGAACAAAAATACCCCCATTTATACATTTATTCTCTTTTTTTTTTAATCCTTTTTTCTTTAAATTAATGACCTCCAATGGAAGTCGAACCGACCTCCATTGGAGGTCAATGAAGAAGATATTAAAAAAAAAAAATTGGGGCTTGACAATAAGTCTCGGGTGCCCAATCAAGACTTACTGCCCAGTTTTTATTTATTTATTTTATTTTATTTTATTATTATTATTATTTTTTTTGGCATTACCACTAGTAAGTCTCAGAAATACCAAAATAAGTCTCAGGGACTTATTTTCTTGAATCCGAGACTTATTTTTTGAAAAAATTTCAGATCTGTTTCTTCTTTTTTTTTTCTTCTGATTTATGTCTTTAGAGATTCTTACTTTTTCTTGAGAAAAAGTGAAGGAAAAAGTTGTTTCTTCTTGAGAGAAAGAGAGAGAAGAAAGAAAATTAAAGTCAGTGGTATTTTTGTTAGTTACTATACTTTTGTGCTATTAAAAATTAAATTATTAACTCAGTGCTAGCCCATCAAAAAGCTCATTAAAATGTGCTATTTACGTCTATTATCACAATAGGTAATTGGAGATGACGAGGGAAATGAGGAAAATGAAGACCTATTTAAAATTAAAAATTGGGGAAATGGGGATGTGTGTGGCGGATTGAATCCATTGGATTTTTCATGATCCAAGATCTGATCCAATCTAATCTGACGGGATCGAAGAAATTACAATTCGATCTGATCTAATATTAGAGCGAAATCTGATCCGATCTAATCCAATGGATCAGATTCATATGAAACAATTCTTAATATATAAAAGTTAAAACATTCCTAAAATTAACAAAAGCAATAATAAATTCATACAATACTTCAAATAAAATTAACAAACTAATTAGTATGATAAAAGAAATACATAAATTGTACAATTTAAAGTTTTAAAGTTCAAAAAATGTAACAAATTATAAACTTTAAACATAAGTTCTAAATATAAACATAAATAAAATCATTTAAAAGTTTGAAATAAAAATATATCATTTATCATAATAAAATACAATAGCACCCAAAATTTGCTCAATGTTCTTTATATAAGACAAAATAAATTGCACAATATAAATTGAGCCATATATTTTGACAAATTTAATGGATTTTCATATTGATTCCAATATCTGATCCGATCTAATGAATTTGAAAATTTAGGATCTAATTTGATCCAATCATGTCCTCAAATTCAATCATATTGGATTGGATTATGCACACCTTTCCTTATTTCCATTTATGGAGATTTTTTCCTCCAAATGAGATGAAAATTAGAGAATTTGGGGGCGTGGGAAAATTGCCATCTTTGGTTATAATTGCGGATTTCAATGATGTGATTGAGATTTGAAATGCTAACGGGTCGTTTGTTTGTTTGTTTTTTTTTATTTTTTTAAGACTGGACAATCCTAAATTTTTTTGAAGACCGAATAGGGACTGAAATGTGCCTGGATGACATGTTTGTTTTTTGTTTTTTTTTTTTCCTTATATCTGGATGTACTGTCAATATGTTTTTTTTTTGTTTTTTTTTTTAAATATCTTAAAATAAGTAATTTTACATTTATAACCATGCTAATTAAAATAAGTAATTTAACATGTACAATTCCTTATAATATTTTGTATGTTCTACAAATAAAGTTCAAGTTCAATTTATTGTCAAAAAAAAAAAAAAAAAGTTTAAGTTGTTTTGCATGTTATCTACATTTCCAATGTATATAATTGAGGAAACTGTTTTTGTTTTTTTGGTTTCTTGGATCATATGCACCGGAAACCAAATAAATATATATATAAAAAAAAAAAAAGGGTTATTGGTTATTTTATTATTATTATTTTTTTTGAAATAGGTTCTTGAATTATATGCACCAGTCACTATGAGAAGTGATTAAATTTTTTTTTTTCTTTTCTAAAAGCTGTTTAAAATAAGAAATATATTAAAAAAAAGAATTATACACCATATCAAAATAGAATAAATTTGGAAATACATATTCTTTAGGATGATAGACTTAGAAGAGAATATTTTAATTGTAATTTAGTGATTTGGAATTAAGTTAAAAGTCGGGATTTCTTACCTTTTTTAGAATTTTTTTTTTTTTTTTGTTGCTAAATTGAACTGACTTAAGTGACAAAAATATCACAAGCAATCATATGCTGAAAAACCCCTTGACGGTATCCATCTATATAAACGAGAAAAGAAAATAATAAGAAGTAACAAAGACCCAAAAAACACAAAAATGAAGGAAAACAGCCCAACCAAAACAATGACACGAAAACCACATCTAATGATTTAAGTTTCATAATTTTTAAGTTTTTTTTTTTTATATATAATATCTTTTAGTTGTTTGACCGATAAAAAAAACAAACAAAACAATTTAATGAGTATAATTATAACCTATTAAATTTTAAGTGGGATGAAGAAAGTTTGTATAAAAATATGCAAAGTTTTCACGAGAAAGTGATGAGAAAAATCAATTTCTGTCTAACTAAACAGGGAAAGAATCAATTCTATCAATTAGTTTACAAATTTACAAACTTATTGGACTGACAAAAACGCCTTATCCAAAAAGTACTTTCTAAATTCCCCTCCCACGCGCCCAATTCAAAGACTTTCTTCACATTAATACTTTTGTCACTTTTTTTTATAAAAATAAATTATTACATAAATTTTAGGTTTTTTTTAGAAGAGGAGCTGAACTTACAACCTCGTGGTGTAGATGTGAGGAGTATATCATTGGACAAACCTTATCTAATCTAATTAAGATTTCTATTTGCTCTTGAAAAAAAATGAGAACAGTTTTGGTAAAATAGTTATACACTCTCTCTTTCACCTTTATGATTAAAGTTTGAATCCTATATTTTTCCATTAAATCAAAAGGTATAGGAAGAGTTGTATTTTGGACTATGCTTGTAACCGTTGATCTTGTTAAGTCCCAATATGTCATAACTCGATTGGTATAGTTGTATAAATTTCAAAAATAGAAATAGAGAGTGGCTTTACGCACTTTATATAGAGGGTGGGATTGAAATAATCATATTTCATGACCTGTTTTTTTGCTAAGGTTGGAAAAAGTGGTGAGGTGGGTGTAGGGGACAAAGAAAGAAAAAGTTGGATAAAGCCGAATCTCTTAAAACAAAATTTAAATTAAATTTGTAAAAATGATTTATTTGGCAGGATAATAATGTAAATTGTTTTTATTTGAATTAACATTTGTAATAATGTAATTTAAATTAACATGTTTACTATACAAAAATTTATCATCAAGAACTATACCACTTCAAATATTTGTAAGATATAAGGGGGCATTTTAGTCATTACAACTCATTAATAGACTAAAAAGTTTTTAAGTTTCATAATTTTTTACCATATCCTATATTAAATAGCTATTCTAATTATGGTTATTTTTGCTAGAAAAAATAAATAATTTGATTTGCAAATGCAACCCATGATATTTATAGGTGTCATGTCATTTGAAGATCAGATCAGAGAAAGAGAGAATAAAATTTCTATCTCAATTCAAGCGAAAGAAGAAGCAAAGTTGGGGTCATGGAAGCAGAAGCAGTTTCTACAGTTTCATCAGAATCTGAAGTTGATGAAGAAGAAGAAGAAGTTGTTTCTTCTGCTTCTTCACCATCCCCACCACCACAGAAGCACTTTACCAAAGGTGATCCTTTGCTTGACATGTCCTCTCTTCTTCACCAACTTCCTTTCAAGTAAGCACTTTTTCTCTCTCCCTCTCTACTCTCTAGTATATATATATTAACATAAATAATTGTTACACAAATTATTTGATCGTTGGATTAGAAAACTTTAACAGCTAATATTGAATATGAGAAAACCGTGTGTCATAATCTGTGTTTTTTTTTAATTAATCTATTTAACATTGTTAGAAGAGGGCTATCAAAGCATTATCAAGGGAAATCACAGTCATTTACTTCATTGTCAGAGGTGACATGTGTGGAAGATCTTGCCAAGCCTGAAAATCCCAACAACAAAAGGTTGAAATCTTGCAAAAGCTATGCTGTAATTGCAGAAAACCCTCCCAATCCCAAGAAGCCATCAAGCAGCAAAAGCAGGCCTAATAATACAAGCAGCTTTTCCAATCAAAGTGCTTTATTTGCTTGAATAAATTACTTGTTTTAGTTTTCAGTTTTATTATTGCAAGCAGTTAGAACTTAGAATGCATGTCCTAGAAGAAGACTAGTTATGTAACAGTTGTTGACATAACATTGTTTTATATACCTCATATAATTATTAACATATTAAATAAATTTATCAAGTCTTGTCATCATCATATATTATTATGCGTAGATGATAATTTTATCACGACCTATAATAGATATATCACTTGGAGTGACGGTAACTCGAACTTTAGACATTATCGGACTAAATAAACACAATTGATTGGTTGTTACTCAATTATGATATTAGTCATGGGTAAGTAAGCTTAAGGACTTTCAGTAAAATGCGTTATTTTATATTTTATAATTCATTTCAATTGAAGAAAAAAAAAATGCATTTCAAAAACGTCAATTCACTAGAGAAAAAAAAAAAAAAAAAATGCATTTCGAAAACGTCGAAACAGTAGAAATAACACAATTGTCTACATATACAAATAAAAGCATGAAAAATTGTTTGTGAGACAAGTTAAATAGAATTGTAAATGAAATTGACTTTAAATAGAGTTGAGTTATGAGCATTTCACATCCTTGAAATTTGAAGGGGAAACGCAGTTTCTAAAATTTCATGCCTAAAAGAGTCCTGTTGAAGCTTCTCCAGATTACCGAGTCGGTTCAAGAGATGCCTCTCGCAGTTTTGAGCTGCCATAATTCCAGCCGAGTAAGCTCCATGCACCGATCCCTGGTGATCCATGCTTAAGGCTTCCCCTCCAAAGAATAGATTACCTAATGGCGCTCGAAGCCTCTCGTACAAATCGCTAGGCATTCCAACCACATCGTACGAGTAACAACCAAGAGAGTTCGGATCAGTTCCCCACCGTGACACCAGATACTGAACCTGTTCCAAAGTGACCAAAATATAACATTAGTTCAAAGAAATAACCATTTCCTGTTATCAGAATAAAAGTTTAATAATGTTTCTGATATCGACCAATATCATTACTACGGCACAAATATTACTATAAAGATATGCTGAGGATATTTTGGCATTTCTGGAAAGACCATAGAAGATCCCTTTTGATTTCCTTCACTATTTTTCTAACTTAATTGACCCCTTTTGATTTCCTTCACTTTTTCTAGCTTGATTGCCAATCACTAAAGATCCCACAATAGAGCATGGCCCTCCTCCTCCCACATGTACTGCTTTCCACTGATTTGAGTCCCATGTGTTACGGTCCAAATCCATAAGTTCTACTTTCATGAAATTGGAAACCTTGCCAAAAGGCATAGCAATTTGAATCACTCTGATTTTTGATAGAGGAGGACCACAATAAACAAAACAATTATAGTACTTGCTGATTCCATCGTTTCTATTCACCGACATTTGAAATATGTCCAAAACTAATCAAGTTGGCTAGCAATTGGAATTTCTAAATTCTAATAAGCATCACATCATTGTCAAATCGAAATTTGATAGATTGGATTAAGCAAAATAAATGGTTAAATATAATTCATTTACCGGCTCAGTTGCATCAGGAAACATTTTCTTGAGTTGAGACATAGCAAAATTTGCAGCAGACTCATCTGATAGCTTCTCGAGATCATACGCAAACCTTCCAGCAGCCATATAGACAAGGACTGGATGGCCAGTTGCCTTGTGAAGATTTAAGAAATAACCACAAGCATAAGAAGTGGGGGCAACAATGCCTAGGAGTTCCACATTTGGCCAAAAAACTCTATCAAATCGCAAGGCGATCTTATTCTCATTGCCCATACCAAGTTCTGATATTGCAGCAACCTTCCACTCAGGCAATTTCGGTTCAAATTGAATTAGATTGGCTTTAAGAATCCCAATGGGAACCGTCACAATAGCAGCATCAGCAACAAAGTTTCTGCCATCCTCAAGCGTGACCATTACCTTATTACAGCCATTGGATATTTTTGCAACCCTACTCATCGAGTCAAATAAAGTCAAAATCTTTCTAGCATAAAAGAAAATATAAAAGAGTCCATTTAAAAAAATTATCTCTCAGCTGTCTCTCCAAGAAATGAAATGCTAAGAGTGTAAATGCAAATCACCCACTAATGAAACTAAAGGTGTAAAGTATCAATGCAATTAAGTCGATAACTGAATTACACAAGTATACCTGTGATTCAAGTGTATGTCAATATCTTTTGCAAGAGCCTTTATTACAGGGTCATAACCTTGCACCATAAGTCCATGACCACCGGTAAGAACATCCTCCTGCATATCATTAATTACCCTCAGACACATGTAAGGAAAGCAATTGCACAAGCAGAAATAACTTTTGCAGCTGCTTCAAAGGGTAGATTTTTGCCCAAATAGAAATTCCTTGTTACAATTGCTAATATGAACAACATAAAAATAAAATCAAAGATAATGATTTAGCAGATTGCAGTCTATTCAATATCACTTGTAGACCTGATAAAAGAACCCTTGAATAAAATTCCATGAGTATTCTATATAAAACTAGTAGAGAATGATAAATTCTAGTGTTTCAACACAAAACTACCCTGATTTACAAGGTCCTGTCCTGGTGAGTTTCTACGGAAATAATGCTTGTTTCAAGCAACTTAAACATGAAGATTTAAAGTAACAAAAGCCTAACAAGCAGAAGGACCAACTTTTGCACAGCAAGAAATCACATGATAAATCAAGAGACAGAAAATAGACGAGAAAAGCAAGCTTGATCATCTACGTCCATGGTGAAAGATATCAAATCCACTAACAAACAGGAACAGTTTGCAAAAGTTCTCAAACATTCCAACTCACAGTTGCTCGAACCCTTGATAACCAATAAAAATTTACCCATGCATTGTCTATACATACTAGCAAATTAAAGCAGGGAGCACTTCCCCCAGAACCCTGCATGTCTTTTTGAGTAACAGGAATTGACCGTTTCCTTTAACCTACTCCCCCAGAACCCTGCATGTCTTTTTGAGTAACAGGAATTGACCGTTTCCTTTAACCTAGCTTTGCCAACCTAAGCATAGAACCTTACCAGTATTTATTTAGAAAAATAGACAGCTTCAAATACAAGACGCATCATAAAACCAAGTATGTTAGAAAATTACAAACAAGTTGTACCAGGAGGTCTAAGTTAGATCTTTAAAGCACAGAAATAACTGGTTTGTTTCAGTAGATATTTCACTTGCCTGATCCCAAAATTTCAGTGATATCATATCTGCATCTACTGCAAACCAAGCTTCCATTCTACATATGTACCATTGCAGCACTTCATGGGCAAGTCCTTCTTGTCTAAAGAGGATGGACACTATGTCAGTATCACAACAGAACCAACACATAATGCAGTAATTTAAATATATTACAGTATCTTTTCTTCTCCATACCTTAATTCTGGATGCTTATCTAAAACAATGGATATTGCTTGAAGAACAGACATGTCATTGGTATTTTCATCCCTCACCTTCTCTGTCTATAAGTATCAAGAAGAAACTACATTGTTTGTTAATTGCCCCAGAGCATAATTTATAGCACTAAGGGAAAAAAAAAAAAAAATGCTACATCCTAGAATTTACCATAAAGATCCTACCTCCTTGAGAATTCTCTTGAATATATCTCCAACTTCAATGACAATCTGCTGTGGAACTTTGTTGCCGTTCATATCATAAAGTGTATAACTGTAAGGACCAAATCATATCCTCTTTCAATAGCTTAGACAAAACACAGAAGATATTATAATTAAACAAGCAGATATCACTAATTCCTTTGTAAAATGATATCAAAGTATAGAATAAGGTAATTATAGACATATTAAAACCAGTCATCTCAACACACATACATGAGAATGTCATTTTTGGCATACTTTGGGTGTCAAAGACTAGTAGATCCCTAAATCTCGATACAAGGACACAATGATGTATGTCTAAGTTTGTACTTTTCTAATGTTATACACACACTACAATGTGTAAGTTTGTACTTTACAACAAGTGCTGAATAAAAATAAATATGCAAAGCACAGGAGAAGATTACCTCTCCAAATCATGGTCATACAACACAGAGTTATCTCCGCTGGTACGATATAATGTAAGCCCAAGGGAGCGTATCAATGGAGCCAAGGGATTCTCATTGCACGCACCATGTAGCCTGAATAAGTTTGAAAAAAATATGTATATGTTAATAAGGAATCTAATGATGTAAATGTGAATTAGTTCATTTTCTCATAAAAACCAAGTTAAGAATGTTGGAAAATCAATAAGGACAAAAAGAAGGGGAATAAGTTATAATAATCTAATATGAAAACGGTTGATAGGGACAAAACAGCATATAACCATGTGGCAACACATTGACAAAAGACGAGCCATACGTGGAATAAAAACTCCAAGAGAGGAGGAAAAGATTTTGGGAAAGGTGGGAATCATTATATTTATGAATGGATAATTATTCCACAAAACTAGACCAGAACACTCGAAGAACATGGATCCCAAAAAATTTTAAAAAATGAACTTTCCATGATGCTCCCATATCCACTGGGCAACCAAATGAGTAGTCTGTATGTATACGACCACCAAGTCTATCACGCGATTCCAGTAACATCACCTGAACAAAACATGACAATAAGCTCTTGTTCGACAAGAGGAAAAGAAGAAAAGAACCCCTCAACCACAAGCTGTAAATAACAAATACAGTCATAATATAATCACCTTAAAAGATGCATCATAGAGAACTCGTGCAGCAGCAAGCCCTGATATACCACCACCAATAACAATGACAGAAGGGAGTGAACCTTTTTGCCTCTCAATGAGTGAGGCAATTGTATCTAGTGATTAAATGAACATAAATCAGAAATTGCAATTTGCACAACATTAAAATATAGTAAATTAACAAAATTAAATGAAGCAACCATTATAGAAAATTTATTCGAGTTAAACACACTACCTTCCTCCTGCTAAATGAATAACAGCAGAATTGTACATTTTCACCACCAAATGCCAGTAGCAAAAAGCATTAAGATGATTAAAGCATTTCTTACTAGCAATTTGTGTCCAAAACTTAGCAGAGATCATTATTTACAGGGTACAATAACAAAATGAAATTAATTAGGCATTATCTTACAATAGATGTAACCAAACATAAGCAAATATTAAAGGGTTGCAAATAAAAGGCCATGTAATCATAGTTTCAGTCAAATCTCTGTGGCTAACATCACATTGTTCCATAACAGAATCCGTAAACTCCATAGCTTCTACAGGATACTATTCACGCTAATTAAAAATATTTTGGGATAGAATTATCGGATTATTAGTTTGTTTCAGCACAATGTAAATTACATTTTTAGCTAGCAAATGATAAACAAGGAACTAGTAATAACAAAGCCATCTTTCATTTTCATTCTAAAGTCACTACTTCAGCGCAAAATTTGTAAATAGATAAATGTGATCTTACACCTAAGTTTCTAGACCACAGTTTCAATGGTCAGCAGATTCCCACAATAATTTTAGTATAAAATTCGTCCTTGCGTCAAAGTTTTATTATCTTAATTGATGAAATAAGAAATCTAAAGATGCCAACATTAATACATTTTTGGCCAGCAAAATACAAACAGGGGGAATAATTTGACAGAGCCATCTTTCATTTTCATTGAAAAACAACACTACTTTGTAGACCACAGTTCAATGATCCCACAAAAATTTTAGTATACAATTTAGTTATCTTAATTGCTAAAATAAGACATCTAAAGATGACAATATTAATACTATGGCACGTGAAAGTAGATTCTCTATCTCACTTCATTTTAGAATCCAAACTATACAATGATAAAAATGAAAAAATTCGAAGTATCAAATATTCAAACATAAAATTCCATGTCAAACTCCAAACATCAAGTTCAAACATGACAATGAGTGACCACAATCATAATATAACAAAGAATCAAAATAGCAAAAAAGAAAACCAACTAAAATTGAGAAAAAGAATATACTAACCGTCCAGCAAGTCGCTGGAGAATGATTGGTTAGGATCCATAGTTGATTCCACAAACAAAATAACAACAGCGTCAAGAACCAAATTTGATCGTCAAAAATCAATCAAACTCGTCAGATCGAAATCGCGAAAAAGAATCGAAAACTTTTTCTTCTTTTTTTCTTTTACAAAAATGAAAAAAAAAAAAAAAAAAAAACAATTACGGTTGTATAGGAATCGGAAAATTAGAAATCAACTGAAACGAGTGATAGAGAATGAAGATGAGTAAGCCAGCAATGAAGCGGCTCAGATTCGAGGAACAACGAAGCTCACCGGACCAGTTCATATGGTGAAAATTGAATTTGAATTGATGATTCGAGTATTATTATTGTTAATATTGAAATTATTATCACAAAATCACGATCGAAGCGACGACGAATCGAACGGACGACGGAAACGAAGAAGAATAGATCGAGAACCGATGAGATTGGCGTCGGTTGCATAGATCGATTCGCAAAATTTAAGATTTTGGAGATTCTCTCTCTCTCTAATTTTCTCGGGTTTTTATTTTCTCTTCTTTTGCGTCAAAACAGAGGGAGACAACAATTTTCATCAACTCTCTCTTATATATATAGATGCACGAAGCATCCTACATTCCTACGGTTCCTACCCCACCAGGCTACCATCGTCGTTTTGCAAGGGTATTTGTTTTTAATTATTATTATTATTATTATTATTATTATTATTACTATATTATTATTTGACAATATCTATTCATCCTAGATCAGATATTTTTTTTTTAAAAACTTTCGTCATTAGTAGGATTCGAACCGTTAATATGGGAGTTATTATTATTATTATTATTAAATTATTAAAGGACCGAATTTAAAAAAATTAAGGGTCGTTTTGGTATTTTTGAGACTGATATTATTGGGTTTGACATGATTATTTTTGAGCATGCTATTTGCAATCTACCGATTATCTTTTACACTTCATTCTAAAGAACCGGATATTATTTTGCTGCTAGAACAATCAATTGTTCGAGAATAAGCTAGTACCACTCTAATTAATTTGCTACTTCACAGTTCAGTTTAGTGAAATAGTATCATAACTTCTTTTTTATCGAAAATTTACATGGAACAAATAGCTTATAAATGTTATATGTGTGTCCATTTATCAATTTCTACGGTACAAATGAGAGGTCTAAAAATTCCCATCTATTTCACAAATTTCATGACAACTTTAATACTACTATATTGTAAATCTGAATTTAGGAAATTCATGAAAATTAATAATGGATAATATTAAAATAAAATAAAATATCTTTATTTTTAAACATAGGGTGTCAAAAGATATAAAGGATAATTTTTGAACAAAATGAAGTGTCTTTACAATTTTTTTTTTTAAATTTTAAGTTTTTAAGATGGATTGTTTTTAGAAAATATATGTCAAAAGATAAAATGGGATTGTGAGGAGAAAATTCTCATTGATCAAGGGTCTACCAAGACTTGAAGAAATCGACTACTACAAGCACGACTTGGAATATAACTTCCATTATAAAATATGGGTCTCTTCATATAGAGGTGTAAAAAGGGGTCAGGCTCGCCTGTAATTGTAGTGAGCTTAACTTGTTTATGTACAATATTCAAGTAATTCTACTCTTCTGTTTGGCCTGGTCTGAAATCTCATTATGTTCCTCTGGTTCTTGAGTCTAGGTAGTTGGTTAGTCGTTATTCTAAGGTTTGTTTTTTCACGGATAACTGGTTAGGATCACTATTGATTGATTTGATTGAGGATCGTTCATCGTTGTAGTCTCTTTTAGAGTCTCTTGTGGGACATAATTATTCAGATACATGGGTTCAAATCTTCCTGCATCTTTTCGCTCATCTCACCCAGCTCTTGGTTCTGAGATTGAGGGGGTCGTGGTGACCTCTAATCCGAATTCACTAGTTTGGACTTATTCATTGGATGGTGTTGTTTCTTATAAGACTACCTACGATTCTTTTTCTGTGGCTAGGAGTTCGATTAGTTGGAGAAAGCAGATTTGTGCGGTGTTTGTTCCACTTTCTTGGCTTGTCCTCACTTGCCACTTGTTTCATTGGAGGATTCCTTTTAACAATGTGTTGCATGCTCGAGGATATATATTTTCATCCCATTGTCGTCTTTGTTGTGCAGTAGAAGAAGATTTACGACATCTCTTTTTAGATTATCCTTTTGCTCGAAGGTTGTAGGATGCGATATCCACTGCATTTGGACGTAATATTGGGCTGGATGGAACTTTTTTGGATCTTTGGCAAGCAACAATGAAGATCTCTTTTAGAACACAGTTGAAAGCTTTATGGCGGGCTTCCATTATCATAGTCTTCTAGGTGGTGTGGCTTCTTTGAAATCAAGCCACATTTGAGGGTGGCATACCTATTTTTGTTGAGGCACTTTCCTTGGTTTGGCGTTCAGCTCGTGAGATGGACTCAGTTTAGTTTGGCTACATGATTTAGAATTCAATGGATGAGTTTCTGACTCTGTAGTGGCTCCAATTTTCTAGTCGTCCTTTTATGGTCTCACACATTTTAGAGGTTATTTGACGTCATCCCCCGCCGAATTGTCTTAAGGTAAACACGAACGAATAAGCTGTTGAGATTTATTCCCTAAAGTTTGTAATATGTAAATGTTATAAAAACATGAATAAAAGACATTGATTTATTGACATTCGTATGCTTATATCATATGTGTAAAACATCCGAGATTACTGGATGTAATCTCAAACTGAGTGTATGACTGTCATATGCAGAAGGATTCAGTTTGAGACATGCAATATAAAGAGTCCATAGAGAGCAAATAAAGTTGGATACTTTGTTTGTGGTTAATCTACAGCTGCGGTCAATTCCATAATGTACGATGGTCTTATCCTAGACTACTCATGTAGTGACATGGGAATGGAGGCACCTTATATGATGGAGTCATATAGGACAAGGCCACAATCTATATGAATCTCTCTCCAAGATTCGTTAAATGCAGAGATTCATATATATCGACAAATGATGGCTATATATGGATTATTTTAAGCATGAGTGTCTTACTGACTCCTTTAGGTTGGATTGTGGCTTTTGACATATCATGGCTGAGATCGGAGTAACATTCACAATCAATAACTCCGTATGTTAGAGTCACGGTTTAGCTTGTGGCTGAAAAGGTTTGGACACAATAAAGGAATCCACTCCTTCTTGCGAGAAGTAGAAGAGTAGTTCCCTTAAGGGTTTTGATTCGGGGCTTGAATAATTAAGAGTGCTCTCGTTCTTCCGTAATGGAAGATAGGATATAATTGTTCATTAGAGAATCAATGGTACTTAAAGAAAAAGATATAATTGGAGAGGTATAATGGACTTTATGACCTAACTCTAATTATGAACTACTCTTGGAGGATCATACTATATGTAATAACTATATCGATAGACACTGAGATTTCAGTCTATGTATTATGTCTGCAGTTTCGAGAGTACAGTCTCGGGTTTTTAGTGGAGTAACTCAGAGGTTAATTAATATTTCTAAGTATTATTTGAGCTCTAATCTATGAGTCCATTAGGTCCCATTGCTAGCCCTTTATGGTTAATGGTAACAAGAGTCACGATTAATTAATTTGATAGTCCAATTAATTGTGTTACGAAAGTGACACAAATAAATTTAGTGAACTAATTAAATAATATGATTATTTGAATAGTATATATTAATAATTGAATTATATTAATAATTATTAACTATTTTATTATTAATAGGAGGTTACATGTTCGAACCATGACTAATACAAAGGATTAAAGATAATAAAGATTATTTTAAATCCTAGAGGTCACAAGTTCAAGTCCTAGTGGTGACCAAAATTAAAATAGGATTTATAATCTTATTTTGACTTGGACAACTAAACCATAGGATCCTGATATAAATAGATACTTATCAGAAAACAAAAGAAAACCTAAACCTAATACAGAAAAGAAAGAGGTGCGGCAAAGGCAAAAAGAAACAGATTTTTTTTTTTGTTTTTGTTTTTTTTGTTTTTTTTATTTTTTTTTTTGTTTCTCTTGCAAGGGCCGACTGAACTGAAGGAGAAGGCGAAGGGTTGTCTTCTTGATTTTTGTGAACCTCCGTCTAGTCCTGTTTGTATCCGTGACGTGCCCACACACAAGTTATTAGACCATGGGTCATAGCTCAGAAGTTAACCAATTTTGGATTTAAGAAATTGACCTAATCCGTGAAGGGCAATTTCCAGTTACAACCGACACATTTAATGCACTTGTGAAAGATCAGGTTCTAATTGAGAGTTTGTCTCCAATTTAAATTCAAACAGCTAAACAATTTCCTAGTCAAGATGCGGGAATTAATGTTAATATCTCCAATGATTTGAATACTGAGTATTTAAATATGGACGATAATAATGAGAATCATCAATGCTCTCTTAAGAGTATGTGCGTTAATTACAGGGTGACTCTTGACATTCCAAGGATTGATCAACAAGTTTTGGAGGCGATGTCAAGAGATAAAAGAGGAAATACTAATTTGGAGAATATATCAGAAGACCAAGATATTCATGCTTCAAATTTTAATCATGGTCTAGTAGATCTCGTGAATGACAATAATTGGATTCCCATGGTGACCAAATCAAAAAGAAAAGTGAAACTAAATTTTAAGATTTTATCTAGTTACAAGTCTCAAATGATAAGTAAAGTTCTAAGCGCTTCCCGGTAGCTGAGACTAAGATTCGCTCTGATTCTGTGACTTCAGCGGCCTAAACAGAATTAAGACGTGTCGCTATCGCAAATTGGGCCGAACATATTGAGGCAAAAAAGAATGATTCCACTGATCTGCTTAATTAAGTTCAAGTTTTTTTTAGGCATGTGTGCCTTTTTAGATAAACGTGTTTTAGGGCCTATGTGCCCCTTATGCTTTCATTTTTCTTTTCCCATTTTTCTTTTTCTTTTTATTAATAAAGGTATTTGGTTATATAGGTAAAAAATAAAATAAAAATAAAAATAAAAATAAAAATAAAAAACTGTAAAATTTATAATTATATATATTTTTTCTTTTGTGTTGTGTTATGTAGTTTTGTTGTTGGTACCAGACGTGGCAAAGTGTAACCAATATATTGGATAAATCATAAATGGGTAGCAATATTGAAATTGGGGAATGTTGAAATTGAAATCTCAGAGTGGTTTCAAATCCTCTCAGAAGATGTCATTACAAGAACTGCAATTGGCAGCAGATACGAAGATGGCAAGGCCATTTTCCTATTACAAGCTCAACAGATGGATCTCGCTGCTCAAGCTTTTCAAACCGATCAAATTCTTGGATAGATGCTTCAAACTGTTCAGGAACATTTTGTGATGTTAGGTTTTTACGGTGAGAAGTTTTTTTTTATTTTTTATATTTTTTTTTATGGTTAGGGTTTTATAGAAGATAAAATTGTAAATAAGTTAGGTTAGTGAAGATAGTTTTGGAAGTAAAAAATTGTTTTAAATTTCAATGGTTTTCTATTAAGTGAAAAGTGAAAAAATTTCACTTTTATAAACAAGTGATTTTAGGGATTCTTTAAGTTATTTTATCACTCAAAAAATTAAACAAAACAACTTAATGGAGCACATTAATTGTCATTAAATCTTAAGTGGAAAAATCAAACAGTGCTTTAGTGTCACGTACTCATGTGAGTTCATGACAAGGTGCTATTGGAGCTTCGACCCCACTGAAATTCTTTTCTATCAGGAAAGTGACATTTTTGTAGCGTGGGGAGAGTTCGGTTTTGGTAGGTTAATTTCTTTATTTAATAATTAATACTACCCCTCTTTGCTGGAAATGTTTGTAAATCTGATACACTACTCCACTTGTTTAGAAATATCTTGATTTTTTTTATTTTTTTTAATTAAGTGGTTAGAAATTAGTTTCATATTTTTTAGGGTCATTCAAAGTTTGCATCACCAAGAAGTTTCTTAGAACATACGTACAATATTTTACCCTCTCAAAAGATGTGAACTCTTTGTAGATGCGGAGGGTAAAAGATATGAACTCTTTGTGGATGAGGTTGGTCCTTGATCTCCTTCTTTAAAGGAAGAGTCGCACCTCTTTCACAAATGGAGGATGTCGATGACTTCCAAATGGAGGTCAACTTCGTTGAGAAGATTTAGTTGAGTTCATTACTATTACGCTACGGAGCATTCATGACTTGTGATAGTTGTTAATGTTGGTAAATGTCGCTCTCTTGTATTTATTGACATTTATGCACTGTCATATCATTTATTTAAGTACAAATGCAAAACAAATGGTTGAAATTAAGTGAAAAAATTGTTATTAAAATCGAAATTATGTACATGATTCTAATCAACAACTTTTTGTTGATGTACCAACGCTTTACTATTTTTATATATATGGTCTAGGGGTTTTTCAGCATATGATCTCTTGTGATGCTTTTTTCCTTTAGATCAATCCAATTTTATTATAAAAAAAAACTTTTTATTGATGTAGCATAATCTCATCCAATTCAATTTAATTCATTTCGGCATTTACATAATTTAATCTTATACACACTAATTTAGTGTAATTGGTTGTGCTAGTTACCTTATTCTTCTTTGTAGTGTAGGATTCGAATTTTAACCTTATCATAAAAATATGTGGGAGTTTATATTCGGAACGATGCGTTAATCATTATCACTAAATTATCCTATTAGCTTATATTTTAACATAATCTTTACGCTAAGTTTGGGTTGTGTTTTCCCATCCTAAACTCCTAATTAATTAATTGCAAATTTGCAAGAAGTAACAAAAAGAAAGGAAAGAAAAAAAGTTAGGACTCTTAAAATAAGGATAGCCGTCTGCCGGCGTCTACTAGTAAAAAGTTATGGACGTAAAAAGACTAGAAAGTCCTTTACCAAATGAGGCACGGCTTGTCGGTTAATTCGGTGTGAGTGAGTGAGTCATGACTAGATATTTTAATTAGGCAAAAAACAATTAATATTTGGAAAATTTGGGTAGGCCAAGCCAACAAGGCAACAAAGAGAATCAGAAAAGGCAACAATTAATATTCATTCATGAATCATGTGAGTGATTTGAAGTAGCAATAAGTCAAATGATTTTTCCGGTTTGCGAGAGGGCATCGCGCTGTAACAACAATGACCAATCTGGCCAGCTAATCTTCGGCATCATAAATCATAATGTGTCCCTTTCAACAATTTTAATGTCAAATTATGCACATTTAATATTTGTATTTCTTTTTCAATTATTACAAACTGAAATTCCTTGAAATAAATTCACAACTTTATTTAAAATATAAGTTTTTAAACTTAAATTTTTGAAATAAAAAAAATAATATTTTAATAATTATTAACTAAATAATATATAAAACCATTATTCATAATTTCATATATATATATATTTTTTTTGTTGTGAAAGAAATTTTTAAGAAACAAAAGTTATTTATTTATTTATTTATTTTTATTTATATATATATTGAAAGAAACATTATACAACAAAGAGAACAAACGAAAGACTAGAATCCAACCATAAACACTCCTTAATGGAGGAGAAGGTCAGCGAAGCTAGTTTATGTACTAGGGAGTTCACCGATTTAGGGGAGGCTTGGCACTTACAAGGACTAACATCAGCTAATAAGACTTTAATGTCATTGACAATAAATGAGGCATCCCCTAGCAAAGGAGAAGGACTATTCAGAAAGGCAGCAACATATTTGGAGGAGATTTCAGACACATTGATAGGAAAGTTGTAAAATTTGGCCAACATGAGACCCTCACGCAAAGCTAAAGGTGGTTGACTTCAGCTGAGAAAGAGATGGGTAACAGATTGGACCGGGCAGCAAGCACCTTACCTTTGTCATCCCTGATTGCAGCCCCCACACCAAGCCCAAGAGAATTTTTGCAAGAAGCAAATTTTGTATTAAGTTTCAGAAGGCCAGGAGGGGGAGCAATCCAATCAGGCGAAATGAGAGCAGGGATGAAGGCATACTTGAAGAGCAAACAAGCTTGGACTGATCTTCGTAAGCAAAACTCACAACCAAGCTAAGGTCTCTTGCTTTGCCAATGTTCAGTAGGGAGTTATGGTTCTCCCATATAGCCCACACTATCATACAAACTAGCCCAAGATCATCTGACGAAATCTGAACAGCCAAGGCCTGCAATATATCCAGCACAGAAAAGGACCTAAACTTAACAAGCAGATTTCCAAAAGGGGTGCCATACCAGATACACTTGACCATTTTACAACTGAAAAGCACATGGCCTTTAGATTCCACAAAGGAGGCACAACTTTTGCAACAAGGATCAGCGAGAATTTTTCTTTTCCAGAGATTTTCAAGGATCAACAAAAGTTTTAGTTATAAAAGGATTTTTTCGAAGAGCATGCTCCAAATCTTGAAGACATGTTAATACATCCACCATCTCAAGGGTCAAAGAAGTTCTTCTTGGTTCAATTATACATCCACTCATGCTGAATTCATGCTATGAAGAAACAGTGGACACAAGGACAACGAGTACGTTACGTGCTAGTAGTGACAGTTGAGTTCAGCATTTTGAGTAGGTCATGCAACTTGAGGTTGAGATGAAGAACTTGTTGAGCTACGATTGGAGGAGTTGGGCCTTAGGAGAAGCCTCTAACTACACTTCAACGGGTGGGTGTCTTGTTGTTCTGATAGCTGCATGTTTACGTCGTCAAACCTATACTCATAAATAGACAAAACTTCGAACAACTTGTTCCGCAAGTTAGTAAACTGTTCAGTAAAATCTAAATTCAAATTATTAGCAATATAACAAAGAAAAGTTTCAAAACCAGATAATTTAACCCTAGGATCTAGTACAACACCTAAGGCATAGAGGATATGAATTTTGGCCCAGTATTTTTTAAATTTTACCTCCATGGTGTCAACTACAGGGTCTATAATTCCATCCTCTCTATAAGCGGGAAACATTTTAGACATCTCAACAATCTGATGAATTATTGATAAAGATGTGGGGTAATAGACCTCGGAAAGAAGTACGGTGGAATCGTAAATAACCTCTAAAATTTGAATAAAATAGTTTGCCACATACCAATCGCTTTGGGATAGTATTTGACTGCCCCTTTTAGAATTATAAAAACCTGTAATAATGATATCATAAGCAATAACATTTTTTACATTAAGTAAGTTGAGTTCCACCTTACTGGCATATATGTTTGGAACTTATGGGCTCGTATGTTGGATGTGTGATAGTATCTACCAAATTCTGCCACTCCTGGATTAGAAGCTCTGATCCAAGAAAGGGCATCTCTGGTGCAATCTATATGATCACTTACGACATTCAAACCATCTTTAATAATTAAATTTATTATGTGTCATGCACACCATTGGTGGACGAAATAATAGACATTACTCTACTAAAAAAATCTAATAGCTCTAGTGTTTATTGATGCATTATCTAATGTCATAATAATGATGCGATCAAATATGCTATAATCATTTAAAACAGAAGTAATTGTAAAATAAATATGTTCAGCAGTATGTTCATAATGCATGCAACCAAAACCAAGAATTCTTTTTTGTAACTTCCATTCAGAGTCTAAATAGTGTCGTGTGACACATAAATAGTCTTGTTTGGAACATGCGTTCCAAATATCGGAAGGTAGTGCAATTGAAATATTTAGATCTTGTAATTCAGTGATCAAGCTGTTTCGTGCGGTGTGAAAACATTTTTTTTCAAATTGTTTCTAGTGGTTGTTCTAGAAACAGATTGAAAATGTGGGTTGTATGCTTGTTGGATAAATTCTTCATACCACACATTGTCATCAAAATTAATCGACTGATTAGTTTATGCAATATATCATGCCATACACTGTCTAACATACTCAGAATTGTACCTCCACGTCGAAACGGACCCGGCTAGGTTCCATTGTAGGTATGTCTGTGTTGTAGTACCTACATGTCCGTGTGCAGACATGCATTTTATCCTATGCATCTCCAAATGTCTTGTTTCTGACGTAGAAACGGTATATAATTTTTTACAAAATTTACATTATACCATTTTTTTGTCCTTACCGTTCAAGCCTTATACATATTAAAGGTTAAAATAGTCCCATACCTTCGATGTCGTCTTTCTGGGATGTGTTCTGGTTCTACTCGACCTCGGGGTGTATTAGGTAACACTTTTGTGTTGTCCTGGAACTTGGATGTCACATTGTCATCGAACTCGAAAAGGTTCAAATCATCATTCTGCATGTTCAAACCGTCCAAAATTGGAGCATCCATTTCCTACATTATAAATTTTAACTCATTAAGTATTAATATTAAATTTAAAAACTAAGCATAAATATTAAATTTAAAAAGTAAGCATAAATAATAAATATAAAAGCCAACAATGGAGTAGCTCAGCTGGTAGATGAACGAACTTGGGGTTTGGGCTAATGACTCCCAAGTCAGCGGTTCAAATCACCCCACCAATGGCAAAAGTTTCAAAAAAAAAAAAAAAAAAAAAAAAAAAAAAAAAAAAAAAACTTGGTAGCTAAATAGATACCGTCAAAAAATAAATTAAAATAAAAAAAATATAAAAGTAACCATAAATATAAAACCTAAGCATAAATATTAAATTTAAAAACTACCTATAAATATTAAATTTAAAAGTAAGCATAACTATAAAAACTAAACATAAATATTAAATTTAAAAACTAAGCATAAATATTAAATATAAAAGTAAGTATAAATATTAAATTTAAAAACTAAACATAAATAATAAATATAAAACCTAAGCATAAATATAAAAACTAAACATAAATATTAAATAGAAAAACTAAGCATTAATATTAAAATTTAAATAAAAATGAAATTACCTTTGTAGTTTGTAGAAGAAATGTTGAGACTTGAGAGAATGAGAGTAGATAAATATTTGGTGGAGAGATTAGAGAGTAGAGAAATATTGAATTAATGATTATAATTTATATTAGAGAGTGAGAGTGTGTAGAGACTAGAGAGAGAATGAGAATTGAGAGAATATAGATAGTAGAGAGTGTAAAAAATTTGGAAATGGAATAGGTATTTATAGGGAAAGTGAAATGAGGGTAAAATGGTAAATAGGGGGATTTGATTTATTTATTTTTTTAAATAATGGGGCCAACGGTCAAAAATTTCAATTAGGGGGGGACAGTTGGCCCGTTGGGCCGAAACTGATGGGCCAACCGTTGCGCCTGGTACGTGTGCCGAGATCCTTGACTCGCACAACACGCCCTCGGTACTGTGTCGTGTCGTGCTGTGCCTAGCACATCACAGTACTAGGGTCCTGCCAACCGTTGCGCCCGGCATGCATGCCGAGATCTTTGACCCGTACAACATGCCCTTGGTATCGTGCCAGGCACGGCACAGTACTGGGGTCCTGCCAAACAGGCTAGGTCCCCTAGGCCCGGCCCCAATCTACACCATTATATAGATGTAAGAAATGAATATGAGTTTTTTTAATTAAATTTTTAATCCTTCACATGTGTTTTTAGAACGCAAGTTAAATAATAAACCTATTTTTATTTCATTAAAATAAAAATAGATTTATTAAAATATTAAATATAAATATATTATTAGATTTTATTTACTTATTTTTTATAAAAGAACATTAAAAATTCAAGAGTTGAAGGAAATGAATATGAATTGAACTTATCTTTAGGGATGACAAATTTTTCTATAGATACGGATATTCGTAAGAATATGCTATATTTCAAGGATGGAGCAAGGATGAATACCATCCTAATATCCATTTTACTTTCGAGGATGATGATGGATATTGTCTATGGGAGAAAAACTTCAGTGGGACAGTCCTACTGACGTGGATATGGGACCGTCTAATCAGAGCACACCACATATACATTGGGAGAATATGTGGCACACTTGTGGCGTGCTCTGATTGAACGGTCCCATATCCACGTCAGTGGGACCATCCCACTGAAGTTTTTCTCTATCTATGGATATCCATCCCCATTCAGACCCATTATAGATTTTAATATTTTAAAAATATAAAAAAAATTGTTCTGAAATTATTAATTCTAATTATATAAGTTATTATTAATTTTTTTTATTTGAACTTTATTGGATGCATTTGTTTCTCCATTTAAATATGATAAAATGTACTATTACATATGTTAGTTACATTTTCCACTTGCAAACTATAAAAAATTACATTTTTTTCATTAGATACGGATATAGACGGAGCAGGGATTGATATCTCTATCTCAATTCAGAAATTATCCTGAAAATACATGGGGTGTGTCTAATACAACCTGGGTGGGGAAGGGAATGGGTTGTTAATCGATTATTACCAACTTTTCGATTAGTCAATATTAACAATAAAACCCAAAACAAACATGCAACAAAAATCAAGTAAAGTGCGAAAAGTAAAGAACACTTGATTTTTACGTAAAAACCCACAGGACTAGCCACGCTAACTACTTAGTCACATAAATCCACTATATGAATAGAAAGTTACACCCTCAAGTGATACACGAACACTCACTCTCGATAACCTCAAGTTATAGACACTACCACTCACCACTCACCACTCACCACTCACCACTCTTGGTTCAATCTCTAGTGATATCTCTCGATCCACTAATCTTGGCGTAAACACCTCCTAATCTACCCGTAGGCATTTTATAGTGGCACTTGACAAATGCTTGCCAATAAACCTTGGTTGCAAGACTTCACTTGCTTGTGCAACTACTACATGTAGCCATAAGACTTTGACTCATTGAAGAGAATTACAGTCTAAGTGAATATATGAATATTCTAAATGCAATAAAGTGCAAGGCTTAACATTATATGCTTAATTAGATGTTAAAATGCAAATTTAACAACCTAATTATCAACAAGCCTACATGCACATAAATGAGATCTCAATTAGATGTAGAATGATTCTAGCAACCTAATTGTCAAATAACATGTACATAAACATTCATGAACTAGACTAGATGAATAGAGCCAACCTAATCATCAACTAAGCATAAATGAACATTTATAGATTAGATATTTATGCATAAATGACCTAATGATGCAAACCATCACAAACAAAACCCAATCATACAATAGAACTCATAAATAAATGCAATGAAGAGAGTCGTAGCATTTAATCATACAATAAATGCAATAAAAAGACAATCTTGGAAAGCTTGAACAATTAATAAAGATGGAGTGTTTGCGCAACTTAACAAGTTAATTAATGATGAAGACCCATGCCTTAAAGATGCTCAATGATGCATGAAGGGGATGGGTTTTGGGTTTTGGGTTTTGGGTTTTGGAGAGTTAAAGAATCACTCTTGGGACTTCTCTCTCTAAAGGAACTCTTCCTCTCTCTAAAATGTGAATTTTGAAGCTTATGGTCGAAATGGGGAAGAATATGATGTATATAGGGTCCAAATGAAACTACGACGTTTTGAATAAGAAAAATTGATTTCTGGGTGTAAAAAAGCAACTTGAAGGCGACTTCGAAGGTAAGTCAGTTTGCCCTCGGGAATAAAAATGCGACAATGCAACAGCTCCAGTTTTGAGCTACCCAAAACATGATCAAACGAGATCGAAACCTTTCGTATGATATACCGTTGGAAAGGTATGTATGTCTACTTTCTACTCCTTTTTACAAAACAAGATTTCAATGTATGTAGAAAGAGTTATGGTCATTTGAGTGACCAAAAGTCAGATTTGGACAACACCAAGATTACCCAATCTCAAGGTATAAGACCATGAGACCTAAGACCAAACCAAGAGAAGAAGGTGAAATTCTCAAGTGATCACCCATCACGCTAAGATAAGCACACCATCGTGCATGCGCAGATGTTTTCGATTAATCATCAGGAAACGAATTACATCACATAAAACCACACTTAGATCTAACAACAAGGTGCATGTGTGAAATGTGTAAAGGATGCACACATATAAAACAATTGGAACACAAATGCAAGATGAACAAAGCATGCATGAAGTGTGTGTGTGTGTGTGTGTGTGTGTGTGTGTGTACCTAAACTCTTCAAGAGACAAAGTCAAGTAAATATACCTTTCGCTCTTGAAGTCTCAGAGATGCTTGGAAGCTTGCCATCAAGAACCTATGCTACCCATTACAAGATCATCCTCAATGTGGTTTGTCATGAAATAAGTCATTCATAAAATAAAGTTCCTTATATATCCGAATCTGCCCCTCTCACTTAGAAATGGGGATGGAAGCGGGGATAGAGATATATAACTCGAACGGACATGGGAGTGGATAGTGGGGTATCTATCCTCAATCTGATCCATTGCCATCCCTACTTACCATCTAATTTACATGGATTTTTTTTATTATCTTACTTTTACTATTGGGATACCATTTTTAGCTTACTTTTACTATTGGGATACCTCAACTCGTAAGATTTTTTTGATTCTTCATAGGGTTTTAAAAATTAATAACATTATTACTTGAGGCGTTTTTTGTGGGCTTGACACCACTTATTGAGTTCATTTTATTTGATGAGAGTTTGGAGAGAGGAACAATAAAGAAATCAAAAAAAAAAAAAAAAAAAAAAACTTGAAAATGGATTTCAAATGGCAATTTTATGAAACCACTCCAATCTCTTGAAGAAATGGTGTGATTCAAGCCATTTTTAACGATGTAGCAAGGGAGGCAATCAATTTTGATACTGGTCTTAAAAAAACCAAAACATAGATAAAGTATATTTTAACACTAAAAACATATAAATTAGATATGCAAAAAAAAAAAAAAAAAAAAAAAAAAAAGATTACACAAATTTGTGAAGAGAAACATATCTAAAACGGAAAAAAAAAAAAAAAAAAAAAAAAAAAAAAATCAAGATAGTACTCGGAGAAGTCGAGACTTATTTAAGTTATGGAAACTTACTAGGTAAATTTCAACTGAAAATTTATTTATTTATTGATCTATTTTTTTTTTTTTTTAACCAAACCAATAACTACTTTTTTGAGATTTTAATTTCATTTTAATAAATCTTTGAATTTTTAATCTTCTAATTTAAAAATGTCCAAACACAAAATTAATCAAAATACAGTTGTTTGGGTTAATTTTACTAGATTTCACATGTCAACATAAAATCTAGGCTTTAAGAGACCAAATATCTACGACAGTGGACCACGTCAACTGAACGGACCACGCGTGACAATAGCGAGATGGGAATAACTCGCCCATTAATAGTAGCTGTCGTCAGAGCATTACCCAACATGCATGTTAACCTGAACTCGCCCCATAGCGAACACGAAGCGTAATTAATGAATCAAGATTTCAATATATTCTCCATGAAGCTTGACCTTATACTAGGCAAGGCAATCCCTTACGATCCAGCAGTTGACAAATTTAGCAATAAATGCGAAGATCCGAAGAAAAGCTCCTACAAGGAATGAAGAACACAACGCCATAAATGCACGAGGATTCGATTCACCGAGAATCTCGCCTAGATACGATTCCCGTGGGATCTCGCCAGTTAATATTTCATGCTTGTACAACAAGGGCTAGGGCAATACCCTAGCCCTTATATAAACACATGTATCAAGTAAAAGGGAAAAAAAAAGGGCAACCACAAGCAATTAATCACCTGTAACCACAATTATCTTTTACATAGTGAAAACTCTTATTTGTCGTTACATCGACCGTGGTTTTTTCCCTGTATTAAGGGTTTTCCATGTAAAGATTACTTGTTTCTTTATTATTTATGCACTCTTTTATTATTTGTTATCCGTTCACCAATTCACACACGTGTCAGTGATGTGGCTTGATCTCATTTTATAAGCTTATCAGGCGACAAACCGTATACGTGTTATTGTCAACTAGATTTCCTAGAAATCGACATTAACAATTGACGCTAAAAGGATGGGGTGAACCTTCGAAGGAAACTACACCCACTTTTAATAGTAAAAATGAGTTAGAGCCCGGATAACCAATCACCCGTAGGCTCAGATTCGCATACACCACCATAGACCGACGTGGGACAAGGGAGTAATAATCAATTGCCTACGGGCCAAGATCTGCTCCCATCTCAGCAGGAAGAAGCAGAGCCCCGCGTGACGCTGACTTATCGTCATCTCCAGGCAATTGTTGCCCAGTTATTCAATGCAATGGGGAGTATCATGCCTGAAACCCTATTGGCAGATCAAAACAAGATTCCTACATTGCGATACTTTATAGGTGAAACTCACAGAGGAAAGCTCTGATCTGAAATCCATGGGAGGACGCCTGATGCTCCAATGAAGGCACCAAAGGAGAAGCGAGTTAACATGGAGGAACGTGATGCTTCGGAGGCTAGAAGGCATCACGCCCGAGGTAAAGCTAAAGTAGGTAAAAAAGTATAAGTAGAAAGATAAGCCGTGTCTATGCATTTCTTTATGAGAAGCTTGAATCCCGAGTCCTTTAATAAATCAAATCGTCGATACTCTAGTTCGCCATCATGTGGAGACTATGGAAGAGACCTGTGAAGATCAGATAAGTCCAAATTAAGGAAAGTTAGTCCGGGGAAGTTCTGAATTTGCCACAAAGAGAACTAGTATGAAGGAAAGTATGGTGATGAAGTCCCCCGTGGAGGAATGACAATTCGTAGACATCTAGGACCTAATAAAGAATTGGAAGGCCCACGAGACATGATTGTCCAGGACATGGAAAGGCTCAAGGAGAAAATCGCCAAGATGAAAACGCAAAACCAAGGCGCATTGACTAGGTGAACATGTAGCAAATTCATAGAAAGAATCGCGAACAAACGCTTTTCTACCAAGTTTAAACCTCCAATGATGGTAGATTACCATGAGGTTCGAGATCTAGTCGAACATGTCAATTGTTTCAAGACCTTAATGGAGGCCAAAGCCATTGACCTTGACTTATGGTGCAAAGCCTTCCCCATAACCTTGGGTAACCTCGCATCCAGATGGTACCACCAACTCCTAGAAGGATGTGTGGATAGCTTCAGCAATTCAGTGAAATGTTCATACGACATTCTATGGGAGTGTGTAACCCAAGAAGTCGCTCATGCACCTATCATCCCTCAAGTAAGATGCGGGCGAAACAATCTGGAGCTATATGAATCGTTTTATCAAGGAGGTGATGGGCATCGAGGACTTCAATGATATAGCTGCAATAACTTCTGTCAATAATGGATTATAAAGCGGCTGATTCTCCTTCCACCTAAGACAAACCAGGCCCAGATTTTATAAAAAGTTAGTAGAAATAGTCGTTGATAACACCTAGGCGGAGAATAATAAGTCGCCCAAGGAGGCCTTTTAGTGCATGGAGTGCGACCTAACAACAAAACCAACGGTAGCCCTTCGCCAAAAAGGGAGGAGAAACCCCAAAACAAAAAGAATCATGACAGGATGAATGATCACCAATAAGGCGAGAGAAGGAATTAAGACAAAAAATACACTGGGAAATACACCAACTACACCCCTTCGCTAGAAACCAAGAGGAAATTCTATCTATGATCCAGGAAAAAGGACTCGTGTAGTGGCACTGACCCTTGCCTAGGAACGCTAAAAAAGATACCACTAAGTACTGTAGGTTCCATAAGAACCAAGGCCACAACACTTCGAGATGTTAGCAACTAAAGGTTCACATTGAAAGCTTGATTAGGGAGGGACATGTATAGGAATTTTTGCTCAAACAAGAATCGGCAGAACACGGGGACAAGCACGCGGATAAGCAATGTGGAGAGATAGCCCTAAAATGGCCAATCGGAATGCAGGAAACTCTCGGGGTAACCCGATCAAAACCATTCACGGGGGCCCCTCGATAGGTACCAGCAATAGGGATTAGAGATCAGAGATCCGAGATCCGAGATCTGTGAATGTAAGGATTCCCTTTTGTTGATTGGCTTATTTCGTGGTCAAACCACATGTTGGGGTTTGGTTGTAAGGGTAGTCTAGGTGATTAGTTGAAGATCAAAGACCCTTTCCAAGACCTCAAGAGGACAAGCACCAAAGGTATATATCTTGTGCTTACTTTGCCTTGAAGAGATATAGTTGCACACACACACAACATGCATAACTCTTATTCTTGAATGTTGTGTTTATATTTTGTGTGCATTGTGCTTTATTGATTATTCAATATCTCTTCTTGCATTAAATTGATTGCATCTTGTTCTATGAAATGCCATGACATGTTTAGGCATTAGGATGCAAAGTCATGAATTTTATTCATGCATGTTTGAATTGAGTGCATCTTGTTCAATGATAATGCCATGACATGTTAGGCATTAGGATGCATTCAATACCCACACTTGCACTTCATGATTAGTCTTAAGTGTGGTGTAATTCGTTTCCGTTTGTGTGATCGGAAACGTCCGCGCTTGCACGATGGTGTGCATGTCTTAGCGCGATGGTAGACCACTTGAGAAGGTCTCATTCTTCTCTTGGATAAGTGGTAGTTTTGGTTTGGTTGATTGGAGTAAGGTGTCTAGTTTTAAAAGATTGGATTTCAATGTTTTAAGTGTTTTCAAAACTGACCTTTGCATGGTCTTGTGACCATAACGTTTTATACAAAGCTTCAAAATGAGTTTTGAAAATTTCTGTACAAACTAGACACCCATACCTTTCCAACGGTATATTATTCGTAATATTTCATGACCGTTTGGATTGGTTTTAAAATCTCCAAAGTTACAACCAAAACAGGGCAACTCTGTCGTTGTCCGTTTCTGACCTTTGGTCACTCAATTGACCATAACTTTTTCTACAGATATCAAAATGTCATTCTGTAAAAACGAGTAGAAAGTAGACATCCATACCTTTCCAACGATATATTATATGAAAGGTTTCGATGTCGTTTGGTCATGTTTCGAAGCGCTCGAATGTTGAGTCGCTGCACTGACGCGAGTACCGCGAAAATGCCCATACTTTTTCCATTTCTTCCAAAACGACGTAGTTTCATTTGGGCATTATAAATACATATCTTTCTCATCATTTTGAGAGTAGAGCCACAAAATCAAACCCTAGAGAGAGAGGCTCCTTATTCTTGAGAGAGAAAGAGAGACTTGAGAGAAAAAGCTTAAAGATTACATCTTTATCTCTCTAAACCCATTCCCACATGCACAAATCATCATCTAGGCATCATCTAGGTTCATCTAGCATATGCTAATGCATGGGTCTTCTTCAACACACATGGTATGATTTGTTGAACACTTTTATCTTACATAATTAGTGTTTCTACTTATCAATTTTATCTCTTTTATTACTTGTATGTGTTTAGATTAATTTCTACATACATGATTGAGATTATGTGTTGATTGGGTTATTTATGTTAGCTAGGTTTTCATGCCTATTTTATATCTAGCTAATTAATCTCATTATATGATTGAGATTATTTTTGATAGCTTAATTGATTAGGTCATTATTGCCTAAAAGCTATGCCATAAACATTCTTGTGTGATTTATTTATAACTAGGTTGATAGATTGTTTTTTAATCAACTAGTTAATCTTTTGAATGTTTGTGGGTTTTTTTGTGATAGCTTTGTATCTAGGATTGGTTATCCTTTACTTAGCTAAAGTTGTATGCCATGACATATAGCTATTTTCATATCTAGGATTGATTTAAATTGAATATATCATCATCCTAGATAAGCATCTAAGGTTCCCTAGCCTTGTTTGTTAATTGAATATTCATACATATTCACATAGGGTTGTGCATCTCTTTTGAGAGATTGAAGTCTTGTGTGATTGACCGGGATTAGGTCGGACACCGGGAACAGGTGGTCACATAAGCAATTGGACTAGAGCCACTTTTAAAGGCCCGCGTGGTAGAAGTGGGGGGTTATTGACCGGAGTGTTAGACGAGGTCTACATAGGTTGTAAACTCCATTTCAATTAGTGGATTTCGAGGTCCGAGTGTGGCGCACTAAACAGCCCGTGGTTTTTCCCAGTGGTTGGGTTTTCCACGTAAACATCAAGTGTCATTTATTATTTCCGCACCATATTACACTTGATTATTATATTGTCTAGTTTGGGGCATTTTCGTAAATTTGACTAAAAACGAAAATTGGGTAAAAAGCGTAAAATCTATTCACCCCCCTCTAGATAGTTTTATACACACCGTGCTATAATTAGTTTCAGTGAACTGATAGATGGTAGAAAAAACCCCAATGTCTACCTCATCCATAGAGGCCTTAAGAAACCCCGACAAGAATGAGGTCTAATTGCTTTCTTAATGGAAGATATAGAAGATGTGGATGCAAAGCGAAATGATTCTATAGTCGTGGAAGTACAGATAGGGCACCGGGATGTTCGGAGAGTCATGATAGACAATGGCAATTCAGCTGATCTCCTGCATCTCATCGTCTACGAATAGTTAGGCCTCAACCGCTAAGATTTGGAGGTTTTCCACACCCCATTAAAGTGATTTGAAGAAGAGGCCAGTGAAACTTCTAGTGAAGATAGAAAAAGACCTCTATTGCATTACAACCTTGCTCGATTTTGTGGTAGTGGACTTACCCTATTGGCCTTATAATGAATTGCTGGGAAGACCTTTTCTTAACAAGATCTAGGCAGTTACGGCGACGTAATGCCTTAAGGTCAAATTCCCGATTAAATGTGGCGAGGGTGAAGTTAGAGGCGACTAAGAAATAACTAGAAGGTCGAATGTGTCCGTTTTCAAAGATCGCGGGGTGCCAAACTCGCAGAAGGCAATATGTAAAACAACCAATGAAAGAAGGTTGAGATTGATCAAGGAAAAGACTATGCAAGAAGCAAAGGGGGTCACCATGCACAACACTGTCGCCTATTATTACCTTTTTCATTCTTTGTTTCTTTTTTCTTTTAAATCTATTTACACCTTGCCCTTGAGGGGGTTTGGCCAAAAAATATTTCAAATAATCAATTTAATAAAACTTCTTGCAGACTAAGCGACTTCAATTCCAATTTCGCTAACAAAGGCAAAAAGAGGACTCAAACATCTAGCTAACACAACCTACGCACTTAATAAAATCAAACCCGAAGAGCTCATATAAATTTCAAATTCGCCAACAAAGTAGAAAGAGGACCCAAACCTCTAACCGACGCAATCAGCATCGATAATAAAGTCAAAGCTCAATGGGTCGAGCAAGGCAACAACCTCGCCCCAACAATTGATGTATCAACTCTAACACCTCTTATGTTAAAGACTAGACAGCACCCAGGATAACATGAACGAGTAGGGTTAAAGACTGAGACTTACCCTGGGATAAAGTGTTGCTGACTTGACTTAGTCAGTAATTCGGCCACCTCACGATAGTAAAGTCCGATTCATCTCGGCTAACGCATGAATAGTGTTAAAGACTGAGACTTACCCCAGATAAAACGTTGCTGACCTTGCTTGGCCACCTCATACATTAAAGCTTAGGCAACACCAAGGATAACACTAACGAGTAGTGTTAACGATTGAGACTTACCCTAGGGTAAAGCAATATCGACCTGACTTTGTCAGTAATCCGACCACCTCGTGATGATAAAGTTTGAACCATTTCAACTAAACGCCTAAGTAACACAAAGACTAGGATCTTCCCTAGCACATCAAATACTAGTATTCACCTTAGCATAAAGAGTTGAAACCTGGGCAGCACCCAAATCCTCAACAATAAGGGAGTTAAAACAGCCACTTGTGTCTCGCTCATAAGAAATAAGTAACCGACCTCACTTGGTCTTAGAAGTTTAGAGCTACATGTTAGATTCTTAGGCAACAAAGAATCAAAGAGATTTCAGGAACACTAAAAAAATTCATGAAGCAACTAGGTGCAAATAAAATGCAATAACAAGGATAAGAGATCAAATTCTCATTCGAAACATGGACAAAATTACAAAAGATGAGGAAAATCTATACAAACTAATCCTGCTCCCCAGATGCCTCTTCAGAGTTGTCTATCCCATTGGGAGAGCTAACAAGCACACCGATAGGCTTCGCGTTTAATGGTTGCTCACCACCTTCGTCCTCACTGTCAGAAAGCACATAACAATATCCAGCAGGGGGACCCATATCAAAGTCCTCCAAGAAAAGAGATGTAGATTTGTTGAGAGCATAAAACGTTGGGGTAGCAGACTTACCAACCATCCCCAAATGCATGGGTAAGGGATCCACACGAGCTTGCTGACAATGAGCTCGCCAGTTCTTCCATTGATCATTGATGGAACTTAGAGCTTTCTTCCATTCTTTTTCTATGAAGCGTTGGAAGCGATTGCCGACCTTCTCCGTAGTTGAATAAAAATCTTAGGCTGCTTTCATCACGTTGTAATACTCATGGTACATAAAGGCATCAAAAGCATGAGACCGTTTGTATCTATTAATGACCCTAAGTTCCAACTCCCTTATCGGCTATAGGAAAGTACTATTCTGGGGGGAACATCTCTCCCATAACCTTTGAACTTAATTCTCTGCTTCTTCGGCGCGCATCTCAGCACATTGTAGCAAGGGTATAACATTGGCGAGTTCACTCTCAGAGTTGATCTTTTCAACGGACAGTTGAGCAACTCGAGCCTGGAGCTACGCGATCTGGGAAGCAATGGATGGTTTTTCCTCATTGTGTGAGATCAACTCCGGCATGGATCACGAAAAGAGAATAATGATAAGAACCAAGAAATCGTAGCATCGAAAATGATGGCGCAGACAATTCTTACCATGGAAAAAAAGTTGAAATAGTGCTCAAGCTTTCGGGTAAGAGAGCCATCCTTCAGTTCTTGACTAGACCTAGCATCCTTAAAAAGACCAAAGTCACCGGAGAGCTCGGCAACTCGATCCTTAGCCGAGATAGAAGGTTTCATGCTCGAACTACTCTCCTGAGCCCGAACATCAAGGATAGCTCTTACAGGCTCACAAAAGCCACTTTAGCCGGATTGGCTAGGGGATCAACGGAAGCCGAGTCCCCCCCAGCTGGGATATAATTCCCAGCAAGGCTAATCCCTTTATCAACCTCATTCCCTAGAGAAGGATGGCTAGTAGCACAGTTGATCCTAAATGGAGCCAAGGAGACCAGACCCCCAAAAGGGACACTTCCACTCTTTCTTTTCTTACCTTGATGTTTGCCTAAGTCCACATAAACCAGGTCATTGTCCTCCTCCTCCTCCTCCTTCTCCTCCTTATTTTGGAGCGAGTCAATGACAAAGGTCGACATGCCAACACAACTTGAAGAAGCCAAGCAAGTAGAGGTGCTTCGCTTCCTCTTCTTCTCTTCCTTACCTCGCTCAAAGGCAACTAGTTTACTTGACAAGCCACTCGCCTTGGAAGGAGTGGCCATGCCAAATCTCGAGGACCGTTTTTTCTTCTTGAAAGGGGTCCTGACCTCAACAGATGACTTGGAGCCCTCGAGAACCATCTTCTTCCTCTTCTTCTGATTATTTGTTGTGTGGGCGAGCTTCCACAAATTGGCTCATCATAAAACACCTTAAAAAGGGGAGAGGGAGAGAGAGAGAGAGAGAGAGAGAGAGAGAGAGAGAGAGAGAGAGAAAAAAAAAAACAGATGGAGGACAGAAAAGGCTTTATCAGTGCACATGAAGTCATGGTGGAAAAAGTAAAAGAAAAATCATAAAGGATACTCACATTAGGGGCAACCATCAAAAAGCCTAGAAATAATCCCCCTCTCCAAAAGGGTAGGTTCCACAAATAGGGCAGATGCGTACCTATCATCTAATGGAAGAGTCACCTTCATGAAAACTTTATAGACCTCGTTGTCCCTCAAGCATGACCCCACTAGGATGACCTATCCAATTTCCCACTACAAAGAACCAGTTGTTCTTTCAAAATTTGTTTAAAGTAAGAAACTCGTACAAGAACCCCTTTCTATCGGGATTTAAAGGTGGTCCCCACCTCGATATCACTAGCCATTAAATTAGAATTTGTCCCATATGGCAATGGCTTCTCCTCTCCAACTGAAGTCAAAAAGTAGGTCCTCTATCAAAACCCTTAATAACAAAGATGTGCTTGACCTCGCGAGCAGAAGGCATATGTTCCTTGATCACCGACCAAAGGGACCACAAGCTTAATAGAAGCCGATACCCATGGGTGCTAGTTTCGCCGGCGATGTTTTCGCATCACAAAGAAACCTAGCAATGAATGGTTAGATAGGCAGGGTCATACCATAGGCAAGCATAAACCCATAAAAAGCCACGGTTCCATTCGTCGGATTCCAAGTGGCGTGACCTTCAAGCATTATAAGCTTGATAAAAGTCCGGGATCTCGTAATACTTGTGATATTCATCCAAAGCAACCGAGGTCACCATGTTGGTTTCACAGTCAAAGGCACAAGGATCCTTCAAGGAAAACCGCATCTAGTTTACCCTATGCTCGTCAACATCAGAATTTGCCACCACTCCCTAATCATTCAGTTTTGACAATTTTTCGGATCTGGTCATATTGTATTGAAAAAGTGAAGAAAAAAAGTGAAAGGGTACAGCCGATGAAAAGAAACGGATAGCTAAGAATGCAGTAGACACAAAAAGAGATGCAGTAAAAAGAAATGAGGGACACGATGCGCTTCTTATAAATCCCAAAACATAGTCCAAAAAGGAGGGAACGTCTTTGCCTTTTGGAATGCATGGGAACCAAGGGTTTGTAAAAATCGTGAAGCGTGATGACACATCGAGAGTCGGTGGAATGGTGTCACATTAAATGAAAAGGCGCTAGTACATTTGTCCGAATGTTTTTTAATCACTTGTAATCATAATTATCTTTTACATAGTGAAAACTCTTATCTATTACAATGACCGTGGTTTTTTTCCCTATATTAAGGGTTTTCCATGTAAAAATACTTGTGTCTTTATAATTTATGCACTCATCTATTATTTGTTAATTGTTCACCAATTCACACACGTGTCATGGAGGTGGCCTGATCTCATTTTATAAGCTTATCAAGTGTCAATCCGCATACGTGTCACTATCGACTAGATTTTCCAGAAATCAACGGCAACAACAATTTTAAAGAAATATTCATGTAGTTTCACTATAAATAGCAAATTAAATCACATATTCGAATCCAAAAAAGTTTTTCTAAGAAAAATGATATTTGCAGAGGGACTACATAATGATGCCAAAAATGTGCTATTTATATGTTTTACCTTTTTAAATTTTAACACGAATATTTGACACGTACGAAAAAAAAAAAATCTATTTAATTTTTATAATTATATTTAGTTGCCATTAAATTTCATGATGCATGCATTTCGACTCTGGACCATCAACCATGATAGTGACATTGGTGGTGGTCCTCTTTCTGGTCAATTTAATTTTATATTGAAATTGGAAATATGTTGAATCTTTTTGGTCAATTTAATTCAGCAACGCTTTTTGATTTATTGGCGACTACGATCACTACCATGTCCACTGTCCCGTAAGAAAATTTAATTTAATAGCGACTTGTTTTGATTAGCAATAAAAACAAGAGTGACAAAAAGTTTTGATTAGAAAATTTGATTTTGGGATTTAGTAGGTAGATTTTGTACTCTACACAATTTAACTGAAAAATATAGGAATATATTATTAATGCAAAATAATACATAATCCCTTAACTTCACCAAAAGATAGGAAGTTATCTCATCTCAAGCCCGGTCCATGTTTTAAATTGTGATCTCTATTTTTGGCCCAAGGCCCAAGCCAATTTGATACCCAGCTCTCTTCATTTTTTATTTTATTTATTTATTTATTTTACAATTACAATATTTAGGCATATCTGAAACCCATGACCTCTTTAACGTAGGTGTGACTTGAGGGACTAACTACTAAGCAAACCTCATCTTGTCGAATTATAATAATAATAAGAGTAAAACAACTATAAAAGAGGGCAATATTTGCACCCCTCAAAACTTGTTTGTCCACCCCCACACTCTTATTAATTTTAAATTTCTATAATGCTTTTGATTAAAATTACACTTATTGCCATTCAATAGAATTTAATTTACTCATAAATTAAAATAAACTAGAAATAACAACAATTTTATTTTTATTTTATTTTGAAAAGAGGTGCAAATGTACACAAAGGCTTCCTGTTCTCAAATTTTATTACGAGCCCTCACCTAGATTGTCTTCTATAGATTAACCATTCATGGTTGAAAAAAAATTTAAGATGCAGTCGGCTTTCTTCATAATTCATTACTCCAATGGGTTAGCTTCGATTGTGTTATTGCTTTTTATATATAGGGTTGCCCTTGGGTGCTACATTACATGATGCAACATAAAATTTTTTGATTGTAATCATGCTTTCTTTGGTATAACCACATCAACTAATATGTGATTGCATATTCCAAAATACGATCAAAATAATTTAATTGTGTGATCACGTGCCATTCATATGCAATAACATTATATATATATATTTTTGTGATCACAAGCAATCATATGTGATCACATATTGTTATAACGTGTAATGTTGCATTGAAGAATGAACTATATATATGCATGTATGTATATACAAACATACATATATACAGATTTTCTATTATCAGTTCGTCCTGACAATAAATATATCAGGACGAAGAATGTGGGCCACTAGATTTACATATTTTGACTCAAAGTGTATGCACTTGTCAAAACTTCTCCATAATCTATGGTCCACATCCTTCGTCTTGATATATTTATTGTCAGGACGAACTAATAATAGAAAATCTGTATATATGTATGTTTGTATATACATACATGCATATATATATATATATGGTTCATTCTTCGATGCAACATTACACGTTACAACAGTATGTGATCATATATGATTGCTTGTAATCACAAATATATATATATATATATATATAATGTTATCGCATATGAATGACACGTGATCACACAATTAAATTATTTTGATCGTATTTTAGAATATGCAATCACATATTAGTTGATGTGGTTATACTAAAGAAAACATGATCACAGTCAAAATTTTTTATGTTGCATTATGTAATGTAGCACCCAAGGGCAACCCTATATATAAAAGCAATAACACAATCAAAGCTAACCGATTGGATTAATGAATTATGAAGAAAGCCGAAATAGTGCATGATCCCGCATGAACAATTCATGCAGGATCCTGCACTAGAAAGTGACTCATATATATATATATATACAATAATTTTCAAGTCAGCACTCTCTCATTGTATTACTATCAACACCTTTTAATGAAAGTCATTGGATTTAAATACTTTGACTCGACTGTATGCACTTGTCAAAGCATATATATATATATATATATTAATATATATATATAAATATGATCTAATTTGTCAATGCATGCTAATTAAATGTTTAGTAAAATTGAGAACCTTGAATTGGTGGGTTATTTGTTGTGATAAGAATCGGCGAGATGGCATTTCTTCATTTTTATCTCTATGTTCTTGTAATATGGTTGTTTGTTCTGGTATTCCTTTTTTCAGGGCTTCTGATTTTCCTCATGGTGTGCAATGAAGTTTTTTTGTTTAAAAAAAAAACCTTGAATATCAATGAGTTTTTTTAAAGATAGATGTAGACATCAATGAGGTTTTTTTTTTTTTTTTTTTTTTTTTTTTTTTTTTTTTTACAATGATGGGGTGCTGACTTGAAAATTACTATATATATATATATATATATATATATATATATATGATCTAATTTGTCAATGCATGCTAAATGTTTAGTAAACTTATTGAGAACCTTGAATTGGTGGGTTATTTGTTGTGATAAGAATCGACGGGATGGCTTTTCTTCATTTTTCTATCTACGTTCTTGTAATCTGGTTGTTTGTTCTGGTATTCCTTTTTTCAAGGCTTCTGATTTTCCTTCATGGTGTGCAATGAAGTTTTTTGTTTAAGAAAAAAACCTTAAATATCAATGAGTTTTTTAAAGATAGATGTAGATATCAATGAGGTTTTTCTTTTTTTTTTTTATTTTTTTATTTTTTTTATTTTTTAAATTTTATTATTATTATTTTATTATTATTATTATTATTATTATTATTTTTAATTTTTTTTAGAAAGCTATATATATACATATATATATATATATATATATATAGAAAATTCCATATTGAAAATCTCTTGACCATATATACAATCCAGTTCTACATCTTTCGTCTCTTACATTTGAGACATTTTCTAAAGTAAATTGGACCATAATTATAAGAGGATTTGAGTCCAAAAATAATATGATTTTTTTTAATATATATATAAATTGGGTGTGTTCAGGGTTTGTAAAATTGACATATCCACCGATATACCCACCGATATATCCATATTTTAGAGGGACCGATATCGAAATAGGGGTAATATCTAATGTCTAGCAAATATCTGATCGATTTCGAAATATCTATAAAAATCTCCCGATATTCCTGAAATATTGTGATTTCATCCCAAAATCCAAGGATATTTTACAAAAAAAAAAAATTTAAAAAAAAATTAATCTTAAACACTTAAATTATTGTTTCGAATTGTTTGTCATTCATAATTAATATTTAGTATAGTATTTAATTATTTATACTAAAATTAATATTTTTATTCTTCTAGCTTACTATTTGAACCCAAACTACCAATATAGAGACAATATTCGGGATAATTCAGATCTTTTGAAAGCCGTACATATTGTTTATTTGCAATTAGACCTTGAAGTTGCAGGGATTGCTAATTTTGGAAATGAGGTAAAAAGTTACAACTTACAATCAATTTTATAATTCCAATATTATAACTTCTTTGCATGAGAGTATTGTGTCATATACTCATATTTATATATATTATTTACATACTGATCTCATGAGTCATAAATGTAGCTCATATACTTTAAGGATGGAAAGAAAAGTTTTAGTGAACGAGCAGCCATAGCAACTAGAAGCAAAATACAACAAAGTATATAAGTTTTATTATAAAATCTATGTAATAATAATAAATAATAATATCATTGAAATGGTATTCATACTTATAATACTTAATAATTTTTATTGCAGCTAATTGGTGAGTAATGTATGAAGATTGTGCTCCATCATTGCGTATAATAGCAATTCGCATATTGTCACAAACATCATCATCTTCTACATGCGAAAGAAATTGGTCTACATTTGCTTTAATCCACACAAAACAAAGAAACCGTCTTGCCTATTCTAAGCTTGAACAACTTGTTTATTGTTATTATAATATGAAGTTGAAAATTAGGGATATGGCAGCTGAAAAAGATAAAGTAGATGAAAACTGATTTTATGGATCTACTTTAAGTAGCTACTGAAGCAGTGGACGACAATGAGAATCCTTGTTTTGATTGGGTTAGACCTGCCTATTTGCATGATGATGAGGGAAATCCTGATCCATAAATTGCTTTTCATGCTCGAGATATGGGAATATATGTTGAACAAGTGATTAGAGAAAAAGTTGGTGTAGATCGTGAAGTTACTGTTAGCAGCTCTTCCGATGACCAACATACCTCTGATGGAAATAGTGGAGGAAAAGATGATGGAGATGATGGAGATGATGGAGGAGGTTGGGATTCTGGTGCAAGAGGTTAGGATGTTGGTGCAACAAGTTGGGATGTTCGTGCCGGAGGTTAGGATTCTGGTGCAACATGTTGGAATGTTAGTGCAACAGGTTGGAATGCTCATGCAGGTAATTTTGATCAAAATCGTGGTAGACAACATGGAGGAACAATTCAAATTGATGAAGATTCTTTGAATATGTCTCTCTCCTCAATGAGTATGGACATAAAAAATAGTTCTTTGAGTGATTCGAAGACAAGGTCCGGTTCTCATGTACCATATTATGATAGTTATGGTGGCTGTAGTATATTTGATTATCCTTCTTCACAAATGTCATATGCAATATTTATACATGCAAATCAACAATATCCACCAAGTTGGGTAAATCCAAACTACCCAATTCATGGATTAGTTGGAAGAAATCAAGCAACATACGTGTGCCATATTAATAACTACCTTGAAAACTATGCTAGCACGTTTTCTTGGGAAAATTATTGTTCGAATCAAGATAGAAATGTATCTTATGTATTTGAACCAACAAGGAATTCATTTTGGTTTTAAATTTCAGACATGCAATGTATTATTATGTATGAATTATGATTTATGATAGAATTTTAGAAGTATGGAACTATATATATATTTTAATGATAATTTTGTTTATTAAATATTTAATCTCTTTATATTGTATATAATATTGTAAAAGTGAAATTAAATATTATTCTATTAAATACTCAATTTTAAAAATTATATACATACTCTATATATGTTATAATTTATAATAAACTCATAACTATGCTAATTTATCATTGAAATTTGATTCATTTGATGTATAATTATTTGTTTAAGCTTGTCCTAAAGTTTTACAAAAAGATTCTAAATTTTAGATGTAAATATCCATCATTTTTTTAATTTTTTACTGAATATCCACCGAAATCGATAATATCCCCGATATATCCATAAATTTAAAAGCCCGATATGGATACCGATACCGATATTTTATTCCGTGTGTTAATAATTTAAGAGGGTTTATAAAAAAAATGTATTAAAATGAATATATTCATTTCAATAAGGGTACTATTAGCATTAGGATGAGTGCTTATGGTAATATCTATTTTTAAAATTTTTGACATTGGAGTTTTTTTTTTTTTATAAAAAAAATGGACCAATCTAGGATAAAAACATCACAAAATTTTAGATATGAGTGTACTTATAAAAATGGGTGTACTAATTAGTTTTATGGGTGGCAATATATATAAATTAGTTAAAGCTCATATTCAATTCTTTACTATCATACCATAAAAAACTCTAATTTTCAATTTAAATTTAAACCCTAAATCTACACCATGAGGTCATGAGTTCGAGCTTTCCCCCTCCTAAAACCCAAAATTATTGTATATTTCAATAATAATAATAATAATAATAAGGCGTGACGATATTTGCACCTCTAAAAACTGTATGTAACCTCTTTTGTTAGTAGCCCATTCAAAAAATAAATATAAAAAATCTTGTTCGTAAACAAAACCCTACTTAATGGTAAAATTAACATTTCCTTAATTCTATTGTATTGTATTTTTATAACTACACCCCACCTACACCTATTTTATTTTCTACTCAATTTAATAAATATTTAAGAAATTGTTATTTGATTTATTGTTGTTAAAAAAAATAAAATTCTAACTCCTAGATACATAAAGTATACCAAAACAAGTTGGGTTTTTGTGCTAACTTTATCAAATAACAATTATTTTGTAAAAACAAAAAATTAAAATCAAAGCAACATATCAAGGATTAAGAGAGACTTAATCAAGAAAGTGATTAAATAACTCTTACCTTGATAATGGAGAGAAAATTACACAAACTAGAGTGAGAACCCTAGAACCTAGATGCTTTTGAAAATAAAAATGTTTGAATTAATTCTACTTGAAATCTTGAATCTCCCACTCTTTGAATCGCTCAAATCGAGTTTATATATGGTGAGAAATCACAAAAACAAAATTTGTGCGTGAGAGGGAAATTTTCGTGAACCTGACGCTATGGCCGTTGCACCAAGGCCAAGCGCGTTGCGCCAAGCTTGGGTGCGAGGGCGCACTTGCACCAAAGCACTTAGTATTGCGATGGCAATGCCAAGGCATACCATGTAGCACCAAAGCCAAGAAGGCACGTTAGTGCTATGATGGTTGTGCTCGCACCAAACCCGAGAGGGGTTCTTGGCGTTACATTGTCTACGCCACTTGCAACAAAGCAAAGAAAAAAGTTCTTGGCACAATTTTGGCTCCACTCATAGCATCGGAATCGATCCCCAGTATCTGACCAACTCCGAAATGTTTTGTAAGTCTTGGAAATTCTCTAAAACTCCTTCAAATAAAAAACACCACTGAATCCATTGAAAGGACCTGATATCTCTCGAAACACACAAAAACACATGGAAAATTCTCCAAATCACGCGGAAACTAATCTATGGACAAAATCAAACACGGTTGGTTCCGAAAACAATGGAAAGTCTCGAAAATGTAATTTCCTCAAATAGACTACCAACTACACATTCAATTTTGCATTACCTAATATGCAATCTTAGAACATATTCAATTAGGAATCGAAATTAACTAAGTGCAAATGCATGTACATACAAAGTGAATGTGTGTGTCACACAAACGATGCACAAGGATGAAGAGACATAAATGTATGATATGTGTGTGTGCGCATCATATGCCTTGCAAGAGAAAAAGGTCTCAATACCCAAATATCCGAGGAATATGCATTCTCTTGATCAAAACATGCTTGCTTGGAAAGTCGCCGGTCTCCTTGAAGCTTGAAACCACATGAACTGACTAGACAACTAAACCAATACAAGCAAATAATGTTTTGATACGGAATCAATCCAATACAAATCTAAACCTAACAAAATACAATTACGAAAAGAGGTAAAAAGATTAGAATTTTGTTTTTCCATTTTATATTTTAATATTTTAGAAATTAATTAAATAAATACCGGGTCAATAGGGGGCAGATTGGGGCATAATGGTTTGACCCATACCCGACCAGGTTACAAATCTGGTCAATAATGTTTGACCCATACCTAAGCCGAGCCCCATTTTAAGTGCTCCAAACCCGCCCCTAATGGATCATATCCCTAATGGAGTGGGTTGGGGATTTTTACCATCCCTACTCCCTCCCTCCCTCTCCCTCTCTCTCTCTCTCTCTCTTGTGTAAACAATCTCATATCCAAATCTATTCACACTTTGATGAAATTTAATGAATTTTGATGCCATTTTTTGTATAGATGTTATGATGTTAAGATAAATGAGATATAGTTGGGGAAATTTATTGAAAAGATTTCATATACCATACAAGAACTAGTTTATTTTTTCAAAATTAGAAAAAATAGTTCCCAAAGTCGAATATTTTTTTCTATAAGTATATTTCATTTTTCTTATCATCCATGCAAAAAAAATCTCATCACAATTCAGAAAATTTCATCATATCTCTCTCTCTCTCTCTCTATATATATATATATATATTATATTTTAATGTACACCAATGTCTGGTATATATACATGTATATTATTGTATGTGATTGTATGTGAGTTGATGTAATTATGCCAAAAAAAAGTTATGATCACAATGGGTGCATCCAGTGCACTAAAGGGCACCTATATGTAAAAAAAAAAAAAAGGTATATATATATATATATATATATAACTATTTGTGGAGTGCTCCTTATAATATTTCTATTAAATTATGGTGGTTCTGTAAACGGCAAAAACAACTTTATAAAATTAATAATCGTCATTTTAGCATATAATTTAAAAATAAAATAAAATTATTTGCACAACATATTAAAGTGTTTTGTAAGAGAAAGAAGTCGTAGAAAAAAAATACAGTATGTGAATTGTTGAAAACGTATAAACTATTTTTCTTGGATAGTTTTTGTTTCTATGGTATGTGTATACTTTTTTTTTTTTTTTAACATAAGTACATGTTAAATTACTTGTTTAAAATAATTTTATCTTTAATATACAAATAAATTGATTGATACTATGTTTAGTGGTGAGAAAAAAAAAAAAAAAAAACATATCATCTAGTTTCATATTTCGTTCCCTATTCAATGTAAAATTCAGGATTGTTCAATTTTAATAAAAAAAATAAACGACCCCTTAGATTTACAAGAGAGATAAATTAAATTTTATTTTGTAGTTGTCAACATGCATGCATGGTACATTGGTAACACGATAACGATGCTCATGAATATAATAATTCAAGAGTTCAGACTTCAGACTTCTACCAGTACTCTTTTTCTTCAGTAAAAAAAACAAAAATAATAACTTTGATCTTTCATGATCAGAACAAACCAAGAAAAATGGCAGATGACAAGACAAGAAAGTTGGGGTCATCTTCACACAGGCATACAGCTCACTAGTGAAGGATAGACCATCATCTTTGAAATTCAACTTCAAAATTATTATTGTCTGTCCAAATAACTTTGATCTGAAATAAAGATCGTTCATGACCAGAACAAACCAAGATAAAAGGCAAGTAAGTGACCAAGACAATAAAGTTGGGGCCATCCTCACATAAATGGCACGTTGCATTTTGTTTCTTCTTCTTTTTAATTTAAAAATGAAATTTGATCTCTGCTCAAAATTTAAAATATTTATTTTAAATTACTATTGTTTTTTTTTTTTTTTTTTTTCTTGAGATAGCCATATTTGAGATTCCATAACAAAATTTAAAATAAATAAAAATAAAAATATATGGAATTATATATATAAATATATATTGATTATAAGTTAATTGTTTTGACCCACTTTTTTGTTTTATTTGTTTTCTCATTAAATGATAGTTTTAACTTTTATCACAACTTAATTATTTGACTTTTTTTTTTTTGGGTCAATTTAATGGCCTAAATAGTAAATCCGCCTAATTCAGCTGTAATTCCTTTGGGTTTATGGTACTCCCTTTTCAAAAAAATAATAAAAAATAAAAATAAAAAAAGAGGCCTAATTAATATATATATATATATATATGATAGCAGAGGTTGGACTTGACTGTGCTCTGTTGACTTGAGGGCATAACAGGAATTTGAAAAATATAATAGAATGAAAACCTAGCCGCTAGACTCGCCACCGTCCTAGCCCGACCATGTTGCCGCTCAACTAAGAACCGCTCGATCCACTCTAATCCCATCACCGCCACAACCCCGTTGTCGATCGTCCCTTCCCACACTAGTTTCGATTTCGCGTGGTCACAAATCACTAACCTCGACGCCGTCACAACTCCCTCGCCATCTCGCGTGGGTGTTCTCTCATGACAGCTGTTGCGACTCTGCCGTTTTGCTTTCCGACCACCATCCCGTCCAGCCTCCACTGCTCAATTGCCTCACCGTCCTCCGCCGTTCATCTGAAGCTTCTCTTTTGCCGAGAACTGATTTTTGCCTTATAAAATTGAATAAAGTGGTTATTTGTGTGTTTAGTTGTTCTCCCATGTTTGTTTAGCCCTATGACTTCTATGGAATTTTCAGATCTCTTTCTAGAGCTTAAACAGCGAACTAGAGCCCCTTCAATCCAAACTGACTCTCACATGGATGAATTTTCGAATCCCAAACCAGTAATGAAATCTTATACCCAAGCAACCTCCTCAGCCATTGCTCCGGTTTCTTCGATTCCAAAGAAAAAATGTGACTATGTTGCAGTCAAATTCAACCGGAAAGCTTATGAAGAACGGTTGAAACTTTGCAGTTATTCTCTTATTGGTCGAGTTGTCCTGTCAAAGGGAGAGGCACCGTGAAAGATATTGGCTCTTAAAGAGAAACTTCAATCTATTTGGAAATTAAATTCTCAATGGCGTCTCATCTCTCTTGACAGGGATACTTTCAAATTCTTTTGAATTCTGAGGAGGATAAAGCACAAGTTTGGGGTATCAGATCTCTTCCTTTGAAATTTGGAATTATGAGGTTTCAGCCATGGACTCAGAATTTTAATCCCAACACACAGCGCACAACGAATGCTCAAATATAGGTGCGGTTTTATGATTTACCTTGGGAGTTTTGGCACCCTCAAATCCTTTTAGACATGGCACGTAGGATCGGAATTCCCCTAAAGTTTGATAGAGCTACCCTAGAGGGTGATTATGGACAATTTGCTCGCATGTTGATTGATCGAGCCATTACATATATAGAAATACACCCCTTATTTCCGATACTTATGATTGACTTTCGAGTAAATTCATGAAATTTATGGCTCGATGTTGATTGTACAGGTACTTTTTGGATTCTGGGTTGAAGAATGAAGAAACTCGGTGATTTTGGACTAAAAGCGGAGAAAGGAGAGCTTTCGGGGGTAAAACGGTCATCGGACAAGAAAAGAAGCATTAAGCGGTTCAATTCGGCGGCCTGGCCACAAATTGAAACCGTCGTTTTCCACCAGAAGCATCAGGTCCAAACGGCGGCCAGAACTCGCCCGACGATCCAACCGCCGATCAATTCCAGAATCTCACATTTCCATTCGGCAGTTCAATTCGGCGGCCTGGCCGCCGTTTGAAACCGCCGATCACGCGCCACGTCAGCAGCACCGGGATTTCAACCCTATCTCATGGGACCACATATATATATATCCCCCTTTTCTCCTTCCCTAATCTAATCCCCCACCATTCATGAAACCGTAACCTCTCTCTAACCTCTCTAACCTCTCTCTAACTTCCATTACTCCACATCTCCACCATTAATCCATTCCACCTACATTCTTCCACCTCATCTTGGAAATTTATTGAAGAGAGAAGAGGAGATTCACCAAGGCCAAGGGAATCTCAAGCACATTCAAGGATCAAGAAGACTTGTGAAGGCTTTTATGGGTTTTCTCTACAACTTTGCTCTTTTCACTTTTATTTCCATTATGTGTAACTAAACCCTTTTTATTGGGGAATTGATGAGACAACTTATGTGATACTCCCATGTATTTGAACTAGTCATATATTTATTAAATCCTCTCTTGGTATATTTTAATTTCATTGCCTTGAAGTTGCCATTTTACTTTACTTGTTAACATTGGGGCTCAATTTAGCTTGTAGTAAAATGGTTCACATATGAAGGTTGTGGTTTAGAGTTAGAATGGCTTTCAACTCACTCTCCAACCTTGAGCATCCATGAAATTGAATATATGTGATTTGAATGTTTTATATTATATAAGACCTTAAATTTGTTCTTGAGAATCTTGTTTGGGTAAATACTTGTAGTGGGGTTCACTTGAGTAGGAGCTTGAACATATATTCTTGCCAAGACTCATAGTAGGGCTTACTTGAGTCAAGGTTTGAATTTGCATAGTAATGAGTTAAATCAATTTAAGAACAAACCTTGAGTTGGATTAAAGTGCTTAATTGGACTAGTTCATTACATTAGGAAATCTTTTAGTTGTCAACTCAATTCCCCAATATCCACCATCATATATCACACCTTTCATTTACATTACTTGTTTTAGATTAATTAATTTCACTTTATTTAGTTGTGAAAACAAATTCCAAACCCAAAAATGAATTTTACTTTTCTGCATGTAGTTTAGATTAGTGTACATAGCTTAGTTTTAGCCAAGTATCCTCCCTTTCCCTGAGGAACGATCCCGCTTGCCATTATACATTTCATTTGATTTGTGTATTCCAAGTGTAGAATTTTGGTACTTGCAAAAGTTCGATCACTGATTGACGTTGACCTTTCTAAGCCTTTGCCTAACTCCATCATGATAGAGTTTGGGGATGATTATTTGTTTCCGACTCTTTATTTTGAGAATGTTCCAATTTTTTGCTCGGTTTGTTGCTCTATTGGTCATACGGCTGCCTCATGTTATCATGCGACCCGATTTACAACGGTTGTCACCACCGAGCCAAAAGACAAGAATTTAGAAAGAGGAAGATCTAGAACTCGACAAGAGTACCGATCGAAACATAAGTCAAGCGATGTTCCGACTTCTTAAGTCTTTGAGACTATCAAATCAAGTATTAATGACAAAGTCAACATGACTAAACTCGAATAAACTACAACCACTGTTCTAAACAAGACAACTATAGACCCAGCTGCCTTTTCTAGCTCACTCAGGCTAATCGTCCCTCCTGGACAAGGGGAGGCCTTGAAAAACCCTATTCATTTGGATGATTCCATAGACCTATTACACTATAAGCATGTAGTTATTGATGCCATGACATATCCTGTTATTGCTCATATGGAACCTTTGATAGATCCTCTCATAGTAGAGCCACTTTTTCACACTCTTGAGGGTGAAGTTAATCCTAAAACAGATAGCGAAGGCACCGAATCAGACTTCAGTCACCCTGTAACTTTAGACATTTGTGTAGTCTCTTGGGCAGATCAATTAGAAGATTCAGGTTGGAAGGAGGTTATCGCTAAAAAAGGTAAGAAGAATAAAAAATAGGTTACCAGTGTTGTTTCGCCTAAAACTAGGGCTGCTAAGAATAAACTGTTACATAAATGATTGTCCTTTATTGGAACTGTAGAGGTATTGCAAACAGTGATATCCAATGTACTTTGAAAGATTTTTGTTCTTGTCATAGACCAAATTTTGTTTGCATTGCCGAACCGTTGTGTGCTTTTGATTCGATTGCTCCTACTTTCTGGCGCTCTATAGGGTTGCACTTTATTGGTGCTAATGCTAGAGGTACTCTTAATATGTGGATTTTTGGGTCTACTACTTTTTAGGATGCTACTATTGTTTTGTCTCATTCTCAACATGTTACTATTTCTGCTAATTTGTGTGGGATTGCCCATCAAATCTCTTTTATTTATGCCAGTGTGAACTACATCACACGTAGAGCTCTTTAGAGCTCTCTTATGGACATTTCTAGTTCGAATGATTCGTGGCTTATTTTTGGGGATTTCAACTCAGTTCTAGGTGCTCATGAGACCACCGGTAACATTTCTACTATCTCTTATGATGATTTCCAAGCTGCTTTGATGGTTTGTGATCTTGTTGACATTGAAACGAAATGAGTTTTCCATACCCAAATCGGCCGGGGTAGGCGTGGTATGATTCTTTCTCGATTAGACAGAGCTGTATGTTCCTATTCTTTTCTAGAGGCCTGGTCACAGATAGCTTGTGTTACTTTACCGATCATCACCTTTACTGATTTCTTGTTCTACGGGTGTTTTGCTGGGTCCATGACCCTTTAGGTTTCAAGGTATGTGGGTTTCTCATCCTTCCTTCCTTGATTTGGTTAGATCGGTTTGGTTATCCACTATTACTGGGAGTGATACTGGGGTTGTTGTTCAAAAGTTGAAGCTATTAAAAAAGGCCTTGAGGAGGTGTAATTGGGAGGTGTTTGGGGATTTTGCCTTGAATGTCACTAATGCTAATGAGAAGGTGATGCTTATTCAAGGCAAGATTGGTTCTGAAGGTTTTTCAAATGATCTTTTTCATCTTGAGAATGCCGCTCTTGTAGATTTGGATAGTGTTCTAAAACAACAAGAGATTTTTCTGAAAGAGAAAAGTAGAGTCAGGTGGCTTGATGAGGGTGATCAGAACTCTAATTTTTTTCATTACTGCTGAAGCGTAAAGGGGGAAATAAGCCCCTTTCCTCTATTCAAATTGGTGAGAATATTTCTTATGATCTAGTTGAAATTGGTGAGCATGTTTCCTCATTTTATTTGCATCTATTTTCAGATCCTGGTAATGATAGTTCAGACTTCTCTATAATTCGAGAGCATGTGCCCTCATTGGTTACTTCTAATGAGAATGCTTTGATTCTCTGGGTTCCCTCTTTCGATGAAGTGAGGAGTGTGGTTTTTGACATGGATCCTCTGAGTGCTCCTGGTCCTGATGGTTTCTCGAGCAAATTATATTCTCATTGTTGGGAAATTGTGGGACATGATGTGGTTTTAGCTGTGCAGGATTTTTTTCACACTGGTCGAGTTTTTCCGGGTTTGAATTTTAATTTCTTAGTCCTTATTCCTAAGACTCCGAACACTCTCCTGGTTGATCAGTTTCGCCTGATTGCTCTTGGTAATTTCCTGTTTAAGGTTATCACTAAGATTATTGTTGACCACTTGGCCGAAATTTGCTCTCGCATTGTCTCCCCAAATCAATTTGGTTTCATTAGGGATCGTCAAATTGGAGACTGTATTGCTGGTGCTTTTGAATGTTTTAATGTGTTGAGTAATGGTAGTCGCAGTGGGCACTTGGCTTTAAAAATAGACATTCGTAAGGCTTTTGATTCCATTAGTTGATCTTTTCTCTTTGAAGTCCTTCGGTGTTTTGGCTTTTCTGAGAGTTTTATTGGTTAGGTTGTGGCTATTTTTGATTCTACTAGGATCTCAATTCTTATTAATGGTTCCCCTGAAGGCTATTTCCTCTGTTCGCATGGTGTGCAGCAAGGTGATCCTCTCTCTCCCCTATTTTTTTTGTTTAGAGGAAGATTTTTTAAGCAGATATCTATCGCATCTAGTAGACTCGGGCTCTATGACTTCTATCTCTTCTCCGGTTGGGATGCATGCCCCTTCGCATTTTCTTTATACTGATGATGTTATCCTATTTTGTCGAGCTTCTCCTTAGAATTTGCAAGTGATTTTAGATGCTTTTGTGCTTTAAGGTTCTCTCTCAGGTCAATGAGTTAATTGGGAAAAATCTTCTTTATTCTTTGGCAGAGGCATCTCTGGGCCTCGAATTACTAATTTTCTCTCCATGTCTAGGATGCATAAGGGCGGTGATTCTATGACTTATCTAGGGGTTCCTTTTTTTATTAGTGCGCCTAAATGTCGATGGCTGATTTTATGGGCTGATAAAATTAAAAGTAAATTGGAATCGTGGAAGAGTTTCTCTCTTTCAATAGCAGGCAGGTTATGTCTTATTAATTCAATGATTATGGGTTCCTTCTTGCATTCATTTCAAGTTTATCTTTGGCCTTCATCTCTTTTGAAAGATTTAAATGTTACTATTCAAAATTTTTTTTGGATTGGTTCGATCGATGATCGTAAATCTGTCCAAGTTGCTTAGAAGTCTTGTTACAGGCCTAAGGATAGTGGTGGTCTTGGTGTTAAAGACCTTGGTATTCTTAACAAGGTCATGCTTAAGAAATTCACATGGAGGATGTTGACTGAGGAGTCCTTCGTTTTCACATATCTTCGGGCTCATTTTTTCACCTAGGATCACAGACCTAGAACGTGGTATGTTGTTTCTTCTATTTGGCCAGGTCTAAAATTGCATTATATCCCTCTGATGATTGAGTCTAGGTGGTTAGTTGGTCATCACTCTAAGGTTCGTTTTTGGACAGATAACTGGTTGGGAGATCCGTTGATTGATCTGGTTAAGGATAGGTCATCGTTACAACCTCCTTTGGATTATGTTGTGGGTGATTTTTACTCAGATGCTACGGGTTGGGATATTCTTGCTTCTTTTCACGCTTCTCACCCGAATGTTGCTTTTGAGATTAAGAAGGTGATGGTAAGCACTGACCCAGACTCGTTAATTTGGACTTGTTCCCTAGATGGTGTTGTTTCTTGTAAATTTGCTTATGATTCTCTTTTTGAGGTTAGGAGTTTTGTTTTTTGGGGTAAACAGATTTGGGCATCTTTTATTTCTCCTTCTTGCTCTATCCTCATTTGGCGCTTGTTTCATGGCAAGATTCCTACGGACATTGTGTTGCGTGCCAGAGGTTATATTTCCCCATCTCGTTGTCGGTTTTGTTATGCTACAGAGGAAGACTTAAGACATCTGTTTCTTGACTATCCTTTTGTTCGTGGGTTGTGGGATGATGTATCCTCTACATTTGGTCATAAGCTTAAGTTGGATGGTACTTATTTGGACCTTTGGCAGGAGGCGATGAAGGTTGTCTTTAGCATTTAACTGAAAGCTCTCTGGCGGGCTTCTATCATTATGGTTTTCTGGGTGGTTTGGTTCCTCTGGAATCAATCTACCTTTGAGGGTGGCAAGCCTATTTTTGCCGTTGCTATTTCCTTAATTTGGCGTTCCATCCACGAGGCAGGCTCCCTTCAGTCTGGCACTATGATGAATTCAGTGGATGAGCTTCAGGCTCTTCAACGGCTTCATGTCTCTAGTCATCCTTCCAAGGCTCCTCGGATTTTAGAGGTTAATTGGCGCCCTCCCCCGCTGGGCTATCTTAAGGTTAAGATGGACGGGGTTGCTTTTGGTAGTCCTAGTCCTGCTGGTTGTGCAAGGGTTTTTTGCACATGTAGGGGTTTCGTTAAAGGTTGCTTTGCTATTCCTCTCGGTGTCTGCTTTGCTTTTGAGGCTGAATTGGCCGTTGCCGTCCACGCTATTGATTATGCTTGGACTTTTGGCTGGCGTTGGTTATGGTTGGAGAGCGATTCGACTTTTGTAGTGGTGTAAGGTTTATAGTTAGTGTTGGCATCAATTCCATATCAAAACGTGTTTATCTTGTAATGTTTAGTGGTTAGTATATTGAAGAATTTAGAAGACGAAGGACGTCTCAACCACAATTCATTCAAGAAGCCGGTTTTTAAGAGATTCGTGCATCATTGGTCAACAAAGGTATTAAAGGACCTCTTATCTCTTACAAGGCTAGGCACACACTCACACATAACATTCTTGTGTGTTCCTTCATGATTTAATTTTATTTACATATCACTTTCACACACTTGGCAAAATATGCTCATGCATCCATATTATGTTGATAAACTTTGTGTTTTGCATTTTCTAGGACTATGTCCGGAAACTAGCATATGTGTGTGTCTTTGTGTTTGTATATTTCCATATTTTTGTATTTGGACTTGAACATGCTCTATTATGATTCCTTATTGAGTTCCGGTCGTTTCGGTTACTCATTCATGTAGTTTCGAGTCCAAACGATGTAGCTACGCTACTTTTCGTTCTCATTCGTTGAGTTGACTTCATCGATGTTTTTCGAGATGATTTCTCAACCGTTTTTCAAAGTTGTGTAGTCTTCGTCGTGCGTGAGAGAGTCATGGTTCGTAATCTGAAAACGGATTTGAAATCGGAGTTCGGATGCCTAAGATAAGGGCTGAAGAACCGAGGGAGCACGTGAGGAGACAGCCCAGGCCGTGAGGCCACTTAGGCTGGCCGTTGGTGTGGCCGTGGGCCCCACGGCCTGGAGGAGCCTCTGCCCCCGTGTGGGCCACGCACCCCCCATGGCCAGGGGGTGACGTGGCCTCACATGATTGGTTGGTATGGTCTTCTCTCTCCTCCTATTTCTTCCCTCTCTCTCTCCATTTGAAATTTTAAGAAGAAAATTGCAAGTTTCCCGTCAGAATTCTCTCTCAATTTTTCCCAACTTCCAAACACCATATCTTCCTCATCCGGAGTCGGATTTGAGTGATTCAAGTTGGAGAGTGTTCGTATTTGAGTCCTCTATCATCTCCAAGTGGTTTATTGGCTGTTTGATTGTGATTTCTGGTGGTTCAACACAGATTTCTGAACCAGCTGCAGAATCCGAGGTAATGGACTTAACTTTGGGATTTCTTTCTTTTTGACCTTCCATTTGCTTGGGGTTTCTTCTTCTATATCTATGTTTATGTTTGGTAAAAGCTATTGAGAAAGATAGCTTGATTATCATTCTAATTGAAAGTCAATTTGTGGACTAATGTTGACTAGATTCTATGATTCTAGGTTTTACATATGTTTGTGAGTTGTATTGTGATTAGAATGGCATCTTAGGTTGTTTGGAACTTAATTGAATTAATTTTGTGTTAAATGACCTTGAGATTTGATTTGATCCTTTGATTGAAGAAATCTAGGATTTGTGTATTTGTTTGTGATTTAGAGAATCTAGGTTTTGATTGATGTAAATCTCAAATCCTTGCTCTATATTTTTGACTAGAATATTGATTGATTTTAATCTCATACATCTAGCATTTAATTGTATATTGATAGCATCTTGAATTTGTACTTCATGAACATATTTTGATTCAAGTGTTGTATATGTGAATGAGACTTTGAGCTTATGTGTTTGGTGTTTCACATGCTTAGGTTTTATTCTCGTATTTTGCATCTAGACTTGATTACTTGTGATATCACATGTTTAGGTCTATTTGTGCCATAGAATGTATTGATCACATATTCTATGTTGTATTGATTGTTTGCATCATTTGCATTCACATGATCACACTAGGAAGTCCTTGTAAAAGGCATGAAGTCTTGGTTAGAGTCGGGGTGACTCGGATAGCCAAGCAAGAAGTCTTGCCTAGCGTCGGGATGACTTGGATAGGTAAGCAAGGAGTCATGGCTATAGTTAGGAGGACTCGAATAGTCATGCATGGGAGGCTTCCTAGAGGCAAGAGTGCCTTGGATAGGGAGTTGACTATTGTATTGGTAGGCCTAGGCGTATGGTTAGACATAGACTCCGATAGAGCGGGGTACACGGGAGGTGTATGCACTCTTGAGGAATTTCTAATCTACCATCGATGTTGGTTGTGTGTGGTGTCCAATATATGGTGGTTTCGCATCATTGAGGGATTTCACACTTTCCAATAGGGTTGGGTAGGCTTAGACTTCACTAGGTTGGGTGAGCTAAAGATTGGTCACTTTGTGAATGTTCTATGTTTACTTTCCAATAATATAGTACCCAATGGTTGTAGTTCAACCCGTGGATGTTTCCTCCTTGGAGGTTTTACCACGTTAAAAAATCTCTTGTGTTAATTCTTCCTATCTTTTTCTCTTATATTTTAATTGTATATTTTATTATCTTGATTCATAATATTCACATGTGGTGTATTGTGAAGCAAGACTTTGTATAGTGTGATTAGTGAATTCATTCTATTGATCAATTTTGTATCTATGATTCTTTTGTATATTGTAATTTTTGTTTAGTGATATTTTGTTCACTCTTGTAACTCATTGAATATCTAATGAAATACAAGCTTACTTTGTTGTTATGATTATTTGTTCTTATACCTCACATAACTAGTTGATATACTTAGACTTTGATCTTATGATTGTATTATCGTATTGTCTATGTATGTCTTCCTTGGCTTATTGTGTTGTGTGTAAGGCTACCTTGAGGGACAAACGAAAATTTGTTCAAGGGATTGAAAAAGGTGTAAAAACCTATTCACCCCCCTCTAGGTATGCTTTAAGCAATTTAACTTCGTTTGTATACTTTCAAGTGGATATCCTTCGTTCTAGGTCTCATAAGGTTCCTTGGCGTTGGCGCCCTGTTTGGGATAGGTGTTTGAGCTTAATCTCTCAAATGGACTTTGTTGTCACTCATATTTATCGGGAAGGTAACCAAGTTGCTGATAGTTTAGCTTCCAGGATCCCCAGTATCGTCTCTCCTACATGGTAGTGGACTACTCCGAATTTTTGCAATTCTTTTATTTTCAATGATTTTTGTAGCAGACCTTCTTTTAGGTTATGTTGATCTGTTTTCTTCTTTTATTTTCTTTTATATTTTGTTCTCTTTCTTTTTTCTTTAATAAAATGTTGGGCCGGGGTTGATTCCGATCCCCAACAACCTTATCCAAAATATATATATATATATATTGAAATATTACAATAATTCTGAGTTTTATAGAGGAGAGAGGAGAGACTCGAACCCATAACCTCGTGGTGTGGGTGTGGGGGGCTTTACCATCGAGCCAACCTCATCTTGTCATAATTAATATTTTTTTCAATGGCCTCCCAAATGATCATTTGTAATTGATTTAATTAATTGTAAGTTGTAACGAAACAATGCTGTTACATGTAAGTTACATGTACTACCGATGTGGGCACATAATTTTTTATTTTTATTTTTTATTTTTTATAGCATGTGGGCACATAATTATAATTTTAGAGCATAATTTATTTTATTAATTTATATATTCTCAATTAATCGTCTAATGGATGCTTCAATTTCTTCTAACTTTCGGTTCGATACAAAATAATAATAAAAAAAAAGATTCACTTCTGTGAAGACCGAAGAGTATGATTAATTATTATATTAAGTTTGTACAATATATTCATAATTAATTAATATTGTAAATTTAAAAAGAATTAAAGTACATCATCTCTTAATTGCACCTTTCATTCCACGTAATTTACAAATGTATGGAGTTTTTTCATTCTTGCTTCTTTTTGGTTGTGTAGATAGTCACCGAGATGTTCGACGCTTTCCAGACCAGCTACGCTCAAGCGAATAGAATAAAGCGTCTGGAAGTGCAACTGAAGGAGAGTGAGGAAACCCGCAGTCGGGTTGAGAGGGCTTACCAGGAGAGGCTTGGGGCGAACCAGGAGTTCATGGATCGGTGCCTGGCAAGCCAGATGAAGGCTGAGCAGAGGGCTTCTTTAGCCGTAGAAAAAGCCAACTCTATCAGAGATCTGCTGTCCGCCACTTAGTAATCGATGCTCCGGGTTGAGCAAAAAGCAAAGGAGGCCAAGTCGTCCTACGAACGTAAGATTGAAGACCTGGAGCATCAAGCTTTAACTGTTGAGTCGTTGTCCAAGGAGGCTAGACTGGAATTAGAAATCCAAGGGGTCGACCGCTTCAAAAGGTCTCTAGCTTATGACGCCCTTCTCCTTAGGGAATTTCAGCACGGGATGGTCTTGGCCGGAGAATTCTTCAAGGTGAAGAATAGGGAAACTGACTGGGTCAGGATGAATTGGAGCTTATCGATTTAAAAGCATGTGGACAGGTCTTTGGAAGCCCTTCGGATCCAGATGAGGGAGTGGCGAGCATACCGTCGCAGCAAAGGCAAGAGCCTTATCCTATGCATTTAGAAGTCCCTACTGAGAGTGCTTTCTCCACTTTTCACGCTTGCCAGAAAGCAGGGATAAATGGCGAGGAGCTCGACGTCGAACCAGTGGCTGGGAGGGACTATAGGCCCTGGATGGATGACGTAGTGAATGAGATCCTATGGCCCTTAAATGAAAGCCTGCTGAATGAATATGAAATGGTGCCTGATCTGAGTATTGGCGGCAGCAACTCTCAACCCCCAGCGTTGACTTCTTAATTTTTTACTTTTTTGGTGTAATTAGCCCGAGTCCTCTCTGTTACATACATTCACTTTTGTATATATATATATATATATATATTAAGCAATCTAACATACATTTTTCTTAATATATATTCTTCATGAATGTTCATTTGTCTATTTCCTGAGTAACTGCCCTGAATGATACGCCTACACACATTAACGCAAACAAAACACAAGGGTAAAACAGAAACCAGGGCCAATATCTCATTTATTCCAGGCAAGTAGTAGGATATATGTTTCGCGAATCGGTCCCTTTTTATAATCCGAGTGCATCCTAACCAAGTATCTTTTTCAACTGGCAAGTAGTTAGGTTTTCATTTGGGTTGAGCAAGCCACAATTAAGCCGAGTATCTTATTAACCCTGCCAATTTTTCCTTGAATTGAGTGCCATAACTTGAGCTGAGTATCTTATTAACTGGTAGTTAGGCTTTTTTTTTTTTCTTACCTAAGTGTTACGCCAAGGCTCACCCCAACCATACACTCAGGTCCCTGCATAAGTCACCTAGGACGTCTCTTGGTTTTGTCTGTTACAGGGGTTTGTTGAATCATGGGGTAGTGTATACCGGCCAACACAGTTGAGCATCTCACCAGACTTGTTCCGACGGCTTCTCGAGCATCTTTCCAGGTATCTTGGTGCCTCGGGTTTGCCTTCTCGCTGGGTGATGCTTTTGCATTGACCTAATTAAGCGGGCATGCTAATTTAGCTTCTCTGCCCCTCGGACACTATCCACTCACTCTTCGTGGTTTCATGGCGCTCGAGTTCTTATTTTTGAGACCTTTCCTAGCCTGACTTCTTTAAGACTGCTTTTTGCTTTTTCTTTTTCTTTAAGACATCAATAGATCTTTCCTAGGGAAAATTTCCGCAAGGGATTTTATTGATTATGCACAACTGAACTGGACATGTAAATCTCAGTAAACTGCTACATTTATTAAAAGTTGGGTATCTGAAAAGCTAAAAAAATACTCAAAAGCTGATAAAGCTGATTTAAATATCAAGTAAAAGGACACCCATTAGGGATAGAATGTCTTCAAATATTGCGCATTGCATGGTCGGGGTAACACACCACCTCCGGGTCGGGCAATCAGGTATGCTCTGTGCCTTGCTATACTGTCTATGATGTATGGTCCTTCCCATTTGTCGGCGAGAGACCCTGTTGCTCTGTTCTTGGTGTTTAGGGACACCCTCCTTAGTACTAGGTCTTTGAGTTGGAACTTTCATACCTAGATGTGAGAGTTGTAATACCTTACTGCTCATTGTTGGTACGCTATGTTTCTTACTTGGGACTTGTCTCTAACCTCTTCCAGTTCGTCCAGATTTTGTAGCAGCATGCCGACATTGTGATCTAGGTCGTATAACCAAACTCTTGGAGAAATAAATGATCTTTCTGCCGGGATGACAGCCTCAATCCTATATGCCAAGGAAAAAGGCGTTTCTCTTGTAGAGGTTCTTGCTGTTGTTCAGTACGCCCATAGTACTTCGTGAACTTGTCTGCCAAGTTTCCTTTCTTGGCGTCCAGCTTTGCCTTCAGGGTGTGCTTGATCACTTTGTTCACTGCCTCCGCCTGCTCATTGGTTTGGGGATGAGCGGGTGAGGCGTAGTAATTTGAGATCTTGTGGTCTCTACACAGCTTCTTGAATTTCTTGTTGTCAAACTGGGTGCCATTGTCTGTAATGATGGTACTCGAGATCCCGAACCTGTAAAGTATGTTCTTCTTGACAAGGTTGGTGGTGTTTACCTCAGTGATATGCACGAGTGCTTCTACTTCTATCCACTCGGTGAAGTAGTCTACTGCTCTGATTGCGTGCTTCGCTCCTCCTTTTACTCCTGTAGGCATCGATCCTATAATATCAAGGCCCTATATGGCAAATGGCTAAGGGGACGTGAGACTTCTAAGCAACTCAGGTGGTTGCTGAATGTTGTTGGCGATCTTCTGGTAGGTCTCACAACTTTCTGTGAATCGCTGAGCTTCGACGAACAGAGTTGGCCAATAGAACCCTTGCCTAAGTATCTTATGTGCAAGACTCTTACCCCCAGTGTGATTTCCGCATACGCCGCTGTGGACATCTTTTATGATATGTTCAGCTTCTTCATTTACTACGTACCTTTACAATGCTTTCGAAAATCCCTTCCTATAAAGTTCTCCATTGATGATTGTGTATCAGGTTGATTTATACCTGATGCGTTTTGCTTCCAAAGTGTTATTTGGTAGAATATCTTCTTCCAAGTACCTCATGAGTTAGGTTGTCCAATTGCTTGGTTGTGGTCGGATTTCTGCTATTATGAGTCCGTCTGGTTCCGCTGTGCTTGGCCTGGTCAGGTGTGCAACTGGTATCATTTGGGACCTGATGCAAGTTGTTGCTGATGCTAGTTTGGACAAAGCATCTGCCTTCTCATTTTCCTCTCGCGAGATCTAAGTGATCTTGTGTTCTTTGAAACGCCTGAGCAACCTCTTTGCTGCATCTAAATTAACTATCATGCACTCATCTTTTGCCTGATACTCGTCCAAGACCTAATTGACCACAACCTGTGAGTCACTAAAGATTTCTATCTCATCTGCTCCCAATGCTATGCACACCCTTAAGCCGGCTAACAAAGCTTCATACTCGGCTTGATTGTTGGTCGCTTTGAAGTCGAACCTCATGGCACATTTTACAGCATCTCCTTCTGGGGTTGATATTACTATCCTTGCCCCGTTGCCATGGGTGTTTGATGATCCATCCACATGTAACCTCCATTGGAAGTCCTTTTCTTATTTTTTTTCCCCATCATTCTTCTTACTTCAATGTTTGACCCAATGAATTCGGCCACATGCCACTGCTTATCCCTTAAGTGCCACTTTCGGTGTGTACTTGATATCAAACTCGCTCAGCTTTATAGCCCATTTAGTCAACCGTCCTGATAATTCTGGCTTCTGTAGGATCTGTTTGAATGGTCAATCGGTGTATACTTCCACTTTATGTGCTTGGAAGTATGGTCTTAGCTTCCTTACTGCCGTGACCAGTGCGAGGGCTATTTTCTCCACCGGTGAATATCTTGTTTCGGTTGGTAGTAGAGCTTTGCTTGTGTAATATACTGGTTTCTGTACTCCTTCCTCTAGCCGAATCAGCACAGAACTGGTTGCTACTTTCGTGAGGGATATGTACAAATATAGGGTCTCCCCGGCCGTAGCTTTCGAAAGTATTGGTGCTCGTCCCAAGAATTTTTTCAATTTCTGGAAGGCCTCTTCACATTCTTGACTCCACTCAAGCCCTTTCTCTCTTTTTATTGCTTTGAAGAACAGAGTGCACTTGTCTGTCGACTTGGATATGAATCGATTGAGTGAAGCAAGACATCCGGTTAACCTTTGTACTTCCTTCAATGTTTTTGGTGAGATCATGTCCGCGAAGGCCTTGATTTTTTCAAGGTTCACTTCGATTCCTCTTTGGTGAACTTGGAAGCCTAAGAGTCTCCCCGATGGTACGCTAAACACACATTTGTTTGGGTTATGCTTCATCTTATATTTCCACAAAACGTTGAAAGTTTCCCTTAGGTCCGATGTATGCTTTTATACCGTGACACTTTTAGTCATTATGTCATCCACGTAGACTTCCATGTTTCTTCCGATTTGCGGAGCAAATATCCTGTTCACTAACCTTTGATATATTGCTCCAACGTTCTTCAAGTCGATTGGCATTATCGTGTAACAATACAGTCCCTGGTCTATGGTAAACGCCGTTCTTTCTTCATCTGCTTTGTTCATCTGGATTTGATTGTACCTCGAATAAGCATCCATAAAACTGAGCACCATGGCCTGCAGTGGTGTCCACTAACTGGTCTATCCTCGGTAGGGGAAAACTATCCTTCGAACAAGCTTTGTTTAAATCTGTGATGTCCATGCACATCCTCCACTGATTATTCTTTTTCTTTACTAGTACTATGTTGGCTACCCATTGTGGGTATTTGACCTCCCTTATTGATCTTACGACGAGCAGCTTCTCCACTTCTTTCTTAATTTCCGCGCTCCTTTCTAGATTGAACAACTGCCTCTTCTGGACTACTGGTCGGAATTCTGGGTTGACGGCCATGTTGTGTGATATCACTTTTGTGTTTTTCTTGGGCATATCCTTATGGCTCCAAGTGAACACATCTTTGTATTCCCTTAGCAAGCAGGTTAGGTCAACTTTAATGTTTTCGTGGAAGTTTGCGCCTATCTTTGCCCATCGTGCCATCTCTTGTGACCCTTTGACCACGCATACCCTGTACTCCGTTGGGAATTTCATCATTAGGGTGTAAGTGGCTGTTACTACTTTAGTGTTGTTCAGGAATGGTCGGCCCAGCAAGACATTGTAAGGCCAATTTTTTATATCTACGACCACAAAGTCGAGTAATACTGTCTTTTGGCAAGGGGCCTTTCCAACTTTAACTGGGAGTTTTACTGTGCCCAGAGATCTTACTTCTACTTCGCCAAATCCTTGGAGTGGGGTATGAAAAGGATGCAGGTCTTTCCTATCTAGTCTCAGCTGGTCATACACTTTTGCACTCAGAATGTCGGTCGATCAGGATCCGGTGAACCTCTCTATGACCGATCCGAGCACTTATGACTAGCGCATCGTTTGGTCTAACATCCACACCTCATGAGTCAGCCTCAGTGAATATTATCGGGTCCTAACCTTCCTTGATTCTCTTTAGGTTAGGCTCAATAGAATTACGTCGAGGTCCCTTCTAGCCTCCATCGTTTCCCAGATTTCCTATGTCTTTTCTCTGTCGCTTTTCCCAGTTGCTGGTCCACCGAAAATGGTATTTATTGCCCTTTCATCCTCAGCCTTCTTCGGGCTCAACTTTCTTCCCCGGTTCTCTTGTCGGTTCTCCCTGTGTCCGTCCGTTTTCTCGGTCTTCTTCAGGATGATGTCTTTCAAGTGCCCCTCTCGGATAAGGGTCTTGATGTGGTATTTGAGTTGGAAACACTTGGAGGTTTCATGCCCATTTTCCTTATGGAATCGATAGTACTTCGTAGTATCCCTTCGAGCGAAATGTGATTGCCTAGGAGGTTCCTTTGACATGTTATTTTCTTATAAGATGGCAAGTATGTCCTCTTGATTTTTCTTCAACGGAGTGTAGTTTGCGTATTTTCCTTGAAACCTTTGATATGTTTGATCAGTTTTCGGGTCATAGTTCTGATGACCATCCTGACCATCTTGAGCCTTGTTCATATGCTTATCTCTTTTCTGATTTTGAGTTTTAGGCACTGAACATAAGGATGGCAATAGGTCGGGTTCGGCTAGGTTCGAGTCGAGTCGAGTCGAGTCGAGTCGAGTCGGGTCGGGTCGGGTCCTACTAGACCCAGACCCAGACACAGACCCATCAGAAAAATTTAGACCCAGACCCAGACCCAGACCTAGACCCAGACCTAGACCCAGACCTAAACCCATGAAAATTTTCGGGTTTGGGTTCGGGTTCGGACTCGTAGGCAGACCCAGACCCGCCCCGAGGACCCACGAAATATCATGGGTCCGGGTCTGGACCCGTGTACCCGTGGACCCATGGACCCATGGACCAATGGACCCTTTTTTTTTTCTTTCTATTTTTATTCAATTTTTCACTATAAAAACCTGTTCAAAAGTCATAATTATAAAACATTAAACATTCAATTTTACCAATATTAAACATTACACAAATAACATCCTAAAACATTAAACAAATCGCATCAATACTACAAAAAATCATAAACACAACATTAAACATTGCACAAATAGCATCCTAAACAAACACAAATAGTTTAAAATCAAGGACATAACAAATAAATCATTGATCATCAATGAATCAACTTCCAATTTCCAAAGTTCCATTCCTCCACTCAAGTTTTTCACAAAATGATTGTTGATTCCTATAACATTCAATTTAAAATCAATTTAGTATATATTCAAATAAGAACAAATAGTAATAAATTCATGACAACAAAATGAGTTTACCTCAACATCATCATTTTTCGTCATCTTCCCCAAAAATAGAAGCTTCAAATTTTCTTTCCAAGGTTGAATCTAGTTAGAAGTAAAATATATGAATTAGAATAAGATAAGAAATCAAATTAATAATATAAAAACTTCAATGAACAATGTAATAATTTTTATACCATTAATTTCAAAACATAACCAACTTTGAGCACATATTAATGCCTCTATTGTCTTTGGATGTAACCTACTACGATGAGGACTCACAAATCTACCCCCGATACTAAAAGCCAACTCGGATGCAACCGTAGATATAGGAATAGCCAAATATTTCTAGCTATGCAATGCAAAGTAGGATATTTAGATGCATTTACTTTCCACCACGTTAATATATCGAAATTCTCAACTCTTGGAATGACAGGTTCTTCCAAATAATAATCCAACTTTGTCCTCACATGACTGGTAGTACAAGGGACCTCAGTAATATAATGATCGAATAAAGACATTTTTTTTTTGGGAGGACCCATTACTAATTGAGATGGTGAAATATTAGTAGGATTACTTGATGAAGCTTGACTGGCCTTAGACTTTTGCTCATATTCTTCAACCATCCTCAACAAAACTTCTTGAATCTTGTTAATCTCATATGAAGATCCATCTCCATAGAGCGAAGGAAAGTAACATTCCATGACTTTCATTTTATATTTAGGATCCAAAATGGTTGCCACAACCATAATACCATGAAATGTACTCCAATAGCTATCAAACTTATGTGCCATAGATGATGCCATTAGTTTTATTTGTTCAAATGTGGATGTGCTCCATTCACTAATGGCTTCCCTAATGTCACAACGGTTGGTAGATAATTATTAGCTGTAGGATATTTAGTTCCTGAGAATTCTTCAGTGGCTTGATAGAACACATCAAGTTTATCACTGATCTCTTTTGCCAACACCCAATCATCTTCAGTTGACACATTTTTATAGTGTGAATCTTTATGTTTCAAATGAGGAAAAATGGTTTTGTACATTAAAGCAGAGCGAATCATCAAGTCTGTAGAATTCCACCTCGTTTTGCAATCAAGTACCAACTTCTTAGTGCTCTCAATCTCTAATTGATTAACAGTTTCAAAAAACTTTTCCTCTCTTTTAGGTGATGATGTCCAATAAGAAACACTAGAACAAATCCTTTATGTAAGGATTCCCATATCTTGATTGGCTTATTTCGTGGACAAACCATATGATGGGGTTGATTGTGTAAGGGTAGTTTAGGTGATTGATCTTCAAGCTCGAAGGCCCTTCCAAGACCTTAAGGGACAAGCACGCCAAAGGTATAATTTCTAGTGCTTGATTTTCTTGAAGAGATTTAGTTAGCACACACACACTTAGCATATTTGTTCTTGTGTGCATACTCTTCACATGTCACTTTACACACTAGCACTTTGATTGATATCTTGTTGTGTGTATATGTGCTTATTAATTCATTTCCCGATATAATTCGGAAACGTCCGCGCTTGCACTAATGAGTGCTTGGTTTCACATGAAGACCGCCCACGGAGAATGCCATTGGCTTCTCCTTGGATTTCACCTCTGTTGGTGATCGGCGGTCATGATTGGCGGCCTGGCCCCCGAACGAAATCGCCGTTTTGACCTGATTGATTGTTTCTCTCGGGTTTGATTCGGTGGTCACAAAACCGCCGAATGAAACCGCCGTTGTTCCCTTGGTCTTCTCGGGTTCAATTCGGCGGTCAAGAACGGCGGCCTGGTCGCCATTTGAAACCGTCGATTGGTGCGTTTCAAGGGCAAACTTGTCTTTTCACATGCCCATTTCTTGATGTCTATAAATATCTTACTTTCTCATTATCTGAATAAGTTCTTTTGACACCTTAGAACCCTAAACTTCAAAGAGAGATTTTTGAGAAAAAATCAAATCAAGAACTCACCTTTAACCACTCAAATCAAATCCTTTTTTCATCAAATTTCATATTGCATCTTCTATGACTATATAGAATGCATCCATGATTGGGTTTGCATCATCACAACTTGCTTGGTAAGATTTTGATTAAGTTCATCTTATTTTAGTATTTTTACTATGAAGCTATTCTCTTTTAATTTACTTGTATGTTTTTGATCATATGATAAATACAAGAATAGAGAATTAATTGTGATGAATTGATTGAGTGTTGTTTTGTGATAGCTAATTAGGTTTTTGATTAATCTTGATTAGCTAAGCTATTTGACATGTCATCTAGCTCTTGATATCTAGGGTTGATTTAATTGAATATATCATCATCCTAGATAAGCATCTAAGGTTCCCTAGCCTTGTTTGTTATTTGAATATTCATACATATTCACATAGGTTGCATAATCTCTTCATAGAGAATTAAGTCTTGAGGCTAAGATTGCTTAGGCCTCAAGCAATTGGACTAGAGCCACTTTTAAAGGCCCACGTGGTAGAAGTGGGGGGTTATTGACCGGAGTGTTAGATGAGGTCTACATAGGTTGTAAACTCCATTTCAATTAGTGGATTTCGAGGTTCGAGTGTGGCGCACTAAACAGCCCGTGGTTTTTCCCAGTGGTTGGGTTTCCACGTATACATCAAGTGTTATTTAAATTCCGCACTATATTACACTTGCTTGTATATTTGACTAGTAGGGGCATTTTCGTAAAATTGACTTGCATGCGAAAATTGGGTAACAATAGCTAAAATCTATTCACAACACCACCCCCCCCCCCCCCCCCCCCCCCCCCCCCTCCCCTCTTCTAGATTAATATATTAGTATACACCTAGTTTATTTGAGAACTTTCACTTTCAACACTATTACTAATCATATCTAACCTATCTCTCACTATCAAATTCAATATATGTGCAGAACAACGCATATGGAACATGTCTCCATTCAACAAAAGTGAGACATCAGAAAGCATCTCCAAGAGAATACGAATCATAGCATTATTGGTGCTACAATTATCCACAGTCAAAGTAGACAACTTGTGTTCAATATTCCAATCATGTAAGCACTCCATCATAACATCAGCAAGCATCTCAGCAGTGTGTGGACATGGAACATATGTAAACCTATGAAAATGAATACCACAATAAACTATTAATCTAATATACTACCACTAACCTTACTATTTTTCACATATTAAACTACTAAATTCACATAATAAAACGGTTAAAAAGATTAATGTGTGATAGCGTACCTTATGATTCGACTTTGTAAATTCCAAGAATTATCAACAAAATGTGCCGTGATAGCCATGAACCCCTTGCTTTGATTATGAGATGTCCACATGTCGGTAGTAAGTGCAATCCTACCCTTATTTTTCTCCAATAAACCCTTTAATTTAACCCTCTCATAATCATAAAGTTATAGTATATCACTCTTCAATGTATTCCTAGATGGTATTTTGAACAACGGTTGAGCTGTCCCTATGAACCTATGAAACCCTAAATGTTCTACCATACTAAGAGGGTACTCATGCAAAATCACCATATTTGCAAGCTCTCTTCGGGTAGTGTCTTGATCAAATTTAAATGTTCTAATTTCAACGTCTCCTTCCTTTGTTTTTATAGCTTTCAACATTTGTCCTACATCACAAAATTGTCTTCGAGGACACTTATCCCTATGTTTTTTTAAATGGGATGTTCCGGCAGTCCCTTTTCCTGATAACTTCTTACTACAACCTTTGCAAATAGCAGTCCAAACCCTTTTAATTTTTCCTCTATTAAAAGAATCCCACACCTTGGATGTCAATATTCTTTTCTCATCTTCATTGGCACAAGAATCAATCTCAATGTCACCGGATTCAGCATCAATATTAGTAACTTCATTATGACTTGAATTAGTAGGAATCGAAGTCGGTTGGTCTTGGCCTTGGGTAATACTTTTTTATGCTGACATTTGGTGACAAAGTGACAATAACTAGAAAAGCAAAAAAATAAGTGTCAATTGACAACTTGAAAGTTAAATATCATGTATATAATAAATCATTTTGTCTTTTTACATGCAAGGAGTTTATAACCAGTAAAGAACATGTACCATTATCCATGACCAAAAAAAGTTTGATTGACCCAATGCCAATAAGAAATTCAACATTGAGACAAATGTTCTCTGCACCAAAAGCATTAGCTTGAAGGAGCAGGACATATCTTCAATCTTTCTTACTAATACGGTAAAACAAAAAAGGCAAACAAATAAATTCTTCTGCTCCATATTTAGAAGTCAACACATCTCAATTCTCAACTAAGCTTTGATCCAAGCACAAATGGGCTCAGCTACATGAATCATTTCACACAAAAGCAAATTTCAATTTTCTTAAGCTTAGCTTGATCACTGGGATAATATGAACAAGAATGTAAGTTTCAATCCTAGATTTTATGACCTCTTAATTTCCCAAAAATGTATCTTAATTCAATCCTATCAAAATGTTAAATAGGGTATGTCAAAGTTGATGTTTTCTTTCCCTGGCCTAAACAAATTAGCAATACACATTCAAAATTACAATTCCTTCCCTTTCCTATCATTTGCAAGCAACCAAGTCTAATAACTCACATTATCAGCACAACACTGGAAACTAGATAAATATGGCATTAAGATGATGGACTTAAAAGAGAACAAACAAACAAACCTAACCATCCACTTTAAAAGTGAAATCCAAATCAAAGCGTTAAAACAAGATTTAAAATAGTAGTATATATTATCAGTAACTAAACAAAGCATTCACATTCTCATAAACCCAAAACTCAAGAACATAAATCAATATAATCTTGTATGATAGTTGAAAGAAAGAGAGAGGAAGAAGAAAAAGAATCACAAATTCACAACATTAATTATTGTTTTTTCTGAAATTAACAAGGGATTCTTGTCTCTAGCATTAGCTGCTAAGATTTAAAAGTGAAAAATTAAAATAAAATCTGTAATTACATACCTGTGTGGTTGTGTGTGGGCCGTGTGAGAAGAGACTGTTGAAGTGGTGAGTCGAGTGATTGGTGAGACAGTGACGATGAGCCAGTGATGGTGGAGAAGTGGTGAGCCGGTGAGATGTGGTATGTGACTCTGTGAGATGTTGTTAGAGTCTTTGAGATTCTAAGAATGAGTTGCGGCAGCAAGAATGACAAGAATAAAAAAAGAAATTAGGTTTAGGAATTAGGGATTTATATATACTACTCAAAACTGTTGGGTTCGGGTTTCTAATCAGACACAGACCCGGACTCGAAACGGGTCTTAAAATATAGACACAGACCCAACTCGTGACCCATATGAGAGGACCTAGACCCGACCCATGCGGTTCAGGTTCGGTTCGGGTCTGGATAAAACTGCCATCCCTAACTAAACACGTTTTTTGTGTCATTATCAAATTGTGAATTCAAAAGATATTTATAAAGATGTTCCTACGCAATGTGCTCTAAAGTTTTGAAAACTAGTAAAACGGTTAGCGAGGGTATCGTCCACAAGGAGGTGTCATCCGTCGATTGTTTCATGTTTTAGTGTTTATTAAAGAATGTAAATGAGAACATGACAAAGATGAGAGTGGTGTGTGTGAAATGTAAGCATGTTCATATGTGTGTGAGAGAATTGAAATAACATGAAGATAATCTAAGAAAACTAAGAATAGAAATGTAACCGGATGCTTACCTTTCTAAGTTAATCTACTCTAAAAGGTAAATACCCTAAGTTACAAAAATAAAGATGGCTTTGAGAGAGAAATGGATGAATACACAAGGTTCTCATGACCACCATGACATTTGCGCCATTCATAAAAACCGACCGCATAAAACACTATAAGATTAGGTTCAACCTAGCCTTTGATGCGACCTCTAGCTATGGAAGTGAGGAGAGTCGCCTAGTTCTTGATTGCTACTCACCGAGGGTGTATCGCGTGAGCAATGACCATAAAAGGACCGCATAAAACATAAAAGCCGACCCTCAATCACTACTCACCGAGGGTGTATTGTGCGAGCAACGACCAAGGGTAGCTGATGGTGAATATTAAAGGATCGACCATCGATCGTTACTCATTTGTCACGTGTAAGCAACAACAATATAATGGAAGCATTAAGTGTAAATTTGGACCCTCGATCACTACTCACCAAGGGTGTATCACGTGAGCAACGACCAAGGGTCGTATAAAGCATGAAGGTCTATAGAATCGAAATCCAATCAAGTAGGGTGTATACCATCATGAATTCCACCCATTCAATTAAGAGCATAATCAAGACCAAGAGTTGATGCACCTACTTAACCCTAATTCTCAAACATTCAAATCAATCCAAAACATGCATTTTGAATTATCCATCAACACACATACAATCAAGGGATGCTTGATTAATCTACTCTTATATTACATTAATCTACTTATAATCCCAATCATAAACACATATCAATTTCTACCCTACATGCCATACATGTAAAGACAAGAGATATCCCTAAACATGCATCTAGAAGGGTTGTCAAGCCTACTCAACACAAAGTCAAGAATCAATAAAAAGCAATTGAATGAGACAATACTTGAAAATATTAAATACAAGTTGATCAAATAAATGGAACTAGTGTTAGGTTTACATATTTTCCTAATGGGGATACACATCAAATAAATAAAATACAAGAGAAGAGTAAAAAGAGGAAACCCAAGGTGTCAATCTCAGATCTCCAAGCTCGGAGAGGAACCCAGTTGTCATCTTGGATCTCCAAGCTCTATTGAAGCTCCTCCTTCTCATAAACAAGAGATGATGGTTCTTTCCTCATGAATCTTCTCCAAAAATGGGTGGTTGCAAGTGGAAGGTGGTGATGGTGAGGCAATCCATGGAGGTTTTCCTTCATGTATGCCTTTGAAGGTCTCTCTCTCTTTTGTTGTGTGAAGAAAACGAAGTGTAGAGAGGATTTGTGTCTAGGTTATGTGTGTTAAGAGTTTATGAAGAAAGCGATGTATTTATAGGTTTGAAAGGCTATGGCACAAATTGGGCATGAATGGACAAGTTTGCCCCTATATAAATGGCTGAAATCGTCTCTTGGCTGAGCTGGCGCCCACAGTGTGCAGGTAAGAGACCAGCACACTTTACCTGATTTCTTCAACTATACGGGTAGTGTGCGAGTAAGAAACTAGCACAATTTGCTTGATTTCTTCAGCTGTGCAGGTGGAGTACAGGTGGAGTACAGGTGGCTGACCCGCACTGTACCCGCACTTTATCTTTTCTTCAACTAAGCAGTTCTCGGGTTTTGTCAACGGTGCGGGTGGAGTGCGAATGGCTGACCCGCACTGTACCTGCATTTTTGGAGCTTCTGCTATTTCGGAGCTTCTGCTATTTCTTGACCTCTTTTTTTTGGTACCATTTGACCCATTTTTTGCACGAAAGTCCTGAATACTATTTCTAACTCCAGAAATATACGAATGCCTGTAATTACGAACAAAGTGCCCATAAGAGACGCTAAAATGCAAAAAAAAACGAGACAAAGGATAAGGAAACGTGGGCCAAAATATACAACAATATTGGCACAATCAGGCATATTATCATTGGCTTTGGGTCCTTCAGGTCCTCCACCATGTAGGAAGTACCTACCTATTACAATTTATTCTTCCTCGACCAGTGCGTACCCCCCAACCATGTCCATCATATCTGCATAACTGGTTAGGCAGGCTCTCCTTAAATCGAAAGATAGCTGGCCGTTCTGTAAGTTGTTAATGAATGCTGCGATGATGGCTTCATCATTCGCACTTCCAATTTTTGACACTTCTTAACCAAACCTTCCTAGATACTTATTGAGTGACTCGTCTTTTCCTTGTTTGGGCTGGGAGAGGTGAGCCACCGATTTCTTCCTATGCACGTTCCCGAGGAATTGCCTTAAGAATGCTTGACTTAACTCGCTGAAGCTTCCTATGCTCACTGTGGGCAATCTCCCAAACCACTGAGAGCCTAAATCCTCGAGCATCTGTGAAAAGTTGAGGCATAGCAGAGTGTCATTTTGAATGTATTAGGCCATAACACTCTTATATCTCCTGACATGCTCTTTTTGGTCCGTGTCCTTTTTGATCTATTCCACGTGGGGCATCCTGAATCTTTCCGATAAGGGCATCCAGAGGACGCCATTGGTGAAGGGACTGCCTGACTCATCATCCGATAACTCATTGTGTTCGTAACGCCTAAGGGGTAGTTTGGTATGGGGTAATGTTTACATAGGAATGGGAATCTGACAACATTCCTATGTTTGTTACTAGATTTGTGTTTTTAGATTCCCAAGAAAGTGAATCCCATGGGAATCACATTACCCTCCAAAGGGGTAATGTGATTCCCATCCCAACAGGTGGGTTTTAGATGCCCTTTCATCTGATTCCCACCGTGGGACCCACCCTCATTAAAAAAAATTATTGTTTTTCATTTATTTTTTCTTCAATTATTTTCTTCTTTGTTCTTCTTCGTTCTTCTTCACTTGCTCGTTTTTCTTCACTTGTTGAATTTGACAAATTTTCAAACAATGTCAAAAACTAATCCAACAATCCCAAACCAATTCATTCCTTAAATCAATAAAATCATGTTCAATTAAGCTCATCGACGTCAATAACTAGTTACCCACACTCATTTATGTACTCAACTTCGCGATGACTAATTATCCAAAAATTCACAACAATAAGAATAATACAAAGAAATTGAAAAGGCAAAACCTAGGAAACAAGATCGACAGAAGCGAGTGAGAAAATTAGGGTTCGAAATAAGATTACGGACCTCTAGAGTTGAGTTCGTTGCGTTAGGCTTCGAGATAGAGTGGTCGTCGTCGTCGTCGTCTCCGATCGTCATCTCTTTTCCGATCTGTTCTTCTAGTTTCTGGGTTTTCTGGGTTTTGTGGGTTTTGGGGGTTTGGGGTTTTTGTTTCTAGGTTTGTGATGTTGCTGATTGGTTTGATTTTATGAAAGAATTTGGTTTGGGGTTTTTCCGATCTGATCTTTTCCCCCCCCTTTTTTTTTTTTTTTTTTTTTTTTTACAAACTTGGTTTGATTTTTTTGATTGTCTGATGATCATCATTTCCAGATTCAATCTCCACCATCCACCTTAGAGATGGACGGTGAAGATTGAATCTGGAAATGTTTTTTTTTTTTTTTTTCCTTTTTTTTAGTGCAATATTTTTTTTATTAGAATAAAGTTATTTGTAATTTTGTTTTTCAAAATTATTTATTATATGATAAGTCTCATTTAAAAAAAAATATATTATTATTTTTATCTAGTTATTTAATAAAAAAAAATAAATTCCCATGTACAACCAATCACTGTTACTTAATATTCTTAGGAATCCAATATAATATTCCCATGTACAACCAAACACATGTATACAACTTTCCCAGGAATCACATTACCGAGTTTCACTTTCCCAAGAATCACATTATTTTGATTACCCCATATCAAACAGCCCCTAACTAGAGCGTCCATCTGCTGCCTGTTATTATGAACTTCTTGGGTCAAACTTTGTATGAGTATGTCCCTATCGCCCTCCGGTTCTCCACTGGGATTGAAACTTTAACTGATGGTTAAACCTGGTCCTTATTCTTCATCATCTTGTTTCTGAGTCTCACGGTCTAGGTGCTGGTCACTTTCTCCAGATGATGACAACCGATCCCTCCGGTGGGTACGCCTACTGGGTCGATTTTGACCTAGTTCCATTTAATCGAAAATGTGCTTCCTGCGGGGGTGTTTTTCTTGCTAGGGCTTTTCGCTAACCCGGACTTGTCTTTTGATAAGGTTTCAGGCCGGTTAGTTGGGTTTCAGGCCGGTTAGTTGGGTTTCGGCTTATCTTTAGTGGTGTGTCCGGTGTTGGGCCAACTATTATGAAACGCAACCTGCCTTGCTGCTGGTGCGGGGTTTACAGGTTATAAGGTGAAGTTAAGCCTTCCGTGGTGGAAAAAATAACCTCATGCCTAGCCGCATCGGTCATAAGTTGTTGCAAAGACTCCCGGAATCGCTGGGCGATCTACTCACTTGTTGGAGGAAATCATTGAATGTTGGCCACGGCCGCTGATTGATTCTCGATCATCTTGGAGACATCCGTGGGTCCTGTGACGCTGAGAATGGTATCAACCCCTAGCACATCATCTGTTAACTCCTGGCTGTTTTTGGAACCACTACCATCTCTTTCACCAGCCATTGTTTCATAAGGGATTTTAGAGTCAAGTTCTCTACCCCCTCTCTCTAGTGCCAATTGTTGACGGTGATTTCTTGATGGTCAACCAGTGAATGATTTAGGTTAGTGAAACCTGCAAATATAAGTGCAATAAAAGCGTAATGAAAGCAAGTAATAAAGAGAACATGATACATGGTAAAACTCCGATGATTGGAGAAACGTCCGCGGGTAGTTGCCCTAGCAACTGAGTCAAATCCACTATTTCATAAAGTAATACACACTATGATCTCTCTCTTTCTTGTTAAGAATTTTGGTCACCCTTTGTACTGTGTTTTGTAGGTGTATTTATACATGGTGTTGCTAGGGTTTAGAATAGTGACATACAAGTAGAGGATTACAAAGTTGGTTTTAGGATTCTTTTCCTATTTGGTGTTATCACGTGTTTAACGCTATTGATTCTGAATCTGCTTTGGATTCTGATGTATCGGAGAGAAGATCTATTTGTTTCTGGAAGGAATAACGAATTCCCGTTTACGCGTGCGTGTCTTTTAAAATATGACTTGGATGGTGTGTAAAAGGGTTGTTAATCCGTTATTACCAAATTTTCGGATTAGTCACTATTACAAATATAACCCCAATTCACAAAACAATAATCAAGTGTAATATGGTGCGGAAATATAAACGACATTTGATTTTTACGTGGAAACCCTCAACAGGGAAAAACCATGGGCTGGTAAGTGCGCCACACTCGAACCTTGAATCCACTAATTATAATAGCGTATACAACCTAATCCTGGTTTGACGGCCTAATCCCGGCCAATATCCCGCTACCACTACCCGTAGGCCTGTAAAAGTGGACCTAGTCCAATTTGCTCATGTGACCACCTAATCCCGGTGTACGACCTAATCCCGATCTATCACACAAGACTTATTTCTCCGAAGAGATCAACACCCTAAGTGAATATGCAATGATATCCAAATATGCAATATAGAGCTAGGGTACTCTAGATGCTTACCTAAGATTATATGATGACAATAAAATCAATCCTAGATATGAAAATAGCTATATGTCATGGCATACAACTTTAGCTAAGTAAAGGATAACCAATCCTAGATACAAAGCTATCACAAAAAACCCACAAACATTCAAAAGATTAACTAGTTGATTAAAAAACAATTTATCAACCTAGTTATAAATAAATCACATAAGAATGTTTATGGTATAGCTTTTAGGCAATAAAGACCTAATCAATTAAGCTATCAAAAATTAACCCAATCAACACATAATCTCAATCATGTATGTAGAAATTAATCTAAACACATACAAGTAATAAATGAGATAAAATTGATAAGTAGAAACACTAATTATGTAAGATAAAAGTGTTCAACAAATCATAACATGTGTGTTGAAGAAGACCCATGCATTAGCACATGCTAGATGAACCTAGATGATGCCTAGATGATGATTTGTGCATGTGGGAATGGGTTTAGAGAGATAAAGATGTAATCTTTAAGCTTTTTCTCTCAAGTCTCTCTTTCTCTCTCAAGAATATGGAGCCTCTCTCTCTAGGGTTTGATTTTGTGGCTCAGCCCTCAAAATGATGAGAAAGATATGTATTTATAATGCTCAAATGAAACTATGTCGTTTTGGAAGAAATAGAAAAATTATGGGAATTTTCCCGGTACTCGCGTCAGTGCAGCAACTCAAGATTCGAGCGCTTCGAAACATGACCAAATGACATCAAAACCTTTCGTATGATATATCGTTGGAAAGGTATGGATGTCTAATTTCTACTTGTTTTTACAGAATGACATTTTGATGTCTGACAAGTGGCAACAATGGAAGTGGCGACACCTTGCCACATCAGATTTTCCAGCGGTTATCAGTACATTTCCATGGCCACTATATATATTCCTCTTCTTCCAAACTTGAGCCACACACCATACTTTGAGAGCACAAAATTTCTACAAATCTAACCCTAGTTTCTCATCCATTTCTCACCTTTCAACCTCCTCCATCCTCTAATCTTGAACTATCTCTACCATCCAAAACCTCAACACAATGTCTTGATTCCTTCACCAAAACTTCATATTCTTTTGATTGTAACTATGTGTAGCTAAACCCCTAATTTAGGGGATAGATTTGAGGAAATTGTGGATATGGGTATTTGCTAAACTATTTGTAATTGAATCTCTTATTAGGATTATGCTCAATAGCAAGAGTGTAATATTGTAATTAACAATCTTTTTCATATTAATAAAGTGATTTCTGGTTTAACAAATCGTATATCATTTATAGTTTAATATTATAATTGTCAAAGTAAATAATCATAAGGTCTAAAGACTATGAGAAAAGAAGAATTGTTCGTACATCTGGATATGTATGTGGTAGACACAATTCTTTAGTTAGTCTTGAATAATGTTCACAACTTAAGTTAAAGGTTGGGCACCTTTATCTTGTTAAAGTTGTAGAATTCTTTTGCTAGCATTTGAGTGGGATCAAATGAGATATGATGAGTCTAAAATCATCGGAGTGTCTTCGAGCAAAAGGATCTAGTGCACTGGGTGCATTGAACTGGGTCATAATGAAAAGCTTTATCTAGAACCGTCAATAGATAATAGTCTTTTCATTATCAGGACAATCAGAGAGTCTATCTTAATCCTGAGATAAATGATGGACTTATGGTTGCAAGTGATATCATTTGAGTTATCAATGAGTACGATTATATCGCATAGTCCATCCTCGATAGTTTGGTGATATTCATTTGTTAATCGATAGAGGACTTCATTTATAGATATGGACATCGTGGCTCCATTTATTAAATGAGAGTATAATATCATCATATGGATGTTTTGAGGTAATTGGATATTAAATCTCAACGTTGAGTTTTCGATAGTGTCTATTGAAAACATGGCTTCTGGACAAGTCAAAATATCCAAGTTCAAAACGTGGTCATATGAGTAAATATGGTAACTTGGAGAGTTATAGGCGGTCTATGAACTCTTGGCGATTACTGATATTAATCACGAGGATACACTATCTCCAATATGATTGTCTAGGGTATGAATGAGGAGCATCTTCCTTTTCTATCTTTATTTAAGAGTTCAGTTTTAGCTCTTTAGTGGAATGAGTTAAAATTAATGGATCGGACCTAAATGAATCATTTGTTGATTGTGATTAGGTTATGTCTATTGAAGCTTAAATTTAGATGGCCCACCAAGATCCCCAATCCACACGGACTTGCATGGATCACTTGATATATTCTACCGGACCAATTTAAGGGTCCATCTAGAATTGCATTTAATATATTAAGAATATAATTTGCACATTATTTTAGTAATGGGCTGCTCAATTATATTAATATATTAATGAAAGGCATGTGGGCTTGTTTCTTTTAGTAAGAATGGGTCTGGTTCACATGTGGGCTTTTTATTTAAAGTCCAATGGATTAAATGAAATAAGAAAATAATATTTGGCCCATTTATTCTAAGTGGGGCGGCAAGGGTTAATTTTAACCTAATATATTATTTTGTTTCATTGTTTTAATTAAATAAGAATTAATTAATTTATTAATTAATTGTTTAATTAAGAAACAAATCTTTTCTGATCAGGAAATATATTTCCTAAAAGTAAAAGTAAAAGACTTGTTTGATAAGGAAATAAATAATTAGTTTTATTTATTTAATCAAATAAGAAGTCTTTTTTATTTAGTCAAATAAAAGAATAAAAGATTTATGAATTAAATTAGGGTTTGAAGTCTTAAACTAGATGGGAATTAGGGTGCAACACAAACTCTTATAAGCTTGTAAGTTGCGGCAACCCTAGTCCATTTTAGGGTAGAGAATTCGGCAACCCTAAAAGAAAGAAGAGAAGAAAGTTTGGCAACCTATATATACACACTTATAGAATTCGGCCACTCTAAGGCTTGGTGCTTGAGATTCTATTTTTTTCTTCTTCTTCTCAATTCATAGAAAGATTTTATTCTACTAAAACATAAAAGAGTGTTAGATTATTTTTTGATGGTACACTAATTGCTTGTTCATCAATAAGCTTGTGTGTACAACATCGATTTAGGTTCACGCGAGTTTCGATCACTAGATTGAGAACTCAAAAGTGACCGGAATAATCTTAGACATTCTTTTGATTGTTTTTTGTGACTAACAAAGAAAAGAAAAGTTTGTTTTGTCCATTCACAGGTTTGCAATTCAAAGAAAAGGGAGACCACGCTCCTAGGTGATCCACGTTCGTGCTAGGATTGAAGATCTTGCGGATTACCATCGACGTAAGTCAATCGGATAACGCGACAAAAGGTATTCTTCTTTTGTTAGATAATATATATGTTTAATTGATTAAAGGGTTTAAGGTTCATAAAAGGAAAATTTTTTAAAAGTCACTAAATCTATTTTTAGTCTCGCTTCCGCTGCGTGTACTACGGTATTTTTCCCTACATCTCTATTTGTTTCCTTTTCACTTTATATTTAGATTCTATGCTTATTGTGATTTGCATTGTATATCACTAGTAAATCATAATATTGTGTGGGATAATTTGTTGTGAAACCAATCTTGGATTGACACCCTTGATTGGTTGAAGAACTTAGTGATTAGGATGGATTAGTGGTGGGTATATCAACCCCATTAATCCAACCCTTACTTTGTACCTAACTAATCTCACCTTGACACCATTTCCTTAATCGGTTAGGCATTAAGGTGAGAATATGTTGAGTGTTCATAGTGATGACCTCAGCACACTTTAGAAAACAAATGGCTAGCATTTATGAGATTGGTCATTATTGAATTTTGAAAGCATTACCTAGATTCATGAGTAACTCAATCTATTCCCTAACTTCTATTAATTGATTTTATCATCTCTCTTATCAAGATTGTTAAGTCTTCTATTTTTCATATCATTTTTGTATGTTTATTTTAATTGCATTTTCATGGGTTGTAAAACCCAAACAACTATCCATTTTCAATAATTTATTTTATTGTTTTAGATTAGTCAATTGATCCAATACATCCTCCATCTCCCTGTAGAACGAACTTTGCTGACCACTTGCTAAGAAATATTATCTTTAAGGATTTTTAAGTGGTTAAAATTTGATTTTCAAAAGAACATCAATATTGTATTTTGTTGTGTATCAAAACGACCTCATCAAAATTGGCACCGCTGCCGGGGATGTGGTAGCGATTGTTGAATTGATTGACTTATCTTTGTATTATATAATTTCGCTAGTTAGCTTACTAACATTTTTCATAATTATTGTTGATTTCGGTTATTTTTAGATTTTTGTCGTTCTTTTTACCCTTTTTCTTGTGTTTTCTTTATCTTTTCTGAAAGTATACAAACGTAGTTAAATTACTTGAAGCATACCTAGAGGAGGGGGTGAATAGGTTTTTACACCTTTTTTCAATCCCTTGAACAAACTTTCGTTTGTCCCTCAAGGTAGCCTTACACACAACAAAATAAGCCAAGGAAGACATACATAGACAATACGATAATACAATCATAAGAGCTGTAGGGAAAAATACGGTCAACACAGCGGAAGCGAGACTAAAAAAGGGGTTTTAGTACAGTTTAAAATTTTTCCATATTTGAACCTTAACCCTTTAATTAATTAACATATAATACTAAAGATATCATACCTTTGTCGCGTGATCCGATTGACATTGCGTTGATGGTAATCCGCAAGATCTTCCAATCTAATCACGAACGTAAATCACCTAGGAGCGTGGTCTCCCTTCTCTTTGAATTGTGTACCTGAGGATGGATTAACAAAACTTTTTCTTTTTCGTTAGTCACAACAAATTCCAAGAGGCTACAAAGAATGTTCCGGTCACTTTTGAATTCACAATCGTTAGATCGAAACTCGCGTGAACCTTATTCGAAATTGTGCACAAAACCTTTTGATATAAAAGTTACTAGTGTACTATCGAAATAAGAACAAACTTTCTCTCTTTTCCTCTTGGCCGAATTCTCACACTAATCTAAGAGTTGGATTCTATTTTTCTCTAGCAAAAGAAAAAACTCTTAAGCATTAGACCTAGGGTTAGCCGCATTCTTTTCAAAGAATATATAATATATGTGCAGCGACCACTTGCCATATTAAAGCATATAAGTTAGTGCACCGAAATCTGCACTTAATAAATATATAACTATGTGCAGCCAAATCTTCACCTTATAAATATATAAGTATATATATATATATATATATATATATATGCGTACCATAAAAATAAAATATATATCATTGACCACTTCTTTAATATATATCTATATATTAGGCGAATTCTTGCACAATATCATATCTATATTTTTTGTGGCCGAAATCCTTTACCATGTAGGATTTGTGTCTTTTGACTTAAATCCTAACCCTAGGTAGATGTCCTTAGAATTCCAAACCCTAATCCAACTCTTTAGTGTATTTGTGACTATATCAAAGACTTCCTAATTTGACTAGATAAATAAATTCCCTTTATTTATCTACTTACCAAATAAAGTCTTTAATTTTATTTATACTACCATAATAGTATACTACTAAGAAACATATTTCCTAGTCAGAAAAAGATTTTGATTTTTAATTAAATAATTAATTAATCAATTAATTAATTTCCATTTAATCAAATAATAAAAATAAAACAATATAATATCATATATATATCTCGGCCATGTGCCATATATATTAATATATCTATATATTGTTTTTCTATTTTATTAAATCCATTGGACCTTAATAAAAGGCCCACATGTGAACCAGACCCATTCTTACTAAAAGAAACAAGCCCACATGCCTTTCATTAATATATTAATATAATTGATCAGCCCATTAAATAAATAATGTGCAAATTATATTCTTAATATATTAAATACAATTCTAGATGGACCTATAAATTGGTCCGGTAGAATATATCAAGTGATCCATGCAAGTCCGTGTGGATTGGGGATCTTGGCGGGCCTATCTAAATTTAAGCTCCAATAGACATAACCCAATCACAATCGACAAATGATTCACTTATGTTCAATCTATTAATTTTAGTTCATTCCACTAAAGAACTAAAATTGCACTCTTAAATAAAGATGGAATAAGTAAATGATTCTCATTCATACCCTAGACAATCTTATAGGAGATGGTGTATCCTCGTGAAGAATATCAGTAATCGCCAAGAGCTCATAGACCGCCTATAGCTCTCCAAGTTACCATATTTACTCATATGACCACATTTTGAACTTGGATATTTTGACTTGTCTAGAAGCCATGTTTCAATAGACTCTATTGAAAACTTAACGTTAAGATTCAATATCCAATACCTCAAAACATCCATATGATGATATTCTACTCTCATTTAATAACTGGAGCCATGATGTCCATATCTATAAATGAAGTCCTCTATCGATTAACAAATGAATACCACCAAACTATTGAGGATAGACTATGCTATATAATCGTACTCATTGATAACTCAAATGATAACACTTGCAACCATAAGTCTATCATTTATCTCAGGATTAAGATAGACTCTCCGATTGTCCTGATAATGAAAAGACTTTTATCTACTGACGGTTCTAGATAAAGTATTTCATTGTGATCCAGTTCAATGCACCTAGTGCACTAAATCTTTTACTCAAAGCCACTTTGATGATTTTAGACTCATCATAACACATTTGATCCCACTCAAATGCCAGTAAAAGAATCTACAACTTTAACAAGATAAAGGTGCCCAACCTTTAACTTAAGTTGTGAACATTATTCAAGACTAACTAAAGAATTGTGTCTACCTCATACATATCCAGATGTACGAACAATTCTTCTTTTCTCATAGTCTTTTGACCTTATGATTATTTACTTTTGACAATTATAATAATTAAACTATAAATGTTATAAAATTTGTTAAACCAGAAATCACATTATTAATATGAATAGATTGTCAAAAACACTATTACACTCTTGCTATTGAGCATAATCCTAACAAGAGCAAGGTCTAAGTATATCATCTAGTTGTGTGAGGTATAAGAACAAATAAATACAACAACAAAGAAGCTTGTATTTCAATAGATGTTCAATGAGTTAGAAGAGTGATCAAAATATCACTATACAAAAATTACAATATACAAAAGAATCATAGATACAAAAATGATCAAAAGAATGAATCCACAAACCACACTATACAAAGTCTTATTTCACAATACATCACATGTGAATATTATGGACCAAGATAATAAAATATACAATTAAAATATAAGAGAAAGAGATAGGAAGAATTAACACAAGAGATTTTTTTAACGTGGTAAAACCTCCAAGGAGGAAACATCCACGGGTTGAACTACAACCATTGGGTACTATATTATTGGAAAGTAAACATAGAACATTCACAAAGTGACCAATCTTTAGCTCACCCAACCTAGTGAAGTCTAAGCCTACCCAACCCTATTGGAAAGTGTGAAATCCCTCAATGATGCGAAACCACCATATATTGGACACCACACAAAACCAACATTGATGGTATATTAGAAATTCCTCAAGAATGCATACACCTCCCGTGTACCCCGCTCTATCGGAGTCTATGTCTAACCATACGCCTAGGCCTACCAATACAATAGCCAACTCCCTATCCAAGGCACTCTTGCCTCTAGGGAGCCTCCCATGCATGACTATCCGAGTCCTCCCGACTCTAGCCATGACTCCTTGCTTACCTATCCGAGTCATCCCGACTCTAGGCAAGACTTCTTGCTTGGCTATCCGAGTCACCCCGACTCTAACCAAGACTTCATGCCTTTTACAAGGACTTCCTAGTGTGATCATGTGAATGCAAATGATGCAAACAATAAAATCAATATAGAACATGTGATCAATACATTCTATGGCACAAATAGACCTAAACATGTGATATCACAAGTAATCAAGTCTAGACGCAAAATACATGAATAAAACCTAAAGCATGTGAAACACCAAACACATAAGCTCAAAGTCTCATTCACATATACAACACTTGAATCAAAATATATTCATGAAGTACAAGTTCAAGATGCAATCAATATATAATAAAATGCTAGATACATGAGATTTAATCAATCAATATTCTAGCTAAAAACATAGAGCAAGGATTTGAGATTTACATCAATCAAAACCTAGATTCTCTAAATCACAAATAAATACACAAATCCTAGATTTCATCAATCAAAGGATCAAATCAAATCTCAAGGTCATTTATCACAAAATTAATTCAATTAAGTTCCAAACAACCTAAGATGCCATTCTAATCACAATACAACTCACAGACATATGTAAAACCTAGAATCATAGAAACTAGTCAACATTAGTCCACAAATTGACTTTCAATTAGAATGATAATCAACCTATCTTTCTCAATAGCTTTTACCAAACATAAACATAGATATAGAAGAAGAAACCCCAAGCAAATGGAAGGTTAAAAAGAAAGAAATCCCAAAGTTAAGTCCAATACCTTGGTTTCACGAGCTGGTTCAGAAATCAGTGTGGAACCACCAGACTCATGATCAAACAGCCACCAAACCACTTGGAGATGATAGAGGACTCAAATACGAACACTCTCCAACTTGAATCACTCAAATCCGACTCTAGATAAGGAAGATATGGTGTTTTGAAATTCTAAAAAACTAGAGAGAAGTTCTTACGGGAAAACTCAATTTTTTCTTCTTAATTTTTCAAATAGAGAGAGAGAGGGAAGATATAGGAGGAGAGAGAAGAGCCAAAATGGCCAATTGTGTGAGGCCACGTCACCCCCTGGCCATGGGGGACGCGTGGGCCACACGGGGGCAGAGAGCCCCCTTGGCCGTGGGGCCCACGGCCTCCCACACGGCCAGTCCAAGTGGACTCACGGCCTGGGCTGTCTTCTCGCGCGCTCCCTCGGTTCTTTAGCCCGTATCTTGGGCATCCGAACTCCGATTTTGAATCCGTTTTTGGATTACGAACCGTGACTCTCTCACGCTCGACGATGACTACACAACTTTGAAAAATGGTTGAGAAATCATCTCGGAAAACGTCGATGAAGTCAACTCAACAAATGAGAATGAAAAGTAGCGTAGCTACATCGTATGGACTCGAAACTACATGAATGAGTAACCGAAACGACCGGAAATCAATAAGGAATCATAATAGAGCATATTCAAGTCCAAATACAAAAATACGGAAACACACAAACACAAAGACACACACATATGCTAGTTTCCAGACATAGTCCTAGAAAATGCAAAACACAAAGTTTACCAACATAATATGAATGCATGAGCATATTTTGCCAAGTGTGTGAAAGTGATATATAAATGAAATTAAATCATGAAGGAACACACAAGAATGCTATGTGTGTGTGTGTGCCTAGCCTTGTAAGAGATATGAGGTCCTTTAATACCTTTGTTGACCAATGATGCACGAATCTCTTAAAAGCCGGCTTCTTGAATGAATTGTGGTTGAGACGTCCTTCGTCTTCTTAATTCTTCAATATACTAACCACTAAACATTACAAGAGAAACACATTTTGATATGGAATTGATCCCAACACAAACTATAAACCTTACATTTTCCATTTTCAGGAATTTAGGTGTATGCATGGTAAGAGATCCCTAGGAAAAGGAGTACACCCATCCTTGGGAGAATCTAGCCGTGTTGGGAGAATTGTAAGGAAGTTGAAGAGATTCCTAGGCAAACTATGAGTACAGTGGGACAAGAACCAAGGAGGGAGGATGAAGCACCTCATAGGGAAGAAGTGACTCAAGAGACTCCTACTAACCAAGGCCAAAGGATGACCATGGGAGAGTACTCATTGCCCACAATTGGGAATCAACCTTCACCAATTGTCTTAGATCCGGTTGCAAGGGGATATGAGCTAAGGACGATGCACATCAACCTCTTACTGTCCTTCCATGGGAAGTTGAATGAGGACTGTTTGCAATTCATGAAGGAGTTCAGTGCTATCATTGCGACATTCCCAATCATGCGCCTAACTAGGGAGCAACTTCACATGAGGTGTTTCCAATATTGCCTAAAGGACTTGGCAATGAAGTGGTTGATGGGACTTAGGCCGGGATCTTTGACAAGTTGGGGGCAAATTTGTGTTGTGTTTTTCAATAGGTTTTTCCCCACTAGGAAGGCTAAGGAACTAAAGGTGAAGATAGCAGACTTCAATGAGAGTGAAGGGGAACTTTTTCATGAGTCATGGGAGAGGTATCAACTTCTTTTGGCCTAATGCCCTCTTCACATGTTTACGGAAGAGTACAAGGTGTCTTATTTCCAAGGTGGTCTCACTCGTTTCTCTCAAGTATTGGTGGATAATGCTTGTGGGGGCTCTTATGACACAAAGACCGCCACTGAGATATATGAGATATATGAGATGTTAGCGCAAAACTCTCAACAAAGGAATGCAAACAGTGTTCGAGGAGGAAAATTTGATGTGAATGCAAACATGGAAACCGCCATTGAGATCTCTAGGATGAACAAGAAGATGGAGTCTTTGACATCTTACATTGAGAGCATGGGATTTCCTAAGGCCGGGGTGAAGATGCTAGGAAGACATGAAGGTAGCTCTAGTGATCAATTTAGTAATGATAAAGGATTCAATGACATGAATCAAGGGCAAGAGCAAGAGGAAGTCCAAGCTATGGGTTTCCAAGGTTAAGGGAACAACCCCTACTCAAACACTTACAACCCAGGATTGAGAAACCACCCAAATCTCTCTTCGTCCAACAACAACAACATATTGAATCCACAACCTAGGAAGCAACAAGGATACCAACAAGGTGGAAACAATCAAGGTGGATACCGTCAGAGAGAGCAACAAGGTGGATATCAACAAAGAGGATACCCCCAAGGAGGAAATCAATGGAACAATAACAACAATGATCAATCTAGTAACTATCAACCTCGCCGTAATGTTGATGAAGAAATGAGAGGAATGATACAAGGTTTCCAAAGAGTCGAGACCACATTGAAAAACTTCATGCAAGCTAGTGGCCAAAGATTTGGCAACTTGGAAGCTTCATTCGGGAAATTGGAGGCTCAAATGGGGTAAATTTTTGAGGCTCTCCAAAAGCAAGAAAATGGGAAGTTTCCAAGTCACACCGAGCAAGCTAAGGAGGGAAATTTCATCAACAAGGACGGAGCGAGAGATGAAGCAATGATGTTTGAAGAAGCTTTCCAAGCAAAAGTTGATGATCCAGGGAGTTTTGTGATCCCTATATCGGTTGGAGGAAGTGAACTACTTAAGGGAATGACTGACTTGGGAGCAAGCATTAATATGATGCCTTTGGCATTGTATGAGAAGTTAGGATTGGTAGGTCTAGAACCAACTAGGAAGAAGCTTATGTTGGCGGATCGAACTTCTCGAGTACCACATGGAAAGATAAAAGATATACCTATTCTATTGGATGGAATAGTAGTCCCGACTGATTTCGTGGTGTTGAACATAGAAGAAAAATCCAATGATGTAGCGAGATGGCAAGTTTTGCTAGGTAGACCTTTTATGGCTACTGCTCAAATGAAGATTGATGCGTGCAAGAGGATAGTTGTGATACACTCTTCTGAGAGAGAGCTTGAGCTTGATCCCATCGCTTGTAGCAATGATCTAAAGAGCATTAGGAGTTGCAATGTGGTGGATGTGCAACCACCAAGGAATAAGGGTGGAAAGGTTAGCAACTTGGTTCAATTATATGAGAAGAGTAGCCAAGAAGATGAGGAGAGTGTAGGTGACTCGGAGATTGAAGGGCTCAAAAATGCAAATCAAGAGCTTATGCTTGAAGTGGAGATGCTCAAGGTGGAAAAATATGCTCTTAAGAAGAAGGTTGAAGACCTATCTAGGAGGAATCACAAACTCAAGAAGCTCAATGCCTCTCTTACTAAAGAGAACGAGTCAACAGTGCAAGAGCTTAAGGATTTAGCCAAGCTCACCGAGGAATTTGAGGAAAAACTTCAAGAAAAATGAGGAAGGCTCTCATGAGCAATGACACCAAGAACAAGGCATTAGATGAGATAAGAGAAGAGATGAGCAAGAAAGAGGTGTCACTAAAAATTGCAAAAGTGAAGGAGTGTGATTATTTAGTGGAGATAAATCGGATGGAACCAACCATCAAGGTACTCACCAAGAATGGTCACCCCAAACCTCAAGCTCTAACACAAAAAGGGAGGATTCCTTTCTCTTCTATATCTTGTTATTTTTGTCATAGGAAGGGTCATATTAAATCTAGGTGTTTTGAATTTTTGAAGCATGTTAATCATGAGCAAAATATACCTAGGGTGTCATCTAACCATGTTAAGAAAGTTTGGGTTAGAAAGGATTTGGTGGACCAAGTCCGGATTGATTCTAGGGGACCAATTTGGGTAGTCAAGAGAGGCATGAATGAATGTTTGGTTGACCCTTGTGATGAGCATCATGGTCCCAATTTGCATGTTGAGATGCATTAGTGTGGATTTGCACTTTTATGTTTTTTATGCTTTAAATAAAGTTTGTGTGTTTTGTTTTAAAGTTTTTGTGTTGTGTGTTTTCTTGCTAGTTTAGCTTCCTAATAAGTGCTTCTATGTCCTTCTTTAGTGCATTTTATTCTTATGTTGTGAATGGTGGGATTTTGCAGGATCAAATTTAAAGGAAAATGTGGTCAAGTTTGTTCAAACAAGTGTGTGTCGCCACTTGGGTGACTCGGCCAAATGGCGACACAAAGTGGCGACATCCACTTTCAAACTTTCAGAATTGTCGCCATATCATGTGGCGACAGAAGTGGCGACACCAGCACCTGATGACTGTCGCCACAAGTCACTCGTTCTCGCCATAAGTGTCACCAAAGAGAAGTAGTGACAACATGCAAAATGCAGCAGTTTTGAGCTGTCGCCATATGTGTCGCCACTTTGAAGTGGCGACAATGAAAGTGGTGACCTAGGGCGGACAGAATATAATCTCTTGCTCCATCTCACAACAGCCGCACAACATCAAAAACACCTCTTCTCCAAATTCTCCCAATTTCTTAAGCCGTGGCATGCACGAAACCGTTGAAAGTGGTAAGTGAACACTCTAGTTCTTCAATTTTTCCATTAACATTCTATCTACATTGCATCTAGATATCCTAAGGGTGGTTTTGAGTTTGATGTGAATAAGATTAGTGCCTAGGATTGGATTTTGTGGATATATTGTGTATATTGGAATGTTGGAATTGTGGTGAAGTAATTGTGGGTGATAGATGAGTGTTTTCTTATGGTGGCATTACTATTAAAGCGTCGTTATGCTGCCGGATTTTTGTCTGAATTTTATGATCTGAATTTGTGTGGAAAATGACACCAAAGATTAAATTGCCAAACAAGGGAGGCAAGGGTAGTAAGGCCTCCACAACTCAGAAGAAAAAGGGGCCAGAATACACCCTAAATAGAGACTTTGACGACCGAATGGAAATATTTGGGGAGAAAAAGATTTGGCCGGAAAGGGGGATTAGGTTAGACGAATTAAGGAATACCCTAATGGCGACGACGGTAAGAGATAGAGGATGGGGAGGATTAGCAGCCACGCCACCCATGTACAGTAAGGCACTTGTGAGGGAGTTCTATACGGAGATAAACCTCAAGGAGTTCATGAGGGGTGGTCCAATTTTAGTAAGAGGGGTTCCCGTTTTCATGAATGCGGGGGACATTAATATTTATTTTGGAACCATACTTTTGGAGTATGAGGAGTTGCATGAGCGCATGATAGAGGGGATCAGTTCAAACCCATTGTATGAGAAGGGTTTATTGGACTTTGCCAACACCTTGATTATTACTCCTATGACGCACTGGATTGCTAGAGGATACCCTCTCAGTCATTCCAACTTGAGGGTTGAACCGGCATTTTGAAACATTTTCATGGCATATTCGCTTCGATCGGTTTCCCACAGGTCCACAGTACCATTTGAGGCTGCCCGGATATTGCATTGTATTATAGAGGGGCAACTCATTGATGTACGAGTGATAATAAAGATGAAGATTCAGAGGATAGGTCGGAATGAGTCAGATTCAAACATTCTACCTTTCCCATGCAGATTAGAGGCCAGTACGAGTGTTGAGGCAGAGTTTGATAGAGTGATTCCAGATAAGGAGCGTTTTGATGATGATGATGATGATGAGGATTTGGAGACTCCAGTTGTTATGAATGATCCTAGTCAGCCTATAGGTTGTTAGGTTTATAGTTTGTGTTGGCATGTATTCCATATCAAAACGTGTTTCTTTTGTAATGTTTAGTGGTCCATATGTTGAAGATTTAAGAAAACGAAGAAAGTCTTGGCCACAATTCATGCAAGATGACGGCTTCAAAGAGATATGTGCTTCATTGATCATCAAAGGTAATATAAGACGTCATATCTCTTACAAGGCTAGGCACACACACACACATGGCATCCTTATGTGTTCCTTCATGGTTAAACATCATTTATATATCACTTTCACACACTTGATAATATATGTTCATGCACTTATACTATCTTGACAAACTTTGCTTATTGCATGTTCTAGGACTATGTCTAGGAAATAGCATATGTGTGTGTCTTTGTGTTTGTATGTTTCCATATTTTTGTATTTGGACTTGAATATGCTCTATTATGATTCCTTATTGAGTTCCGATCGTTTCGATTACTCATTCACTTAGTTTCGAGTCCAAACGATGTAGCTACGCTACTTTTCGTTCTCATTCGTTGAGTTGACTTCATTGTCGTTTTCCAAGATGATTTCTCAACCATTTTTCAAAGTTGTGTAGTCATAGTCATGCATGAGGGAGTCACGGTTCGTAATCCAAAAATGGATTCAAAATCGGAGTTCGGATGCCTAAGATACGGCTGAAGAATGTGAGGGAGCGCGCGAGAGGAGAGTGTGGCCAAAAGGCCATGTGGCCCAAGCCGTGGGACCTTCGGCCAGAGGACCCCTCTGGTCCCGTGTGGCCCTCGCGCCCCCCATGGGGTGGGTGATGTGGCCACCTCTGATTGGCCCAAAAAATCTCTCTCTCTCCTCCTTTTAAATTCCCTCCATTCCCTCCATTTCATTTTTCAAGAAGAAAAAATTGAAATCCCGTCAGATTTTCTCTCCAATTTTTCTCATCTTCAAATCATCATAACTTTCTCATACGAACTTGAAATTGAGTGATTCAAGTTGGAGATTGTTCGTAATCGAGTCCTCTACCTTTTTCAAGTGATTTGGCAGCTGTTTGATCGACTTTTCTGGTGGTTGCACACTGAAAACCGAACCAGCTCGAGAATCCAAGGTAGTGTTCATATCTTTGGGATTTCTTCTTTTATAACCTTCAATTACCTTGGGGTTTCTTCTTTTATATGTATGTGTATGTATTATGAATGCTATAGAGAAAGATAGCATCATAATCAATCTTAATCAAAAGTCTAATTAGAGACATATGTGAACTAGTTTCTTAGATTCTAGGTTTTTCACATGCTTGAGAGTTGTATTGTGATTAGATTGATATCTAGGATTATTTGTGGATTGATTGATGTATTTTATGATTAATAATCCTCACATGTGCTTAGATCCTCTTATTGAACAAATCTAGGATTAGCACTTGTGTTTGTGTATTTAGAGACTAATAGGATTTAATTGACTATTCATTAAATATATTTTGTGATTCTAGCATTTTTGTGTATGTTTATGATATCTTGAATATGTGCTTCATGTATATGATTTATTCAAGTGTTATGTGTATGAATGAAACTAGGAGCTTTTGTGTTAGGTGTTTTTCACATGCTCTAGGTTTAATTCATGTTTTGGCATCTAGACTACTTTACTTGTGTTCTCACATGTTTAGGTCTAGTTGTTCCATGGAATGTATTGATCACATGTTCTATGTTGTATTGATTGTTTGCATCATTTGCATTCACATGATCACACTAGGAGGTCCTTGTAAAAGGCATGAAGTCTTGACTAGGACAAGGTGTCCAGATAGTCAAGCAAGGAAGTCTTGGTTAGGACGTGAGGTCCGGATAACCAAGCAAGAAGTCATGGCTAGGATCGGGAAGGTCCGGATATTCATGCATGGGACGCTCCCTAGAGGCATGAGTGCCTTGGATAGGGAGTTGGCTATTATATTGGTAGGCCTAGGCGTATGGTTAGACATAGACTCCAAAAGAGCGGGGTACACGGGAGGTGTATACACTCTTGAGGAATTTATAATCTTCCATCGATGTTGGTTTTGTGTGTTGTCCAATATATAGTGGTTTCGCATCATTGAGGGATTTCATACTTTCCAATAGGGTTGGGTAGACTTAGACTCCATTAGGTTGGGTGAGCTAAAGATTGGTCACTTTGTGGATTCTCTATTTTTACCATCCAATATATATAGTACCCTAATGGTTGTATTTCAACCCGTGGATGTTTCCTCCTTGGAGGTTTTACCACGTTAAAAAATCTCATGTGTCAATTCTTTCTATCTCTCTTTTTGTATATGTTTATGTGTATGTTTTAATCTTGTGGTACAATATTCACTTGTGATATATTTGGAAGCAAGATTGTGTAAAGTGTGATTTGTAATCAATATTCATTTTGATCATTTTTGTATATACAATTCATTTGTGTAAATATAATTCTCTTATTTTTTGATTCTTTTGTATAGATGTTTTTAGATTGATATTTGTATATTCATTAAACATTAATATTATTACATGTATCCTTTGTTTTGGTTTTAATATATTTCCTTCATTAGCAAGTTGTAGTAGTTTTACTTAGTATACTTACATTGTAATATTCAAAACACAACTTGTGGAATTTGATCTTAATTGAATATCCTGTATATAAGATACATTGTTTGTTGGTATATGTTTTGTAGACTAAGGGTGGTGAATTGAGCATACGTGTGTTAATTGTTTTCTCATAACAATCATGTTTAAGGTTAATTTGTATGCTCACCAAGGTTTTGACATAAGTCACGAAAGAGTTTTTAAAACTAGTGTGTCAACCTATTCACCCCCCCTCTAGGTTGTTTAGTATAACCTTGTAGGTATTTTCATAGGTCTTCGAATTCTAGATGGTATAGAGCGTATCATAGACACTTAGACTGTTGATTTTGACATTTTGCACGCGGATGGGTTGGTGTTGGCAAATAGGTAGACGAATTTGGAGAAGAAACAGGCAGAGATTAGTGATAGGCAGTTGTCTTTGGAGGATCTGATTAGAGAGATGTCAGAGTCCATGATTACAGACTTCACAGACCTCCATAAGGAGTTGAGACTCACTCCATACGTAAGTAGACCGAGGAGGCCTACTGGCCCAGCCACCTCTATTGCCACAGAGGCTCCACCTATCCCAACCACAATCGCAGGACCCAGTTCCTCAGTTGCACTAATGATTACAGCAGACCCGATCCTACAGACCGCACGGTCAACCATTGAGGAGGCAGAGCAGTATGAGCTGGCCTTAGCCCGTTCTCTCACAGATCAGGGTGTTCGTACCAGAGGAGGACCCCAAGTGAATGAGGCAGCTACCCGTAGGAGATTAGCAGAGTCGCAGGCCCGGAGAGAGGCTGTAGCTAGGGAGGCAGAGCATAGGGACCCGAGAGGGAAAAGTGCAGCAGAGTTAGAGCATTCCGAGGAGGAGTCGAAGTAGTTACCACCAGGGTTTGTAAAATCGACATATCCACCGATATATCCATATTTTGGAGGGACCGATATCGAAACATGGGTAATATCCAATATCTAGCAAATATCCGGTCGATATCGAAATATCTATAAAAATCTCCCGATATTCCCGAAATATCCCGATATTCCCGAAATATCCCGATATTCCCGAAATATTGTGAATTTCATCCCGAAATCCAGGGATATTCTGTAAAAAAAAATAATCTTAAACACTTAAATTATTGTTCAAATAATCTATATTGAAAATTATTTTGAAAAGAAGCATTAACAAATTTTATTTCGGATTGTTTATTATTTATAATTAATATTTAGTATAGTATTTAATTATTTATACTAAAATTAATATTTTTTATTCTTCTACCTTACTATTTGAACCCAAAGTACCAATATAGAGACAATATTGGGGATAATTCAGATCTTTTGAAAACCGTACATATTGTCTATTCGCAATTAGACCCTGAAGCTGCAAGGATTGCTAATTTTGGAAATGAGGTAAAAAGCTACAACTTACAATCAATTTTATAATTCCAATATTATAACTTCTTTGCATGAGAGTATTGTGTCATTTACTCATATTTATATATATTATTTACATATTGATCTTATAAGTCATGAATGTAGCTCATATACTTTAAGGATGGAAAGAAAAGTTTTAGTGAACGAGCAGCCATAGCAGCTATAAGCAAAATGCAACCAGATATATAAGTTTTATTACAAAAATCTATGTAATAATAATAAATAATAATATCATTGAAATGGTATTCATACTTATAATACTTAATAATTTTAATTGCAGCCGATTGGTGGGTAATGTATGGAGATTGTGCTCTATCATTGCGTGCAATAGCAGTTCGCATATTGTCACAAACAACATCATCTTCTGCATGCGAAAGAAATTGGTCTACATTTGCTTTAATCCACACAAAACAAAGAAACTGTCTTGCATATTCTAAGTTTGAACAACTTGTTTATTGTTATTATAATATGAAGTTGAAAATTAGGGATATTGCAGCTGGAAAAGATAAAGTAGATGAAACTGATTTTATAGATCTACTTCAAGTAACTGCTGAAGTAGGGGACGACAATGAGAATCCTTTTTTTGACTGGGTTAGACCTGCCTGTTTGGATGATGATGAGAGAAATCCTGATCCACAAATTGCTTCTTATGCTCGAGACATGGGAATAAATGTTGAACAAGTGATTAGAGAAGAAGTTGGTGTAGATCGTGGAGTTACTGTTAGCAGTTCTTCCGATGACCAACATACCTCTGATGGAAATAGTGGAGGAAAAGATGATGGAGATGATGGAGGAGGTTGGGATTCTAGTGCAAGAGGTTGGGATGCTGGTGCAACAAGTTGGGATGTTCGTGCCAGAGGTTGGGATGCTGGTGCAACAAGTTGGAATGCTAGTGCAACAAGTTGGGATGCTCATGCTAATTTTGATCAAAATCATGGTAGACAACATGGAGGAACAAGTCAAATTGATGAAGATTCCTTGAATATGTCTCTCTCCTCAATGAGTATGGGCACTGAAAATAGTTCTTTGAGTAATTCATAGACAAGGTCAAGTTCTAATGTACCATATTATGGTAGTTATGGTAGATGCAGTGGTGTAGCGGAAGCTTAACGAGAAAAACCTGCAAGAAACAAATTAGAACAACCTACTAATATCTGTTGATCCACGCACGGATGCCAGATATCAGGCTACTGATAACATTCAACTTCGCGCACGAAGGATTGTTAAAAGGCTTCAATTACGAATAGTAACTGGAATTTGAGAAACAATTCTCTGGTATTTTTATTAATCAAAAGCTCCCCTTCAAACCCTAATACAATCTACTTAAATAGAATTGCAAAACTTGACTAACAAGAAAATCCTAAACAAACGGAAAAGAATCCTAAATGGAAAAGATAACAAATCTCCTAAAATAAAAAGAATTCTAAAACATTAAAAACCTTTCTAAAAGGGAAATAATTAATAACCTAATTACATATAAACTAAAAGGAAATAAAATAAACGTATCAAATCATGACGATAATTGGAAATAATAATTAAAGCAACAATTGTCTTGTCGCGCACGAAACTTAACAGCCAAATTCGGACATGCTGGAGCCCGTTATAGAAGATGGAGTCTTCATAACATTTGTAGGGTTCGTCTTGGGCTTTCCGGAAACATATTATAATAGATGATCCGATCCCATATGCCCTCTGTAGAGGTACACGAAGTTTAGACCTGATCATTTCGTCCAGCTCACAGTGTCCAGCTGTTGTCCAGCTCAAGTCTTCGCGCAATAATCTAAATGGCCAAATTTGGGCCTGTTGTGATCTGTTACGGAGGACAAAGTCTTCATAACATATGTAGGTCTCGTCTTGGGCTTTCCGGAAACATATTATAATGTTAATTTGGAGTTCGTTTGCCCTCTGAAAAGGCCCCCGAAATTTGCCCATTCTGACAGTTAAAACCATTCCGAGTTTTTGCTTCCTTCTTTTCGCACCCTTCGTCTTTGAGTCGATTCCTCCACTCCATGAAATCCAAACCTTAGTTTTCCGTATTGTCTTTGACGGCTGCATCATGCAGTATATTTGATTATCCTTCTCCACAAATGCCATATGCAATACCTATACATGCAGATCAACAATATCCACCAAGTTGGGTAAATCCAAACTACCCAATTCATGGATCAGTTGGAAGAGATCAAGCAACATACATGTGGCATATTAATAACTACTTTGAAAACTATGCTAGCACATTTTCCTGGGAAAATTATTGTTCGAATCAATATAGAAATTTATCTTATATATTTGAACCAGCAATGAATTCATTTTGGTTTTAAATTTCAAACATGCAATGTATTATTATGTATGAATTATGATTTATGATAGAATTTTGGCAGTATGGAACTATATATATTTTATTGATAATTTTGCTTATTAAATATTTAATCTTGTATATAATATTGTAAAAGTGAAACAGAATATTATTCTATTAAATACTCAATTTTAAAAATTATATACAGACTCTATATATGTTATAATTTATAATAAACACATAACTATACTAATTTATCATTGAAATATGATTCATTTGATGTATAATTATTTGTTTAAGTTTGTCCTAAAGTTTCACAAAAAAATTCTAAACTTTAGATGTAAATATCCATCATTTTGTTAATTTTTTACCGAATATCCACCGATATCGATAATATCCCCGATATATCCATAAATTTAGAAGCCCGATATGGATACCGATACCGATATTTTATTCCTTGGTTACCACCATCATTTAGATATCATTTGGACTATCTCATATGCATCATATTTAGATTTGGATATTTTGAGCACTTTAGTTTTATTTGCTTTATTGTTATTAATACTTCTCGATTACATTGGTTTTGCCTTCATTTGAATTTCTTTTATTTCAATTTCCTTATTTTAGCTTTTGTTTCGTTTTTGCTTAGAATAAGGGTGTGAGATGGATTTTTGGTAGTGGATTTAGGTTGAATGTGCTTATTTGATGATCTTTTATTGAATGGAAGATTGAGGATATACTTGTCATGGTTGATTGCTTTATTATGGGTGCATGATATAGTTGCCAAATTTTTGAAAACATTGAACATTTTTGATAATATGTGATTTCATTTTGAATTGCATCTTTGTATAATGTTTACCTCCCATGAACATTGAGGACAATGTCCAATTTAGGTTTGGGGGTACATGTGCGCAACACTATTTTGCTTGGTTTTAAAACTGTAGCTGAATTTTTCAAAAAATTTTGCGATAATGCCATGTTTGAGCATACTTTGCTTGTTGAGATTGATCTTTACATGACTAGTGAGGAATTGTGCATCTTTGCCATTGTTTGGTTTAGATTAACGTCATGCCATTTAGGGTGTTATTGAACAAAGTGCATTAATCTTTTTCTCAAATTGTTAGGGTGAATTATCAATGTTGCTTAAGGCTAGGGATTAATAGTGGAGATTCCCGTGAGGAACACAAACACAGCCTTAAAAAGCGGATTTCGAGTTTCAAATATTCACTCTTTAAACACTCACTATCAAACACTCATTCAAGCATGTATTGGTCTCATTTGCACATAAATATTGCTTGCCATAGAATATTATGGTTTGCTTGTGGATGCTTTATTTTGCTTAGTGGACAAGCCTTTAGAAAGTATTTTAGGCAATGCATGTGTGAACCACTAAATTGGCCTAAACACTTCCCATCCTCTAATGTGTGTGCTCCCAAGCCCCTTTGAAGCCAAACACGTTTTAAGCCGTTCATTCATGAACCACGTCTACATTTACCTTATAGCCTATATGATTGACTTACCTTGACCAAATGATTTACTAAGGCTTAGGAAATTAATGTAAGATCTTATACTTGAAAATGTAGAGGCGTGTGAAAGAAAAAAGAAAAGCAAGAAAACTTGAAAGAAAAAGAAAAGCAAAGAGAAAAGAAGCTTGAAAAGAAAAAAAAAAAAATGTGGCAAAGTAAAGAAAAGAAAACTTGAAAGAAAAAGAAAAGAAAAGAGAAAAGAAGCTTGAAAAGGAAAAAAAAAAAATGTGGCAAAGTAAAGAAAAGAGAACCAATGTATAGGCACAATTGGCCTTGAGTGAAAATGAAAGTGAAATGAGCTACTCAACTGAAAAATTAGAGTAGAATGCATATATAAATTGAAATTGCAAGCCTGGACGCCTAGTGTGTGAACATTATGTGTGAAGCATCGAAACTCACAATTAGAATGTATGCCTTAGTGTATTATTGGGTTCTTTGTTATCCATTGCCCCATTCTTTGTTTCACCATCACCTAAGGCCCCATTACAACCAAAAGAAAGACCTTCATGATCTTTAGGAGTGTCCACTGTGTAAAATTTGGTTGATGCATGTTCTTTCTAATTCATGGCTTGTAATTCCATTCATGAGACTCATTTTTCAGAAATTGCGTTTTAAATGTTATCATATGCAATCAATTAGATATCCATGACATGAATTCATATTGTACATGTATTTTGAGCGAAACCTAGGAATCAATGAGAAGAAAAGAGAGATTTCAGTGAGGATTAGATATCAAAGCTGTAAGGATTCCCGTTGTTTTTAATTGGCTTATTTCGTGATCAAACCATATGTGGGGATCATGTAAGGGTAGCTTAGGAATGTGTTCAAGCTCAAGGCCCTTGCAAGTATTAAGCACTCCAAAGGTATATGTTTAGTGCTTAATTTTCTATGAAGAGATCTAGTGCACACACTCACTTAGCATACTTGCATTTGTGTACATTCTCTTCACATGTCACTTTTCACACTTGCACTTATTTGTTATATGTTGTTGTGTGTTTATGTGTCTTGTAATTCGTTTCCCGTTGTTGTTCGGAAACGTCCGCGCATGCACCGTTTGTGCTTATTTTTAGCGTGAAGATCGCCGTTGGAAAAGCCCTTGGCTTCTCCCTTGGTTTCACCAAGATTGGTGAAACGGCGGTTTGGATCGGCGGCCTGGACGTCGAATGAAATCGCCGTTTCATACCTGATTGATTTTATCACTCGGGTTTATTCGGCGGTTTGATCGGCGGTCGGTGGCCGCCGAATGAAACCGCCGTTGTTCCCCTGTTGTGTCAGGTCCAATTCGACGGTTGGATCGGCGGTCGGTGGCCACCGATTGAAACCGTCGAAGTTCCCCTGTTTCTCTCGGGACTAATTCGGCTGTCACATTCTGCGGCCTGGCCGCCGAATGAAACCGCCGATCGGTAAGTTTCAAGGGCAATCTCGTCTTTTCACTTAGCCATTTGTTGGCCTCTATAAATACATCATTTTCTCTTGTTCTGAGTGTGACTCTTATTCATCAAGAACCCTACTTTAAAAAGAGAGAAAAAGCAAACAAGATTGCCTTTTTAAACACTCAAATCAATTCCAAATTGCATCATATTTCGTATTCTATCTTCTATACTCATATAGGATAGATCCATGCATGGTCTTGAATCATCACATCACTCTTGGTATGTTCTTCATTAACTTCATCTAACTTTAGTGTTGTTCATATTTGGAAATCTCTTTTATTACTTGTATGTTTTTTGATCATATATTAAATACAAGTTAGAGATTGATTTGTGATGAAGATGATTGGGTGTTATTTTGTGATAGCTAATTAAGCTTTGTTCATCTTGATTAGCTAAGCTTTATGACATGTCATCTAGCTCATAATATCTAGGATTGATTTAATTGAAAATTCATCATCTTAGATAAGCATATAGGGTTCCTTTGCTCTATGTTGCTTTTTGGATATTTCATTATATTCACTTAGGGTTGTATTCTCTTCATAGAGAAAGTAAGTCTTGTGTGTAGCTTCCGGGATTAGGTTGCTTAGATCGCAAGCAAATTGGACTAGGTTCACTCATACCGGGATTAGGTAGGTGTGTGATTACTTTCGGGATTAGGTTGTAATCGTTTGCACATTTAGTGGATTCGAGGTTCGAGTGTGGCTTACTTACACAGCCCGTGGTTTTTCCCGTGAGGGTTTCCACGTAAAAATCAAGTGTTGTTTTAATTTCCGCACCATATTACACTTGCTTGTTTATATTATCTTGAGGGCATTTTCGTAATTTTGACTAACATGAAAAATTGGGTAAAAAGCATAAAATCTATTCACCCCCCCTCTAGATAGTTTTATACACACTGTACTTTAATTAGTTTCAATTGGTATCAGAGCGGGTTCCTAGACATACATAGGTGATCCTTGCTTTTTTGGTGTGTTTTGCATTTTGTGTGATTTTTGATCATTCATACATTTGCATTCATTTCATTCATTCATAAACACTATGAGTGGAAACGGTGGAAATGGTGGTGGCAACGAAGGTGCTTCTAGCACAAGGCCTCCACTTCTTACCGGTTTGAACTATTCCCAATGGAAAGGGAAGATGGAATCCTACATATGCCAAATTCATGACCGTGCATGGATGGCGGTGGAAGACGGATATGATCTCCCTATGATGACTCTCGCGGGTGGAGGACAAGATGTTTTGAAGCCTAAGGCGCAATGGAACGCACAAGAGTTTGAGGCTTCAAAGTGGAATAGGAAGGCTATGCATGCCATCATGTGTGCAATGTGTAAGGATTCCCGTTGTTTTTTAATTGGCTTATTTCGTGATCAAACCATAAGTGGGGATTCTTTGTAAGGGTAGTTTAGATGTTGGTGTTATTGCATTAGGCCCTTTGAAGACCTCATTATTGACAAGCACAAAAGGTAATACTCTAAGTGCTTACTTGTCTTGAAGAGATAGTTGCACACACTCACAACTCATGCATATGTTTAATCTTTATATGTTGTGTTTCTTTTTGTTGTGCATCAATGCCTATCTACATCTCTTCTTGCTTGTTATTATGATTGCATCTTGTGTTTATAACATCATAGCATTTAGGCTTTTAGGATGCATCTTAGTTTAACTTTGTACCCCTTGCATGATTGCTTGAGGGGTACAAATTTGTGGGCTGTGCGCTGGTCCACTAGCGCCGGTCGACCAGCGCCGCTCACCGGCGCAAAACGCCCAGTGGCGTGCCGCTGGTCGTGCGCTGGTGTGGACCAGCGCAAGGCCACCAGTGCCAATCGCCCAGTATGGCGCCGCTGGACTGGCGCTGGTGTGTGCGCTTGACGTCCAGTGCTCAAGCCAAAATGTGCTTGTGCGCTGGTCCTGCGCCTGTCGTCCAGCGCACAGTGCATTTTTCTGGCGAGTTTTCAAAACGACCTCACTTCACTTATGGCCTCTATATATATGCTAACTTGATTTTAGGTCACCAACAAGAGTTCTTATTCATGCTTCATACTTAGGATATTTTTCAAGAGAAGAAAAATACACAAAGAACTCATTTTTAATTACTCAAACACATTTCCATGATCATCAATCATCATCTAGCATCATCATAGGTCATCTAGATGTCATCTAGCATGGATTCTTCATCATACTTTGCTTGGTAAGCTTTTCACTAATATCTTACATATTTTGTGTTTCTCTTATCCAGCAATCTCAATTTAATTACTTGTATGTGATTTTATATTTGTTGAATACAAGATTGAGATTAGTATGATGTATGTTTGAGAAGTTGTATTGTGCTAGCATATTAGGTTTTGTGCTTAATATTGATTAGCTTAACTAATTGACATGTCATTTAGTTTTGATATCTAGGATTGTTCTTAATTGCAAATTAATCATCTTAGATAAGCATATAGGGTTTCCCTTGCTCTATGTTGCATTTTGAATATTCACATATATTCACTTAGGGTTGTATTCTCTTCTAGAGAAGGTAAGGCTTGTGTGTAGCAATCGGGATTAGGTTGCTTAGATCACAAGCAAATTGGACTAGGTTCATTCATACCGGGATTAGGTAGGTGTGTGATTACTTCCGGGATTAGGTTGTAATCGTTTGCACATTTAGTGGATTCGAGGTTCGAGTGTGGCTTACTTACATAGCCCGTGGTTTTTCCCGTGAGGGTTTCCACGTAAAAATCAAGTGTTGATTTAATTTCCGCACCATATTCACTTGCTTGTTTATATTATCTTGAGGGTAAATTCGTAATTTTGACTAACACGAAAAATTGGGTAAAAAGCGTAAAATTTATTCACCCCCCCTCTAGATAGGTTTATACACACCGTGCTATATTTAGTTTCAATTGGTATCAGAGCGGGTTCCTAGACATACATAGGTGATCCTTGTTTTTTTTTTTTTTGGTGTGTTTTGCATTTTGTGTGATTTTTGATCATTCATACATTTGCATTCATTTCATTCATTCATAAACACTATGAGTGGAAACGGTGGAAATGGTGGTGGCCACGAAGGAGCTTCTAGCACAAGGCCTCCACTTCTTACCGGTTTGAACTATTCCCAATGGAAAGGGAAGATGGAATCCTACATATGCCAAATTCAAAACCGTGCATGGATGGCGGTGGAAGACGGATATGATCTCCCTATGATGACTCCCGCGGGTGGAGGACAAGATGTTTTGAAGCCTAAGGCGCAATGGAACGCGCAAGAGTTTGAGGCTTCAAAGTGGAATAGGAAGGCGATGCATGCCATTATGTGTGCAATGGATGAGAATCTATACAAGCTTATTCAGAATACTCAGATTGCAAAAGTGGCATGGGACATCCTTCAAGTTGCACATGAGGGAACCGAGGTGGTGAAGGAGTCCAAGCTTCAAGTCCTCCAAACTCAATTTGAGTTACTTAGGATGGGAGAGGATGAATGCTTCAATGACTTCGAAATCAAATTGATGGACATAGTAAATCAAAGACATCAACTCGGAGACCCGTATTCGGATAGGAGAGTCAAGCAAAAAATTATGAGATCTCTCCCCAATAGGTTTGAATCAAAGGTGACGGCCATAGAAGAAAATAGTGGCTACATGGATATGAAGCCAAGTGAGGTAATTGGGCGTCTCCTTGCATATGAGTCTAGGAAGGCTCCTAGCACCACTACTCCTCCTAAGAAGTCTAAAGGAATAGCTTTGAAAGCATCTAAGGATGCAAAGGAGGCAAAGCATGAATCGGATGAAGACCTTGCCTTATTTGTGAAAAGGTTCAACAAGGTTATGGGGTTCAAGAAGAAGAAGGGATTTGGGTCAAGAGGACAAGATTTGAAGAAAAAGAGTTCCTTCAAGAAGTTTGAGCCTAGACAAGAGAGGACCGAAAGGAAAGGGGTCCGATGCTTTGAATGTGGTGGGATTGGTCACTTTGCCCCCGAATGTGCGAATCACAATGAAAGAAGAAGGGCAAAGTGATGGCCGCCACTTGGAGTGGGAGTAGTGATGACTCCAATGAGGAAGATGAGTCTTCAAGTGAAGAAGAGCTCATGGCTAACTTCCTAGCTTTTGCCTCTTCTCACAAGAGCAAAAGTGCTAGTGAAATAGAGGAGATGAGTCAAGAGGAAATTGACTCTAGTGAAGAAGAAAGTGACTCCTCTTCTAGTTCCAAAAAGAAGTTTGTGGAGCAAAAGGTGCTTGCTAAATACCATGCCGAGTTCAATGATTTAGCACTTAAAAGCACAAGAAAGATTGAGAGGTTGAGAGAAGAAAACCTTGAACTTTTGGCTCACAATGACCACTTAAGTGAACAAGTGGAAAGATTGAAGAGGAGAGATGATAAGTTAATTGAGGAGTTAGACTTATCCAAGAGAAGTGAAGAAGGCTTGAAGAGGGAACTTGTTGAAGTTAAAGGGTCTTTGACTAGGATAGATTCTAGCACGAAGAAGCTTGATCATTTACTTGGTGTTGGAAAGAGTCTAAGTGACAAGAGAGGTCTTGGGTATGAAGATGGCAAGAAAGTCTCAACCTCTAACAAGACAGTGTTTGTCAAGAGCTTGAAGAACGAAGAAACTTCATTTGTGCAACCTCCTAGGAAGAAGTTAGAAGTGGACAATGTTCTAATGCACAAGTGAAAATGGGGCCAAGAAAGAAACCTCAAGCTCAACCCCCTAAGGTTCCTCAAGCCAACACTCCTCCCAAATTGGCTTACAAAGGAAAGACACCAATCATGCAACCTCAAGCTTGGAAGCAACCTAGACCGGTTCAACAACGAAGATGGATTGAACCCACTTATCCACAAAGACATGGACGAGCTCCCATGCGTGCACAAAGATGAGGTATGATTCCTTTTTTCATCCCTATTTGTCACTTTTGTGGTTGTGATGGTCATATTAGACCAAATTGCTTTCAATATATTAAAATGTGTAGAAAACAAAGCATGATTGAAAAGAGAAAGAATAGAGCCAAGATGCATGTTTCTAGGAATGAAAATATTGATTTGCATGATCCTAGAAATAGTAGAGCACATGTGCCAAAGACCACTAAGAAAGCTAAAATTGTTGCTAAGTGGATTAGAAAGAATGAAAATATTTGCCATGTTGCACAAATAGCCTTGAAGGCAAATTCTTCTAATTTTTGGTATTTAGATAGTGGGTGCTCTAGGCACATGACGGGAAACAAAAGTTTCTTCGAGACTCTTGTTATGGAGGAAGGTGGAAATGTCACTTTTGGTGATGGATCCAAAAGAAATGTTGTAGGGAAAGGAACCATTTCCGTTCCCGGATTACCCTCCTTATCCAATGCTTTATTTGTTGATGGCTTGAAAGCCAATTTAATAAGCATTTCACATCTTAGTGATGAAGGATATTTCGTCTTGTTTTCTAAAGATTATTGCTCTATCCTTAAACCCGATGGACAAACCTTGTTGAAGGGCATGAGATCTAGCGACAATTGTTATTGTCTTGAAGCTAGTATTGTATCTAATCATGTGTCCATGGATGAGCAAATTGAGTTGTGGCATGAAAGACTTGGCCACATGAACTTTAGGGATCTACGGACCCTTGGAAAGTTCAATTGTGTGCGTGGCCTCCCTAAGCTTGGGAAGAAAGCCAATGGTATTTGTGGACCTTGCCAACAAGGAAAGCAAACTAAAAGCATGCATAAAAAGGGTAAGTATCTCACCACCAAGGAGCCACTTGAGCTTCTCCACATGGACCTCATGGGTCCCATGCAAACCGAAAGTTTGGGTGGAAAGAGATACATTTTTGTTTGTGTTGATGATTTCTCTAGGTTCACATGGACATATTTTCTTAGAGAAAAATCCGAAACTTTTGATAAGTTTAAAATGCTTTGTAATAAAATACAAAATGAAATGAACTCAAATATTAAAAGCATAAAACGGATTAGAAGTGACCATGGGAGAAAGTTTGAGAATGCCTCTTTTGAAAGCTATTGTAATGGCTTAGGCATCTCCCATGAGTTTTCGGCTCCTAGGACACCTCAACAAAATGGAGTTGTTGAGAGGAAAAATAGGGTCCTTCAAGAGATGGCCCGTGTGATGTTGCTTAGCAACAATGTCCCTAGGAACCTATGGGCCGAAGCCATCAATACGGCTTGCTATATAGGAAATAGAGTGTTCCTAAGGCCCGGTACTAGAAACACCTCCTATGAGTTATGGAAAGGCAAGAGGCCAAATGTTAGCTACTTCCACACTTTTGGAAGCAAATGCCACATTTTGAATGACCGTGATCAACTTGGCAAATTCGATGCTAAGAGTGATGAGGGTATTTTTATTGGCTATGCCTTAAATAGTAGAGCCTATAGAGTTTTCAATTTAAAGACTCTAAGTGTTATGGAATCATCCAATGTCGTATTTGATGATACTAGGCTCAAGTCAAATGATCATGAGGAGGAGGTTATTTTTAGTGATGGTTCTCCTTTGGAGGAGGTTGTGGTGTCACCTAATGTTGGGACATCTAATGTCAACAATAATGACACACAACCTATTGATAGAGTTCCTCTCTTGGACTCTAAAGAACCCGCTCCATGGGTTAGGAAACTCCATGATAAAGAAGATTTCATTGGAGAGGTAAATGAGGGTGTTAGGACTAGACGTCAACTTGCTAATCTTATTAGCTATACATGCTACACCTCTCAAATTGAACCTAAAAAGGTTGAAGAAGCCTTAAATGATGAATTTTGGGTTCTTGCCATGCAAGAAGAGCTAAACCAATTCGAAAGGAATGAGGTTTGGACTCTAGTTCCTAGGCCTAAGACCACTAATGTCATAGGCACTAAATGGATATTTAGGAACAAATCTGATGAGGATGGCAACATAGTGCGGAACAAGGCTAGACTTGTAGCACAAGGGTACTCTCAAATTGAGGGTATCGACTTTGAGGAGACTTTTGCTCCCGTTGCCCGCTTAGAGTCCATTAGGCTTCTCTTGTCCATCTCTTGTGTGCACAAGTTCAAATTGCACCAAATGGACGTCAAGAGTGCCTTCCTCAATGGCTTCTTGCAAGAGGAAGTGTTTGTTGAACAACCCAAGGGGTTTGTGGATGCTCACCACCCCAACCATGTCTATCGCCTCAAAAAGGCACTATATGGGTTGAAACAAGCACCGAGGGCTTGGTATGAGCGCCTCACTCAATTTCTTGTTGACAATAACTACATAAGAGGTAGTGTTGACAAGACACTATTCTTCAAAAGAGACAATAATGAGCTTTTCATAGCTCAAATATATGTTGATGACATAGTGTTTGGCTCCACCAACAACACCAAAGTCCAACAATTTGTTGATGTCATGTCTCATGAATTTGAAATGAGTCTTGTTGGTGAGCTTAGTTACTTCCTAGGTTTGCAAATTAGGCAACTAGATGCTGGGATTTTCATATCCCAAGCCAAATATGCCAAAAACCTAGTGAAGAAGTTTGGTCTTGAAAAAGCCAAACATTGTGACACTCCTTTGAGCACCACTTTGAAGCTAAGCAAGGATGCTAGCGGTAAAAGTGTGGACCAAACCTTATATCGTGGCATGATAGGGAGCTTGCTCTATTTGACCGCAAGTAGGCCCGATATATCATTTAGTGTAGGAGTTTGTGCTAGGTACCAATCCGATCCCAAGGAGTCCCATCTCTCTTCGGTTAAGAGAGTCATTCGCTTTGTGAATGGGACTTCCAATTATGGGATTTGGTACTCTTTTGACACTAATCCTAGTCTTGTAGGATATAGTGATGCGGATTGGGCAGGAAATTGTGATGATAGGAAGAGCACATTGGGCGGTTGCTTCTTTCTAGGCAACAACTTGGTGTCTTGGTTTTGCAAGAAGCAAAACTCGATTTCCTTATCCACGGTCGAGGCCGAGTACATAGCCGCGGGGAGTGGATGCACTCAACTTATATGGATGAAGCAAATGCTAGTAGACTACGGATTCAATCAAGGTACTCTCACTCTCTTTTGTGATAACATGAGTGCTATTAATATTTCTAAGAATCCGGTTCAACATTCTAGAACTAAGCATATTGACATCCGCCATCACTTCATTAGAGAGCTTGTTGAAAATAAATGCATAGTACTTGAACATGTAGGTACTAATGATCAACTTGCGGACCTATTTACTAAACCCTTAGATGCTACTCGATTTAAAACTCTTAGTAGATCTATTGGGATATGTCTTGTGGAGTGATGTGTTCTATGATTGACCCCATATGGGGAACTCAAGCAAAGAGAGCTACTTTGCATTCTTGTAAATTGCAAAAAATTTGAAATAACTTATGCCTCTTCTTTTGATTGCTTGAGTAAGCTTGGTTGTACATATGTATATATGTTTTTCATTCTATAAGTGTGAACCTTGCTTGTTTACAATCCATGTCATATTTATGTTCAAACATGCATTTTTGGACTAGGAGATTTACATAGGAAGTATGATGTGAATGACCTATAGTTATCTCCATGACATGATGTTTCTTAAATAACATGCTAATGTTAAATGAAAAAGCATGAAATTCATATAACATGCTCACATGAAAAGCATGAATTGATGATTGCATATTCTTAAAAATGCAAAACTTGTGAGACTCAAAATGAATAAAGGATCTTGTATCCGTTCAAAGGAATTTACATTCCAAATGTCTCTCTTTCTTTATTAGTTGAACATGGTTACTATCATACGGATATCTTATCCGGAAAAATCAAATAGGGTGCAAAGTCGCTCATGCCATGTTTCACTTATAAAGTTGGATATAGTTACTCTTAAATTGAAATCAATAATCTCTATATCCTTGCTTTTCCCATGACATTGGTGAAATTGGTTTGAATTCTTATTAGAAACCTTTGTCATTTGCTTTGCCAAATACCATTGTATTTTGGACTTGAATGCTATATGTCTTGTATGCAAAGCATGTTGGATTCACACATTTTCTCAAATAAATCTCCTTGTTTCTCTCCAATTAATTGAGATGCATAAAGTGACTTATATGTATATGCAAATATCTTGCATGCTTCTATCTCTCTTTACCTTGAGTGACCCGGTTGGGGACTACTCCTTTGCCTATATCATGACAAAAAGGGGGAGTAGGATATGGTAAGGGGAGATGCAAATTGGTGTTGCAATTGTGCACTTTGGGGAGATAACACATTGAGGGGGAGTAACCCTTTGAGGGGGAGCATTGCATTTATCATACATTGCATATATTGTGTAATGTTGTGCCTAAATTCTAAAAATGCAAATGCTTGTTATTGTTCTCACATGATTAATCTCACACTTTACTTGTATTGGAAATGTTAGAAACTCTTTTCAGGGATTGATTATTCTACAAAAGGATTGAAGACTTCAAGTTGCATTTTCTTATCTCTTTGTAATGTAGAATATCATTGTAGTCCCGTAGTTTCTATTTCTTTGTGAGGAATCAATGTGAGTGATGGTTTTGTCACGAAATAGCCAAAGGGGGAGATTGTAAGGATTCCCGTTGTTTTTAATTGGCTTATTTCGTGATCAAACCATATGTGGGAATCATGTAAGGGTAGCTTAGGAATGTGTTCAAGCTCAAGGCCCTTGCAAGTATTAAGCACTCCAAAGGTATATGTTTAGTGCTTAATTTTCTATGAAGAGATCTAGTGCACACACTCACTTAGCATACTTGCATTTGTGTGCATTCTCTTCACATGTCACTTTTCACACTTGCACTTCTTTGTTATATGTTGTTGTGTGTTTATGTGTCTTGTAATTCATTTCCCGTTGTTGTTCGGAAACGTCCACGCATGCACCGTTTATGCTTATTTTTAGCGCGAAGATCGCCGTTGGAGAAGCCCTTGGCTTCTCCCTTGGTTTCACCAAGATTGGTGAAACGGCGGTTTGGATCGGCGGCTTGGCCGCCGAATGAAACCGCCGTTTCATACCTGATTGATTTTATCACTCGGGTTTATTCGGCGGTTTGATCGGCGGTCGGTGGCCGCCGAATGAAACCGCTGTTGTTCCCCTGTTATGTCAGGTCCAATTCGGCGGTTGGATCGGCGGTCGGTGGCCGCCGAATGAAACCGCCGAAGTTCCCCTGTTTCTCTCGGGACTAATTCGGCGGTCACATTCTGCGGCCTGGCCGCCGAATGAAATCGCCGATCGATAAGTTTCACGGGCAATCTCGTCTTTTCACTTAGCCATTTGTTGGCCTCTATAAATACATCATTTTCTCTTGTTCTGAGTGTGACTCTTATTCATCAAGAACCCTACTTTAAAAAGAGAGAAAAAGCAAACAAGATTGCCTTTTTAAACACTCAAATCAATTCCAAATTGCATCATATTTCGTATTCTATCTTCTATACTCATATAGGATAGATCCATGCATGGTCTTGAATCATCACATCACTCTTGGTATGTTCTTCATTAACTTCATCTAACTTTAGTGTTGTTCATATTTGGAAATCTCTTTTTATTACTTGTATGTTTTTTGATCATATATTAAATACAAGTTAGAGATTGATTTGTGATGAAAATGATTGGGTGTTATTTTGTGATAGCTAATTAAGCTTTGTTCATCTTGATTAGCTAAGCTTTATGACATGTCATCTAGCTCATAATATCTAGGATTGATTTAATTGAAAATTCATCATCTTAGATAAGCATATAGGGTTCCTTTGCTCTATGTTGCTTTTTGGATATTTCATTATATTCACTTAGGGTTGTATTCTCTTCATAGAGAAAGTAAGTCTTGTGTGTAGCTTCCGGGATTAGGTTGCTTAGATCGCAAGCAAATTGGACTAGGTTCACTCATACCGGGATTAGGTAGGTGTGTGATTACTTTCGGGATTAGGTTGTAATCGTTTGCACATTTAGTGGATTCGAGGTTCGAGTGTGGCTTACTTACACAGCCCGTGGTTTTTCCCGTGAGGGTTTCCACGTAAAAATCAAGTGTTGTTTTAATTTCCGCACCATATTACACTTGCTTGTTTATATTATCTTGAGGGCATTTTCGTAATTTTGACTAACACGAAAAATTGGGTAAAAAGCATAAAATCTATTCACCCCCCCTCTAGATAGTTTTATACACACCGTACTTTAATTAGTTTCAAAAGCGAATTACATTCTAAACCGATTAGCACCTTTGCTTTGAAGCTGTGGCATTTTTGAATGTAAGGTCGCATTGCGTACAATCATACCTAGAGTGGCATGCTCTTAATCTTTACTTAACATTTTCTTACATGTATAAGTCCTCACGTGTGCATCATTATGTTAATCTCTTCATTTTGGTTTCGCATGTTAATCATTGGATAGTAGATCCTTGCTAGGATGAGTTAGGGCCTTATTGAAAACTTGTGAAATGTCTTGATGCTTGCCTTTGGGGGTTGATGTTAATTATTTTGCTCGAGGACTAGCAAAAGATAGGTTTGGGGGTATTTCATCAAGCCAAATTTGGTATGATTTTGTATCTCATTCCCGTCTCTTTATGCTTGATTCTCGGGCATATCCCCATATTTAATAGTGTTAAAATGAGCATTTCAGGTTTTTTTAGGTATCAAGGGCTTTTGTGAAGAAGATGTAAAGTTTGGTTCAAAAAGGTGCACAAGTTGGCAAAACAGGGCATTGTCGCCACAAGCGTCGCCATGGCGACAGGAAGTCTTATTTCAAGGCAAATCAATTAGGTCTCGCCGCCACAAGATGTCGCCACTTCTGTATATGGCGACATAGAAGGAACAAAATTGTTGCCACTTCTGTCACCACAAGCGTCGCCATGGCGATTGAAGGTTTTTAAAAGCACCACTTGATGTCGCCACTTGTGATGTGGCGAAAAAGATGAGAATTGTGGCGACACTTGAATCTCAGGAGGTATAACCGTCTGTCGCCACTTGTGTCGCCATGACAAGAGGCGACAATGGAAGTGGTAACACCTTGCCACATCAGATTTTCCAACGGTTATCAGTACATTTCCATGGCCACTATATATATTCCTCTTCTTCCAAACTTGAGCCACACACCATACTTTAAGAGCACAAAATTTCTACAAATCTAACCCTAGTTTCTCATCCATTTCTCACCTTTCAACCTCTTCCATCCTCTAATCTTGAACTATCTCTACCATCCAAAACCTCAACACAATGTCTTGATTCCTTCACCAAAATCATTCCTCTCTTTCCATTCTCTCAATTTCCATACCTTTGTCACTTACCACTAGACACCCACCTATCTAGACATTTCATCTTCTACCACTCTCTACACTAGGAGCATCAAGGGAAAGGAAGGAGCAAGCTCTAAAGAAGGTGGTCTAAGGGTGATTTCCTCAACTATTACTTCCTATTCTTTTGATTGTAACTATGTGTAGCTAAACCCCTAATTTAGGGGATAGATTTGAGGAACTTGTGGATATGGGTATTTGCTAAACTATTTGTAATTGAATCTCTATTTGTTTCCTTTTCACTTTATATTTAGATTCTATGCTTATTGTGATTTGCATTATATATCACTAGTAAATCATAATATTGTGTGGGATAATTTGTTGTGAAACCAATCTTGGATTTACACCCTTGATTGGTTGAAGAACTTAGTGATTAGGATGGATTAGTGGTGGGTATATCAACCCCATTAATCCAACCCTTGATTTGTACCTAACTAATCTCACCTTGACACCATTTCCTTAATCGGTTAGGCATTGAGGTGAGAAGATGTTGAGTGTTCATAGTGGAAAACAAATGGCTAGCATTTATGAGATTGGTCATTATTGAGTTTTGAAAGCATTACCTAGATTCATGAGTAACTCAATCTATTCCCTAACTTCTATTAATTGATTTTATCATCTCTCTTATCAAGATTGTTGAGTCTTCTATTTTTCATATCATTTTTGTATGTTTATTTTAATTGCATTTTCATGGGTTGTAAAACCCAAACAACTATCCATTTTTCAATGATTTATTTTATTGTTTTAGATTAGTCAATTGATCCAATACATCCTCCATCTCCCTGTGGAACGAACTTTGCTTACCACTTGCTAAGAAATATTATCTTTAAGGATTTTTAAGTGGTTAAAATACGATTTTCAAAAGAACATCAATATTGTATTTTGTTGGGTACCAAAATGACCTCATCAATACGCGACTTTGATTATTGCATATTGGCATGGTTAAGTTGTGGTTTTTGTCTTTTATTATTTTTATTTTACATAAATGAAGTTCATTTGATTTGTATCGACTTTGCTTAGTTGCTTCGAAAATATAGGTAAAAAAATAAAATTTCTCGTCCTTAATTGCAGAGCTGATGGAGAGTTGTTTATATTATTTTTTAATTTTTTTTTTTTTTTGTTATAGATCGTTAATGTTTGTATGTTATCTATATATATATATATATATATATATTGATAATGTTATAATGTATAATCATTTTAAAAGTTATTCGTTTTATTTTATTTATGAAATTTCTTAAGAATGAGTATGTTTTTATTTGAAAATAGAACATATGTTTGATGGTTGATGTTTTTTAAAGAGTTTTATATTTTTCTTCTAAAGTAAAATTCTTTCTAATTATTATTATTATTATTATTTTTAAAAGTCATTCAAAGTCTCTGGAAGGAATGGAAGACAAATTATGAGATTTGTTATAACTAAAAGTCATTAAAAGTCATTGATATTTTAAAGTCATTAAGATTTTGAATACCTCATAACTTTCACAAACTGTTAAAAAGTTTTGATTGAATACAATATGACTTTTAAAGACTTTTTTAAAGTCTACAAAAGTCTGTCTTGAATACCCTATAACTTTTATAGAGTCGTTAAAAGTCTACATTGAATAACCTAAACTTTTTAATTCCACAAAAGTCATTAAAAGTCTTTTAAAATCCTAATTGAATGCACCCTCCTAAATCAATCAATCATAACACAACAGGATTCCACCATCCATCATGGTAGACTTAGGGCCTATTTGTTTTTATGTCTTACATCTGAAATTTGAAATGTACACATTAAGATATTGTGTTTGTTTTTTTAGGTCACTTTATATCTGAAATGAGGAAAAAAAGAACTAAAAAATTTAAGTCAAAAAACTTGACTTTTATTTGAAGAAAGGTATCTTAACAACTATTTAACACCTCACTCCCAATAATGCCCTTAGAAAATATAACAATTACAATATTATTGTATTAGAAAAAAAAAACCAAGAAAAAATTGTTTGAAAAGGCTAGGGCCCATGCCCTACCTCATTTTTTATTTTATTTTATTTTTAAAGTTGATTTTGTTTATATATAAATATATATATATATATTAACAATTGTTAAATCATATTTGAAAATAAACAAAGTGTCTCTAATACAACCTAAGGGTATCAATAGGTTTTAATAAAAAATAATTACCAACTTTCAATTAACCAATATTATTAAATCACCCAATAACAACAAGCAAACAATCAACAATATATAAGTGCGGAAAACAATAAGAATTCGTTGATTAATTTATGTGAGAAACCCTCTAACTGGGCAAAACTCACGGGCTATCCATATAGCCATTTTCAGTACTCAAATCCACTATTTGAATGAAAGTTTACAGTCTAGGTTGATCTCTAATCAAACCATCATTGGTCACTAACACATTTCATTCTACTTGCGGGCCTTTAATAGTGATTCTAGATCAATTGCTTGTGCACTAACACTCTTAGTCACAAGACTTGACTCAATAAGAGATTAAATAACCTAAGTGAATATATTAAAATATTCTAAATGCAATTAATGCTAGGCAAACACCAGATGCTTAATTAGGAAATTAAATATGCAATCAACAATTCCTAATTATCAATGTCTAGATGTAAAACATAAAGACTTAGCAAGAGAGGGCAAGAATGTCCTAGATGCAAGCTATCATGAAGAGACAATCTCAATCAACAAACAATGACTCAAACATATTCAATGATAAGCTTAAGAAAATGAGTCATGCATTTAATTATACAATAAATGCTAAACCTAGGCAAAAATGAACTATAGAAGTATTAATGAAATCTAATAACATGTTCAACTTACCTAGTCATGAAAACAAGGAGGGCCCATGCTTGGATGATGAATGGAGATGCTAGATGCACATGGAATTTGAGATTGGTTGAGTAAATATGGAGTCTTGGAGCTCTCTCTCTCTCTCTCTCTCTCTTAAAATTACTTTCTCTCACTAAGATCTGATTTCTAGCTCTCTAAAACGAAATATGGAGAAGATGAGGTTTACATATGAACCCAAAATGAAACTACACCATTTTCAGAAAGAAGATAAAAAATATGGGCTAATGCGCAGTTTGTACGGCGCATGAACCGCACACACTTACTGAAAAGTAAGTTGTGATGCAAATGCACGGTATGTAGTGCGCATGAACTATGCAAGTACCGCGCACACATCATTGGAGAATTTTCACACATATGCGTGGTACGAACCGCACATGAACCGCGAACGTACATCACAACTTTGCTGGAGTGTGATGTCTTCTCGCATATGCATGGTATGCACATCAATAGCGCATGAACCACGCAACATCACTGGAAGATGTACGTTGTTCGTACTGTGCTTTTTTCACTTCCCAAGGAATTTTTTGACACAAAAAACATCATGGAAATGGGCAAACAAATGCAAGAAATAATGAAAATGCATGAAGTGAGTTGAAACATAAATGCACACCTTCAAGTAACACACAAATGTAAGAGATATGGAAATACATGTGTTAGGTTTTTGGTTTGTCTTGGCATGTATTCCATATCAAAACATGTTTCTCTTGTAATGTTTAGTGGTCTAAGTTTTGAAGATTCAAGAAGTCAAAGAAAGTCTTGGCCACAATTCATGCAAGATGCCGGCTTCAAGGAAAAATGTGCTTCATCGGTCTACAAAGATATATAAGACCTCATTTCTCTTACAAGGCTAGGCACACACACACACATGGAATTCTTGTGTGTTCCTTTATGGTTGAATATCATTTATAAATCACTTTCACACACTTGGTAATGTATGCTCATGCATTAGCTTTAATTTCATAATCATTGGAATTTGCATGTTCTAGGACTATGTCTAGGAAATGCATACGCGTGTGATTTTGTGGTTATTTATTTCCGTATTTTTGTATTTGGACTTGAACATGTTCTTATATGATTCCTTATTGAGTCCTGGTCATTTCGGTTACTCATTCATAAGGTTTCGAGTCCAAACGATGTAGCTACGCTACTTTTCGTTCTCATTCGTTGAGTTGTGTTTGTCATCATTTTCTGAGATGATTTCTCAACCATTTTTCAAAGTTTTGTAGTCATAGTCGTGTGTGAGGGAGTCATGGTTTGTAATTTGAAAATGGATTTGAAATCGGAGTTCGGATGCCCAAGATACGGCTGAAGAACGTGAGAGAGCGCGTAAGAGGCAAGCATGGCCAAAGGCCATGCATAGGCCACCCCGTGTGGAGCCAGTGGGACCCACGGCCAGAACACCCCTCTGGTCCCGTGTGACCCACGCGCCCCACATAGGGTGCTGACATGGCAGCCTCTGATTGGCTCACATCTTCCCTCTCTCTCTCTTCCTTTTAAATCTCTCCATTCCCTCCATTTCATTCCAAGAAGAAAAAATTGAAATCCCGTCAGAATTTCTCTCCAATTTTTCTCATCTTCAAATCATCATAACTTTCTCATACGAACTCGAAATTGAGTGATTCAAGTTGGAGATTGTTCATAATCGAGTCCTCTACCTTTTCCAAGTGATTTGGCAGCTGTTTGATTGACTTTTCTGGTGGTTGCACACTGAAAACAGAACCAGTTCGAGAATCCAAGGTAGTGTTCATATCTTTGGGATTTCTTCTTTTATAACCTTCAATTACCTTGGGGTTTCTTCTTCTATATGTATGTGTATGTATTATGAATGCTATAGAGAAAGATAGCTTCATAATCAATCTTAATCAAAAGTCTAATTAGAGACATATGTGAACTAGTTTCTTAGATTCAAGGTTTTTCACATGCTTGAGAGTTGTATTGTGATTAGATTGATATCTAGGATTATTTATGAATTGATTGATGTATTTTATGATTAATAATCCTTTCATGTGCTTAGATCCTCTTATTGAACAAATCTAGGATTAGCACTTGTGTTTGTGTATTTAGAGACTATTAGGATTTAATTGACTATTCATTATATCCTTACTCTAAATCTTTGGCTAGAATATTCATTGAATATATTTTGTGATTCTATTATTTATGTGTATGTTTATGATATCTTGAATATGTGCTTCATGTATATGTTTTTATTCAAGTGTTATTTGTATAAATAAAACTAGGAGCTTTTGTGTTAAGGTGTTTTTCACATGCTCTAGGTTTAATTCATGTTTTGGCATCTAGACTATATTACTTGTGTTCTCACATGTTTAAGTCTAGTTGTTCCATAGAATGTCTTGATCACATGTTCTATGTTGAATTGATTGTTTGCATCATTTGCATTTACATGATCACACTAGAAAGTCCTTGTAAAAGGCATGAAGTCTTGACTAGGACAAGGTGTCCGGATAGTCAAGTAAAGAAGTCTTGGTTAGGACGTGAGGTTCGGATAACCAAGCAAGAAGTCATGGCTAGGATCGGGAAGGTCCGGATAGTCATGCATGGGAGGCTCCCTAGAGGCATGAGTGCCTTGGATAGGGAGTTGGCTTGTATGTTAGTAGGCCTAGGCGTATGGATAGACATAGACTCCAAAAGAGCAAGGTACATGGGATGCGTATGCATTTTTGAGGAATTTCTAATCTTCCATCGATGTTGGTTTTGTATGTTGTCCAATATATGGTGGCTTCGCATCATTGAGGGATTTCGTACTTTCCAATAGGGTTGGGTAAACATAGACTCCAATAGGAAGTTGGTCAAGGTTGGTCACTTTTGAGGAATTTTTAATTTATCATCCAATATATATAGTACCCTAATAGTTGTATTTCAACCCGTGGATGTTTCCTCCTTGGAGGTTTTACCATGTTAAAAAATCTCATGTGTCAATTCTTTCTATCTCTCTTTTATATATGTTTATGTGTATGTTTTAATCTTGTGGTACAATATTCACTTGTGATATATTTGGAAGCAAGATTGTGTAAAGTGTGATTTGTAATCAATATTTATTTTGATCATTTTGGTATATACAATTCATTTGTGTAAATATAATTCTCTTATTCTTTGATTCTTTTGTATAGATGTATTTAGATTGATATTTGTATATACATTGAACATTAATATTAATACATGTATCCTTTGTTTTGGTTTTAATATATTTCCTTCATTAGCAAGTTGTAGTAGTTTTACTTAGTGTACTTACATTGTAATATTCAAAGTACAACTTGTGGAATTTGATCTTAATTGAATATCTTGTATATGAGATACATTGTTTGTTGGTATATGTTTTGTAGACTAAGGGTGGTGAATTGAGCATACATGTGTTAATTGTTTTCTCATAACAATCATGTTTAAGGTTAATTTGTATGCTCACCAAGGTTTTGACATAAGTCACGAAAGAGTTTTTAAAACTAGTGTGTCAACCTATTCACCCCCCTCTAGGTTTTTTAGTATAACCTTGTAGGTATTTTTAACATGAATTGTGTGTGTATGCAACTAGATCTCTTCAAAGAGTCAAGAACAAGTGGTATACCTTTGAAGTGCTCTTGAGCTTGAAGTTTTGGGGATGCCATATCTTGCTTAGAATTAAGTGCGTGGATTGTTTGTGGTAGATTTAGGCCTTTGTGAGGGGGAGTTTTGTTATGTTTTTTAGTAGATTAGCTTTATTTGTTTGTTTGTTAATTTTCTTTTTCTATCTTTGTGTTGTGTAGCCTTGCTTCCCATCTAAGCTTTTGTTGTCCAACTTGTGCAAACATTGAGTACAATGTTTAGTTTAGGTTTGGGGGTATGGGCATTGGTTTGTGTCGTTTGTGTTAAATTTTTTTTTAAAAAAAAAATCATTTTTGTCGTGTTTTTCGTGTGTTGTGTTGTAGTTTTGTCTAAAAATTCTGTATATGAGCCAAATTTTGAGCAATTAGCTTTGCTTGTTGAGATGCTTTTGTATGTGTTGTTCGAGACAATTTTCTATGCTTTACATCACTAAGTCTAGGCTAGTGTCGTGTTGGTTAAAGTTGCATTACGCGCACACATCATGCCACATGCTTAATGTCTTTGTGAATAAGGCACTGTGCTTGAATTATCTTGATTAATAATGGAGACTACCCATGTGAGTTCTAGAGCCTAAATTGCGTCCATATAGAGGATAAATTCATGTCTACTCCTAAACACTCATCTTGCACATAAATAAACACATAAATAATAGGGTCTCATTCCATTGCATTAGTCATTAAAGAATGATCACAAATTAAGATATCACCACTTTGCCCGAGTTTATTAATTAATTGCCCTTTTAGAGAGGATGTAGGCATTGTGTACTAGTCACTTCAAAAAGGCCTAAACATGTCCCATACCATGTGTGTGTGTGCGCTTTATTGCCTAATATGAAACCCAAACACTTAAACCCTCGCACATCAAACACATCACCCACAATCACCAAACACTAAGCCATTTCTCTAGTTATTGATCATGTTGAGGTAAAATGTGGAAGAATTCAATGTAAATCTCTAAAATATGTAATAGTGTGTACTTAGGCTAGCATGTATATAAATTGTGCAAATCAAAGGCTTCAAAATAAAAAAAGTTTTAAAAAATAAAACACTCAAAACCTTCAAGCTTCAATATAAAGTTGCTCAAATTAAAGCAACAAAAGTTAGCACAATATGTTCCATCCATAGTAAATAGCCTAGCACTAGAAATGTAAGTGTGCAAATTGTATTATAGCTATTTATAATGAAGTGTTGTAATGTGTAAACACCTTAGCATGATCTTTAGCACACCATTCCCCATTCCACTCACTCCACAACAAAAATCATCCATGGCCCATAACTATAAAAAGAAGTCCTAATTGATCTTTAGGGAATGTTAGCTTGAAGGTAAGGGTGAATTTGGTGCTCTATCAAAGTTATTAATGTCTAATTCTATTCTTGAGGTCCATTTTGTATACATCTAAGCATATTTCAAATAACTAATCATATGCGAGTATATTTTGATAAATTTTTGTGCTTAAACTACAACCACATATGTTTGATGAGTGTGCCTAAATACTAAGCGGTAAAATAAGCAAAATCTTATAAGAGTTAGAGTTGAGGCGAATTATATCTAGACTTTTGGATTCGATGTCCTTGAAACTTAGTTCTCTTTAAGTGTGGAATTGCAATCTGATATGATGTAACATCTTGAGCGACATAATTCTAACCTATACTCAGTGGTTTTAGCATGCATGTGTCTACATTGTGGTGCACTCAACATTGCATCTCATCCTATAGTTGGCTTTGTAGTTATACGTTTGTGGGTGTCGTATATGTAAGCCCTCATGAGACTTCACTCATCCTCTAGTGTTGCCTAGGAGTTTAAAATGCTTATGGAACGTGTTAAGTGCTATTGTGTCACCCACAAAAGTGGTATTGTTTTTGTTTTTGTTGTTGTTTTAGTCTTTAGTCGTAGGTTTGTTTGTTTCGGTTTTTGATCAGACTATTTTATACCTATATGAGGTCCCCCATTTTCGATCGTTTGTCTCATTTTTTAGCGTATTTTTGTATATAATGTTTTGTTTGAGCCTTGTGTAGATACATAATCCCTACAATAAAGTTTTGAGCTTAAAGATTAGTTTGAGAGGTAAAATGAGCCAAAAACGAAAGAAATTGTATATGCTCATGCATAATGTACAACTTTTAGGGATCATATCTTCCTCCTCAGATCGAACCATGTTGATATCTTTATACATTCGGAAAGCCCCGGAAGTCTAGTTTCCAGAACATTTTACAGATTGCGATTCTGAGCTTTCTGCAGGATGTTATGCCCATTTCCGTAATGGTGCGCAATGCTGAAATGCTGAAATGCTGTCAAATCTAAATGCCTACTTCAAACGGTGGCCAGGCCGCCGAATCACTCTAAAAAGTCGTTTTTTAGGTAAATTTTAGGGACAGTTTCGTCCTTTCACCCCAACCTTCAGCCCTAACCTCCCAACACTATATAAACACCTTATTCTCTTCTCTCCCAATAGAATCCACACCCCACACTTCTTCTTCTTCTTCTTCTTCATCTTCTTCATCTTCTTCCACACCAAAAGAGAGAGAGAGAGAGAAGCTTTCAAAGGCATCCATAGAGGTTTTTCCTCCATGGATGTCTTCCATTTCATTTTCTACCCATCATCCACCATATTTAGGAGTAGATTACATAGAGATAGGAGTGGGTTTTGGCCAATTTCGAGCTAGCAAAGGAAGGAGCTCTTGGAGGAGGTTTTCTTCAAGGATTGTATCTATTTCTCATTCTCTATATATTTCTTGTTTTCTTGAATATGTAATCCTCACTTGGGAATATTTGTAAACCTATTTTGTGCTCAATATATGTGATTATTGTTTTTATATCTAATTTGCGTTTTGATTCATTCTTGCTTTTATTGAACATATCTCTATCTTGAAATGCATGTTTATGGATGATTGGAAATTGATATGTGTTCATGGATAGGATTAGGAGTAGATTAACTTAATTGTAGGAGTAGTTGTAATCAAATATCCTATTTGTGTATGTATGTCTTTGGAAGGTCTAAATTGCATGTCATGAATAGGTTTGGGTGACTTAGAGTTAGGATTGTGCCTTTGGAGGGGCTCTCCGGGCATAGTTTTGGCTAATTAGCTAGGAAGAGTGGGTGAACCTATTAATTGCCATATTAGAAGGGTTTGGTTCATTGTTCTTGTTAACAATTGGACTTTAGTTATTTCTCACTCTAGGGGCTCTAGGTGAGTCATGATTAGAGTTACAATTATTGGTCTTTGGCTATTTCTCATTCTAGGGGCTCTAGGTGAGTTATGGTTGGAGATACAATCACTCTTTCCACATTCATTGTACCTAACGTTGCCATTTTACAATAAATGTTAATATTGGGACTCAATTTAGCATCGGTTTGTAAAATGTGTTCACAAATGTTGGTTGCAGTTTCGTGTATGAGGGGTTCTTGGCACACTCTTCAACCGTTAGTTCTATGAATGGGTATAAATCAGATTGAGGCAAGAACGAGCCCTTAACTTTAATTGGATGTCCTTAATGTCTAACAACCAACTATTTGTGCACTTATGTATGGTGAACTTGTTGAACCTTGTGTGACCATTTTCATGCATCTCCCCTATCCACCATTTTATTTATCACTTTAAACACCATTCTTACCTTTCCATATTCTCTTTGTTTTTATTTATTTTCATTTTCATTCTCTACACACACACACACACACACACACACACACACACACACCGCATTGTACATACATTTCACACACACCATTCTCACCTTTCCGTATTCTATTTACATGCTTACAATAAACTCTAGAACTTGATATGGTTGACGGATCACACCTCCCTGAGGAACGATACCCTTGCTTGCCGCTTTACTAGTCTTTTGCTAGTTTAAAGCACATTGCGTAGGAAACCCCTTTTTAAATGAAATAATCTTTTGATCCTTGCGATTTCTTAACGACGGAAAAAGCGAGTATCAGTTTTGCTCGGGGAAGAGCAAAAGATGGATTTGAGGGGATTTGAGGGTATTTGATAGTTCAATTTCTACACTTGGCGTAACCCCCATTTCCTATGTTTTGCACTCGTTTCTTGGGTAAAAATGAGTATTTAACAGCTAAATAAGCTTGTGCAGGTCTTCATAGCTTTCTAGGGGTATTCACGCAAAGATAGAGGACTTTGGAGCAAAAAAGGAGATTTTGAAGGGCTTAGAAGACCATGCGCGGTACATGTGTTCTAGTGTACTGCACATGTACCGCAAAATCATTCCAGATAAGTGCTGCGTTCTACTGAACCACAACACTCGTACAATGATTCTACTCTATAGTGTTGGCACGGTTAGTTGCGTTCTAGCGTACCACGCCCATATTGTGATTTAGGCATGCCAGCTCAGCATTTTTATGGGATTCGTGCCCTAATTTTGTACACCTATAAATATCCCATCTTCTCTTGTTTTAAAGACCTTTTTACGACTCTCGAGTTCCAAAACTTCCAAGATACCATTTTAAACACATTTCTCTACCAAATCATCAAAACCCATCCGTCAAATCTTCACCATAAAACCAAATCCAACCAAAACCCCCCAACCATCCACCTAGATCCATCATCAAGCAACCATCTTGGAGAAAAGGAGTTGGAGGAGGTAAGCAAGAGAAGAGGATTCCAAGCTAAAGGAAGAGGAAGCACTCCAAAATCGTTTCTTTCATATCTCTCTCTCTTTTACTATTGTATAAGCCATGTTTAGTGCACATTTTATATCTTGGATGGCTTTTACTTGTAATATGAACTAAATATCTTTAGCTAAGGCCAAAATGAAACCTATTCCATGACTATTAAATAAAGTCTTCATATTTGTGTGATTGTGCTTGTGTTCATTGTAAGGAAAATTTGTATGTTTAATGCTTTTGAGTGATTGGCTATCATTTGAATGATATTTGGTTGTTGTGTTATGGACCAAGAGGTGACGTACACAACGTGCTTAACAAAATGTCCAATGCATGTCTAGTAAAATAGAGATAGGCGAGGCTATCTTGCATGACCCATTTATGTGAGCCATAGCTTTTAATGAATTCATGTGCATTTCCAGTAATCATCGATAGATAGGTTATAGGTGTATGTGGGTGTGACCTTTGTTGCTCGAGAGAGAATAGAGGCTAATTGTGGGTTAACACGGGTATACAACATTCACTTGCATAATCTAATTTATATGATAGTCTAAACTACAAATAGGATTGGATATGTGGAGTCAAAGCCTTAGCTATCTCATTTATAATAATATAATAATATTCTCTTGTATGATTTGTTTTAGTTTAATTGCTTAGTAATTTGTTTTAATTTAGTTTAGATTTTAATAGTTAAAGTGACGATGATAGTAGTTATTCTAATTAATTTCAATAATTAAAGGTGTTAGCCGTTTGTCAAGTTTAAGACAAATGACAGCTATTGGGGAGGGTGTAAATGGGTAATGCTCACCCGTTAATGACGGTGAGCAAAAATGAACTTAATATTTAAGCATCCTGGTGTGATCATTGGCCTAGCAAATTCCACTAAGATCACATCAACAAATGTAAATGAACAGATATAGTAAACATTTGTGCCACGTGACGTAACATGATTGGTTTGTCTATGCCGTATGAAAAGAAGTTTCCTCTCAAGTCTTAATAAACAAGCCTCCTCTCTGCCCCTACAGTTTTAATTATAAAGCCCCTAGATTTTCTCTCTGGTTCACTAAGTCACTCATTTGCTCACTTATCCATTATCATCACTCGCAACAATGGTTCTCTCAAAAACAGCGTCGGACTCGGACGTCTCCATCAACTCCACCTTCGCTTCTCGCTATGTCCGGACCCCTCTTCCACGGTCCGCATCCATACATTTAGATCGCAATTGAATTGATCATGAAATTGATTTAGTTTTTGTTGATTGTGATGATTAATTATATATTGATTTGAATGTTGCAGGTTCAAGATGGCGGAGAACTCGATCCCGAAGGAGGCGGCGTTCCAGATCATAAACGACGAGCTGATGCTGGACGGAAACCCAAGGCTGAACCTGGCGTCGTTCGTGACGACCTGGATGGAGCCGGAGTGCGACAAGCTCATGATGGCCTCCATTAACAAGAACTACGTCGACATGGACGAGTACCCTGTCACCACCGAATTACAGGCAAATCTCTCTCTCTCTCTCTCTCTCAAGCTTTTCATTTTTGTGAGATATATTTTGTGATCCAGAGGCATGGTCTCCTGCCCCACAAAAATGAATAATTAAATTAATTGTTTAAAATCAAAGAAAATTAATTAATCCTATCGATCCAACTTTTATAATATTTATATTAAATTTTAAAGTTGAAAAATATTGAGATTATCTATTTTAAATTCAGTGGACATCAGTACAGTTTAAATATCTAGTCCGCCAAAGCTCCAAAGCTTATGGGGAGTAGCTTTTCTAAATAAACCTTAAAAAAACAAAAACTAAAACTAAAAAAAAAAAAGTTTACTAACCAAACAACTATATATTTTTTTTCTTTCAAAAGCTCTACTTCTAATGGGTCTAATACTAATAGACCTTTTATAAATAAAAATTTTTCAAAAACCCAACCAAACAAGATCTAAGAGAGGCGTATTGTATTGGGATTTTAATAGGTTTTTTAATAAGTTAGATAAGTGTGACAGTATTCGATTAGAACTTTTAAGATTTTTTATAAAAGTCCATAATATCTTGTGGTATTGGATCCAGACTTTCAAGATGCATCAAATTGTCTGGTGGTATTGGATTAAGATCAAGATTTGTGGGATTTCATAACAAAATGGATTGTCTTAGACTTTCTAGTGATAACTATAAATATTAAGACCCCAAAATTATCGTGCCCTCTCCCATCAAACTTTCAAGACTTTTTTTTTATATTTTTTAGCCGAAGAAGGCAAACAAACAAGGTCATGATTTACTGGCATTCTAGCAGACCTCTAACTCTAATGAGTAAATAATCAGTTATATATATCTAAATTAATATAAAAATTGGTAACATATTACGATCACAACACAGTAAAAGCTACAATTCATCATGGCCCTTCGACAAGGCGGATCAGGGGCTGTTGCATTTTCAGTCTTCATCAGGATCCATGGCTATTGACATGGTCCTTTGTTTATGCGCATTTTTATTGTGTTGATGACTATTGTAAAAAAAGTACATCTTGTTTGAGTTTTTTCGGCTTAGGCCAACTAATTAGTTTGGGTTTCTCAATTCAGGAATGTGCGTTAGCTAACAAATTTATAGAGTCCATATTTAAAAAAGTCTAAAAAGTCTTTAAATAAAGTCTAGATAATTGTAATAGTCTATAAATAAAGTTTAAAGACTCTTTTTAAAAAAAAAAAAAAAAAAAAAAAAAAGAGTTAAATTACATATTCCAAAATTCAAATTCTAGAATATTTTGTAGTACTTTTATAAAAAATAGAAAAAAATTTCTTTTCATATGAAAATTCTTTTGTTAAATATATTTTAAAAAAATTCTTATGATAAAAAACACCTCTTGAATATTTTTCTAGAAAGTTTTGTAAATGATTTTAATTCTAAAATTGTTTTTCTAATAGTGTTTATTTATTTATTTTAAAAAAATAATAATAATTCCAATAACCTTTTGATATCAGTAAAAATATATTATTTAATTGATAAATAAAAGGATAAAACTCCAAATATAGTTAGTTTGTACTTTGTATTAGTATCGGCTAATATAGTAAACTAATGGTCTGAATTTTTCTATTAATTTTTTTTATTTTACCCAATAAAAAGATAGAATTAATCAAAATCATCAATTTAGGTGAGGACAACAAACTTTGATAATAATAATAATAATAATAATAAAAATAATAATAATATCTTCTACCAGTCTTACCTGCCATTCGTGATTGAATTTGCAAAACAGACTTTGATTTATTTTATTTTATTGTTCTTTCTACCTTCTATTAACGGGTCACTTTGCCTCTCTATTTTTTATGTTTCTTTAAAAAAAAAAAAAAAAAATTAATCATGCTTCCTTTTCAAATAAAAAATTAGCACTTGTTTGTGAATTTGACACATCTATTTTTTATTCATGACTCATGACGATATCATTCATTTAATTACATAATATCTATATTGTTTTATTTTATTTTATTATTTTTAAAAAAGACTATTGAAACTGAAATCATAAATCATAAGGTCATTTCCATATCATTCACCACATCACCCCATAATTTACGTGGTGATGACAACTCATTTATCGTATCATTTGAGTTGAATTTTAGGTTAAATTTTCGGATTGTATGGTATTACTCTTTAAAGTAAAAGAGCCATTTATCGTCTACTTTGAAATGAAAAATAAAACAGTGTTTGTTTGAGATATTGAACTAGTGATGGGACAATATGGGGTTGTGGACACAAATACACAATTATAGAAGGTGTTCAATGGACCATGGGCCATAGCAGGGTATCACTTTTTGTCTTTTTCGCCCTACCAAACGCGGCACAAGTTGCACAACGGTCACTTTGATATCTTTGCGTCGCAAACTCGCAATAATTAAGCGATAAGAAAGAAATGAAATATTCCTCTTGATTTGCATTTTGTGGGCCTCAACTCACTATTCATGCCCCCATGTGGTTGTCTAATTTAGGGATGTGGTTGATTGATGAAAACTTTGACAGCTTAAATACTTAATTGATGAAAACTTCGACAATTCATGCCCCATGTGGTTGTCTAATTTAGGGATTAACCGGATTTGCTTTGCGTCTCTTTTGAGATGTGATACTCTATTCTTTCTTGGTTTCTCATTTGGAGATGGGTCCCGGCCCTGACCTTGATTCTTTTCCCTTTCGACCTTTTTTTTTTATAATTTATAAATAATTTAATTAAATCTAAATTATTACAAATTAAAATAATTCAATGTAACTATTTATAATTCAATAACTAATAATGTTAAAACTAATTTGATCTAAACATAAACACAAATAAGTTTTGATGTTTTACAATTACACCATCAAAATAAAACCATCACCAGTTTAGTTAGGTTATATGGTTCTTATAATTTATAATTTTTTAAAAGAAATATTTAACAAAAATTACCCGATAATTTTATTTATTTATTTGATATACTATACATGTGGATATAAGTATATAACCATTCAAACTAAAAATATTACTAGACTGAATAAGTGCCGGTTGAAGTACAATATTTTGGTCTTGTTGATTTATTGCAACTTTTGATTACTTTTGCTTAATGCTCTAAGGCCAACTCCAACCATCCTTCATTTCTTCAATTTGAAGAAAATATTCACTCCAATCAATCTTCAAAATGAAGATCACAAATTGAAGATGGGGTTTGGTTCTTCAAATTTGAAGACTTAAAATTGGTTCTTCATTTCACTATTTGCTTAAAATATTATTATTTTCTCTTTCCATCTCCTTTTCACTTTTTTAATTAAACTCAATTAATCATATATAATTTTTGATTTATAAATGTAATTAGTATAAAAATTATACCATTAGAAATATTTTGTTGAGATCTTTCAGCCGAGTATAATATTGACTATATTTTAATTATTTTAAAATTTTAAAATTTTTATTAATGAATTAATAGGTATGTTAACATTCGGAACACTGAAGTAATTTTTTGCAACGAAGACAACTCGAGTTTAGACCTGATGCCGGTTCTGGTTTTGGTTTTAGTTTTGGTTTCGGTATCGGAACCAGCCTTAGAAGGTTCCCTTTTTTTTTATATTACAAAATATTACATTTTATTTATTAAAAAAAAATGTTAGAAAGGACGGTTTCGGTTTGGTTCAAACCGGACGGTTCCGTGAAAAATGGAATCGGAACCTCCCTGGTCTCGGTTCGGTTCAACGGTTCGATTCAAACCGGTGCCGGGTCTACCCGAGTTTGCCAAGATCATCCCTATGTTTAAGTAGTTGTCATGAACTTTGATGGTGTTGACAATACAAATGAATAAACTTCGAAGCATTCGAAATCTTTTGTGACAAATTATAAAAAAGATTAGACATTTTTAGATGTAATAAAAGTGAGTAAAATATAATCTAATAAGATAATGTAGAGAAAACAATTTTATTAAAGAAAGTTTGAATTATTATTTATAGAGTAAAATAATAATATTTTATTGTTTTAGATATTGTAAAATGAAGAATGGTTGGAGTAGTAAAATTATGAAGATAAAATATTCTATTTTCAGTCTTTAAATTGAAAAAACAAAAAATGAAGACCGGTTGGAGATGACTTAAAAAAGTTTGAAAAAAATAAATAAAAATAATTTAGTTAATTAGGGTCGCCGCCTCCCACCACCCGCCACGCTGTGTCGGTTTTGATTTTTGATTGTTGGTTACGCCCAAGGACGAAGCCATGCCCCACGTGCTTTTGGAAAATTCTTTTATAGTCTTTATAATTAATTGAAATTTTTATTTTCTTTTTTAATATAAAAATTATAGAGTTTGCCTCCCAAACTTGACGAAATTAAAAATTCTGGCTCCTAGTTACACCGCATGTGGTGGTCCATCTAAAACCAGTAAGGGTTTGGCTAATGTACTCTGAAATGATATAGTAGTTAGTTTATTTATTTATTTTGAAATCTTACACAGATGGCGCCATGGCGGTTTATTTGTTTATTTTGTACATGTCCTAAAAATTATAGGATGATAGTGAGAATGTTTTTATTAACAAGCACTTTCAGTAAAAGAGTCTTTGGTAACAAATATTTACAAAAATATCGTAATATAATTCAGTGACCGAGATCAATCGGAGAATGTATGATTTTTTTTTATTTTTTATTTATTCTACTATACAGAATCTGTAAGAATACTAAATAGCTAATATTTGTTGGATTTTAATCGGTAAGGATATTGAATAGCGAATATTTATTGTATCTTAACACATTCCAATTTTCATGTAAAACAGAATCGGTGTGTGAACATAATAGCACATTTGTTCAATGCTCCCCTTGGAGATTCAGAGGCTGCGGTTGGGGTTGGAACTGTGGGATCTTCTGAGGCCATAATGTTAGCTGGATTGGCATTCAAGAGGAAGTGGCAGAACAAGAGGAAAGAAGAGGGAAAACCCTATGATAAACCCAACATTGTCACCGGAGCCAACGTTCAGGTAACTCTAACTCAACTAATATAGTCTTTCTTCGATGCAGATGTTCGTACTTTGTTTCTGTCTAGAGCGTTTTAACTCTGGACTCCTGATATAAAGAGTTATTATGAAATGCAATGTAATGCATGAGGTATTTAGCTCTAATTATAATGAAAATTTAATGCTTTTTAAAATGTAAAGAATATTTTGTGCATGAAAGGTATGCTGGGAAAAATTTGCAAGGTATTTTGAGGTGGAGTTGAAGGAGGTGAAACTGAGGGAAGGATACTATGTGATGGACCCTGAGAAAGCAGTGGAGATGGTGGATGAGAACACCATTTGTGTTGCTGCTATTCTTGGTTCCACCCTCAATGGAGAATTTGAAAATGTCAAGCTTTTGAATGATCTCTTGGTTAAGAAGAATCAAGAAACTGGGTATTCTCTCTCGTTCTCTCTTTAATTTTCGATGATTGATACAGTCACACGATTATAGATTTATAACTATATATATTAGGAGTATACAGTATATAAGACAATATTGTTTTGTAGATGGGATACTCCAATCCATGTTGATGCTGCAAGTGGCGGGTTTATTGCACCATTTATCTACCCAGAGCTGGAGTGGGATTTCCGGCTACCATTGGTGAAGAGCATCAATGTGAGTGGGCACAAGTATGGTCTTGTCTATGCTGGTGTTGGTTGGGTCATTTGGAGGAACAAAGTGGATCTGCCTGAAGAACTCATCTTCCATATCAACTATCTTGGTTCTGATCAACCTACCTTCACCCTCAATTTCTCCAAAGGTACGTGTTAGTATCACTGATGTGTGTCTCTAATCATAACATATAACATATCAATTGGCAGGAATGCCGATCATATGTAATTTGACAATTAATTGTACTATACGTACTCGTGCCATGTTTCTTGGTTTGAGTCGTGTGCCCATCCCCTCCAAGTTCTTCATTTTGTTAAAGAGCATATAATTATGAGAAACTTTTAGAAAGATAGCTATTAAACGCTTTTGAAAAACACTTCTCAACAAGTGCTTTATAGTGAAACTTTACAAAATAGAAAGCGCCTTTTATGATACCAAAAGCACTCCCAAATGCATGAACTGTTAATGGCCTGCATATTTATAATTTGAGTGTTGCTTTCTATATGCAGGTTCTAGCCAGATTATTGCTCAGTACTACCAACTCATCCGCTTGGGTTATGAGGTAAGAACTGATGTGGTTTATGTCTTTTAATAAATTTATTGAATTCTTATTGTTAGAAGTTAATTAATAACAATAATGTTAAAAGTTCACTAAAACACAACAAATTGTATCAAACTGTGCACCCAAACAAAAACTTGTATATGTTCTTAATATGTAACAACTATATATACATATTAGAAGTGATCAGCATTTGAAAATGCATTGATGCAACTCATGAATCTTCGTTCAACAGGGATATAGAAATGTTATGGAAAATTGTAGGGAGAACATGATAGTACTCAAAGAAGGGTTGGAAAAAACAGGCCGATTCAACATTGTCTCGAAAGAAGATGGAGTGCCTCTGGTAGCCTTTTCTCTGAATGACAACAGCCGCCATAATGAGTTCGAGATCTCTGACATGTTGAGGCGTTTCGGGTGGATCGTGCCTGCATACACCATGCCCCCAGATGCACAGCATGTGACGGTGCTACGTGTGGTCATCCGGGAGGACTTCTCTCGAACCCTAGCGGAGCGCCTGGTTCTGGACATCCAAAAGGTCTTGCACGAGCTTGATACTTTGCCTTCCAGGATCAATTCCAAGATTGCGGCTTCAGTCGGAGAGAATGTGGACAATGGAACGTTAGTTACGAAGCATAGTGACATAGAAGCAACTAGAAAGATTGCTACATATTGGAGGAAATATGTGTTGGAGAAGAAGAAGACCAATGGTGTTTGTTAGAGCTTTGAAGGTATTAAGTCGAATCGAAACGAATCTGATCGAATATGAATTTGCTTGATATATTATTTATGTAATGTTTTGATGTGTGAGACTGATTGAATGTGTAAGTGGGAATCCTTAATTTAAATATTGAGAACTGTATTTTGTTTTGTGAATTGTGAGGTTGATTATAAAAATATAAAGTATTGTACCTATCCACCTTGAACTATTTCATAGTATTAGAGATTAAATAAAAGGTAAGATCTGTGTGCAGTGTCTTCTTTTCTAGGGGAACCGAAACAATTTAAGCACTTGGAGCACTTGCATTCGAAACCTGCAAAGGAAAGAATGCAGTCCCTTAACAACAAACCGAATAGTCATCACCAAGAGCATCAAGAATAGGTCGTGTAATTACGGGATAAATGGTGCAATCTCATTAGGGCGGTTTTACCAAGTGGAAATTAGACCGTCCCATTAAAGATTCCAAAGCATAATTGGCTAAAGGGCATTTTTCTTGTTCTTTATGATAATCCCCATATAACGAGATCAACTGAATAAATGTCTCATAAAGATTCAAATTAATCATTGTGTTGATATTGCAATTGTGGATTAATTCAACTTTACTTGTCTCGTTTGTCTATATATGACATATGAGTGGGATCTTATAGATTTAGCAAGTTTTGTTTTCCCAATTTTTTATTATCGCATGGTGATTTTCTAGTCGTCCACGGACTACAGTCAGCTTTATATTTTACTAACTATATTTTATTATTTTATTATTTTATTTTTAGTTTTGCAAGTATAAGTAATAAGAACTTAGAGCTCTAGATTCTAAATTAATTTAACCACAACCCGAAGTTCTTGATTTTATTATAATTAATCAGAACCCAAAATTTTGGATTCCCATAATTAATCAAAACATGAAGTTTTCGATTCCAATTTAATTTGATTATAATCTTTTAATCAAGCATGGGTATTGATCCAATAAATTAAAAATAAATCCAACTAGTAATGGCAAACAACACTATAATAAAATCAACACTATAATAAAATCAAGTATAAAATATGGAAATTAAAAAACACTTGATTTTTATGTGGGAAACCTCCAACTAGTAAAAACTCACGAGACTAGTCTCGCTAGCCACTTAAGCTATATAAATCCACTATATGAAAAGAATGTTACACCCTCGAGTGATACACGGACTCTCACTTTCGATAACTGTAGGCTATGGTCACTTCCCACTCACCACACTTAGTTCAATCCTTGTGATATCCCCGATCCACTACTCTTGGTGTGAAGACCTAATCTACCCCTCGGGACTTTTATACCGGGACTTGGCACTTGCTTATGTAACCAACACCTTGTCCATAATACTTTCGAATTTGTTTGTCACCCACCACTTGTGGCTACAAGACTTGAACTAATGAAGAGAGTAAAATATCTAACACTACAAGAAAAATGACATATAGTGACAAAAAATATGTCACAATAAGTGAAATATTTGTCACAATATCAATATTGTGACCAAAAATTTGTCACTAACAATTCGTCACTTATACCCCCGTTACTAAAAGTATTTATGACACTTATAATGTCATTGTCACTATGGTTAGTGACAATTATTTGTAGTTATCACAAACCGTGATTTTTAGTGACAGATTTTTAGTGAACCCTACCAAGTGACAAAATAAAAATTATGTCACTGTACATAAACCTAGTGACAATTAACAGTTTAAATATTTTGTCACTATAAGCAAATATAGTGACAATTAACCGTTTGAAAATTTGGTCACTATATGCAAATCCAGTGACAGTTAATTATTTCAAAATTTTGTCACTATACATAAACTTAGTAACAATATATTGTTTACAAATTCTGTCACTATTTACAAATTTAGTGACGATTAATTTTTTGAAAATTTTGTCACTTTATCCAAACTTAGTGACAATTAATTCTTTCAGAATTGTGTCACTGTTTAAGAACCTAGTGACAGTTAACTATTTGAAATTTTTGTCATAATCATTGTTCTAGAAATCGGCTTAGGCAGTTCCGATCACCGCTACTAGGCCTTATTCGGCCTTTCGAAGCAGCCATCCGACTGGTTGCCGCCTAGGCCGATTTCTAGAGCCAATTAATCGGCAAAATCGTTTTTTTTTAAAAAAAATAAACTTGTTGGCAAAAAGCCAAAAATCGGCCTTTCTAGGCGACGGTGCTAGATCTACCTCCTCTTTCGCCCATGCCGCTACCCCTTCATCAGATCCAGACCTACGTCATCCACCACCACCACATAACCTTCTTGAAACGTGTTGTCTGCACATAACGGCAACGAAGATTGATCAAGCAATGATCGATTTTCATTAAGTTTAAAATCGAAAAGAAACAAGAAGAAGAAGAGAGAGAATCGAAGAAAATGCAACCACTGCAGCCATTGCCTCCTCCGCTGTAAAAGCCATAACTTGGAGAAGCTTTTCGATCAGATCTTGACAATTTTGATGAATCATTACAAAAAAGAAAATATATATTTATATATATTGTGTTAGATGTATTCAATCTCAATTGTCACTACAAGAAAAATAGTCTAAGACAACATTCAATTAGCAACATACATCAGGTAAATGTTGCCAAAAGTCACATATTGCAACGCGTGAAAAATGAATGTTGCTGAAGTGATTTACAACAACACACATGCATAAGTAGTCAATAATGGGAGACATATTGCAACGTATAACTGATGAATGTTGCGAAAGGTTACGTATTACAACACACAATGTGAGTTGTTAAAAAATCACAATATATGACAACACACATTTTACGCAAGCTGTTAAACGACTTGTCTTTCACAACACACAAGTTTGCATGTTGTTAAAATATTAGTTTTTTGCAACAAACAAATTTGCATGTTGTTAAATTTCTTGCATTTCATAACACACAAACCTACATGTTGTTAAATGTCTTGAGTTTCGCAACACGCAGACTTGAATGTTGCTAAAGTTTCTACATTTCACAACACGCAATCTGTACATTGTTAAAAGGGTTTATCTTCCGCAACACACAACTTTGCTTGTTGTTAAAAATGTGTCTTTCGCAACACGCACTTACTTATGTTGTTCAAAGTAACATATTCTGCAACACACCAATCTTATTGTTGTCATAGACTTATCTTTAACAACACACTTGGTTTTAATGTTGTCAAAACTCGGAGTTTTTACAACTAGATTATGCATGTTGTTAAAAATAACTAAATATTCATTTTCAAAATATGGTGTTTTTAATGCTCATTATTTTTTTATATACTAATTAATTTAATCTAAATAGATAAAAATAAAATTTTAATATTTGATCATTTTATTTATATTATTAAAAGATGTTTACTATAGCAATATAAATAGATATATAGCAATAACATAATTATTAGGGTAGTTACGCTACATTAAAAAACTTAAAATTTTGACTAAAATTTATTATTTAAATATTTAGTTATTTATTTTTATTCAATTCAATGATAGAAATCTATTATATATTATATTTGTTGTATGCATAATTTCGTCAATCGGACACGTCATCAAAAGAGACAATAGATGCGGAAGAAAGCGTTGCCACGTCACTCGTTGACCAGGTCAAAAGGAAAACACGGACCAAGGAATACATCAGATCTCAAGTCAATATAAGTCAAGGGTGTGGTCGCCAAATCTGAACTAGTACTCGCCAGGGATAAAAACGTGGTCGCCGAAGGATAATACCCAGAAGTGAAGGTGTTCGCTGCATCAGTTTACTAAGCATAAATCGACTCGGCCGAAACGCAGAGATAAAACCCTAACTCACGGAAGACCTCTAACAATGAGGGGTTATAGAAGGAAAAGATAGAAAACAAATCCTAATCCGCGGCAACGTTGGATTCCAAATACGAAACCAAGAGGAAGTCCTATTCCCAACACGGCAAAAGTCAAGGAGAAACCCTAATTGTCATGTATAAATAGAACCACCTATCCCACAAGGAAGGGGTTCGAAAACTTAGAGAGAGAAGAGAGCAATTGTATGAGAGATCTGAGTGTGTAACGAAGCAATAAGCCTAGTATTAATTTTCCTGCCCTCTGGGGCGCCGTGGTTTTTTACTATTCAAGGGTTTTCCAAGTAAAATCTGTCTCTTGCATGCATTGATTACTTTCTTACTTTTATTTTGAGTTGATATAATTGTTGAGTGCGTGGCAATCCAAATTTCATCGTCAACAATATTATATATAAATAATATATTATTATATTAAATAATATACTTTTATATTTTATTATTATTATTATCCATAATATATCATGTTATTATGAATGTTTTATAATTAGGGGTATTTTGGTCAAAATACAATTAACTCCATTCCATTCCGTTGTTAACCAAACAAAATAATACTTGTAAGGTCTCAGTTTATTGATTGGCTTTTTTCGTAGACAACCACAGTTGGGGTTTTTGTAAGGGTAGCTTAGGCTCTTAAGACCTCAAGAAAAGAAGAACCAAAGGTAAATTCTAAGTGCTTGCTTTGCCTTGAAAAGATGTAGTTGCACACACACACATTCCGTGCATATCAATACTTTGTGTATTTTTTGTGTCTCTATATGTGTGCATTCATGTTTGTATATTATCTCTTCTTGTATTTTTTATTGATTGCATCTTAGGATTAGAATGCCATGTCATGATAGTCCTTAGGTTGCATTGTGTATGGGCGTTGTTCACCCGCCCTATAGGTGCTCTACGAATAGCGCTCATAAGGGGTGTAAGGATTCCCTTTAATTGATTGGCTTATTTCGTGGTCAAACCACATGTTGGGGTTTGGTTGTAAGGGTAGTCTAGGTGATTAGTTGAAGATCAAGACCCTTTCCAAGACCTCAAGGTTGATAAGCACCAAAGGTAAAATTCTATGTGCTTACTTGTCTTGAAGAGATAGTTGCACACACTCACAACTCATGCATATGTTTAATCCTTGTATGTTGTGTGTCTTATTTGTGTGCCTTAATGCTCATTAACATCTCTTCTTGCATGTTAGTTTGATTGCATCTTGCATATCCAATTGCCTTGTCATGCTTAGACTTAGGATTGCATTTTTGCACTGGGCGCTCCCAAAAGCGCTCTACGAATAGCCCCCGTTGGGCGCTGTACATACCTGATCGATTTAATTCGAGCACTGTAGAGGCGCTCTACAAAGCGCTTTACGTAGAGCGACCTCTCTGATGGCGCTCTACAAAGCGCTCTACGTAGAGCGCCCCTCTGTTTTCCTCGCGAGAACAGAGCAGGGGGCTCTACAAAACGCTCTACGTAGAGCGCCCATGGCAAAATTGTGGTGTCACTTATCAAAACGACCACACTTCATCTTGACACCCTATATATATGCCACTTTGACTTTAGGTCAATTAAGTGAGTTGATTTTCTGATTTCATACTTAGAACATTTTTCAAGAGAAGAAAATTACAAAGAACTCACCTTTAACCACTCAAATCAAACCCCTTTTGCATCAAATTTCATATTGCATCTTCTATGTCTATATAGAGTGCATCCATGTATGGGTTTGCATCATCACAACTTGCTTGGTAAGATTTTGATTAATTTCATCTTATTTTAGTATTTTAAATACCAAGCCATCTCTTTTAAATTACTTGTATGTTTTAGATCATATGCTAAATACAAGTTAGAGAATATTTGTGATGAAAATGATTGAGTGTTGTTTTTGATAGATATCTAGGTGTTTATAATCTATGATTATCTATGCTATTTGACATGTCATTTAGCAATTGATATCTAGGGTTGATTTAAATTGAATATATCATCATCCTAGATAAGCATCTAAGGTTCCTTAGCCTTGTTTGTTAATTGAATATTCATACATATTCACATAGGGTTGTGCATCTCTTTTGAGAGATTGAAGTCTTGTGTGATTGACCGGGATTAGGTCAGACACCGGGAACAGGTGGTCACATAAGCAATTGGAATAGGGTTGCTAATAAAGGCCCGCTGGGTAGAAGTGAGGGGTTACAGACCGGAGTGTTAGACGAGGTCTACATAGGTTGTAAACTTCATTTCAATTAGTGATTTCGAGTTCCGAGTGTGGCGCACTAAATAGCCCGTGGTTTTTCCCAGTGGTTGGGTTTCCACGTAAACATCAAGTGTCATTTATTATTTCCGCATCTTGTTACACTTGTATGTATATTTGACTTGCTAGGGGTATTTTCGTAAAATTGACATGCACGCGAAAATTGGGTAATAATTAGCTAAAATCTATTCACCCCCCCCCCCCCCCCCCCCCCTCTAGCTTTATATTAAACACGCCTCCAGAACTTTCAATTGGTATCAGAGCGGGTTCCTAGATATACTTAGGTGATCCTTTGCTCATTGTTGGTGTGTTTTTGCATTTTGTATGTTTGTTTGATTTCTTCATACATTTTGCATTCTTCTCTTTTGCATTCATTCAACGCAAACACTATGAGTGATTTCGTGAGAGAAGAAATTGACTCCGTTGAGGAAATGCCTCTCTTACTAGAGAGATTTAGGAGATTTGTGAAATTAACCACCTCACCTCCTAAGAAGAAGTTGACCACCTCACCTCCTAAGAAGAAGAAGACAATTGCTTTGGAGACTTCGAAGCATGACAAGAATGAGGGTATCTCTATTGAAGACATGGGACTCAATGACAAGTTAAACCAATGAGTGTCTTCAAGAGAGGGGATTCAGTGCTACGAATGTGGAGGATTCGGGCATTTCTCCCCGGAGTGTGGAAACTTGAAGGATAGAAGAAAAGGGAAGGCGTTGGCCACCTTATGGGATAAATATGAAGATGACGAAAATCCTTCAAGTGATGAAGAACTTGCCATCATCTACACGGAATTTGGAGCCAAAAGTGTAGAGGTTGAAGAAGATGGCAAAGTTGCTTTTCCTTGTGATCCCCAAGAAGAACTAGGCATAGAAGTAGTTGGTGTAGCTACTCATCGGGATTTGGCTCATTCCTCATCAAGAGAAAAATTTGATGATCTTGATGAAGGAGATGACTCCATTGGTGAAATGGAGAATAGAGGAGATGACATAAGTGTTAAATATTTGTCATCTAACTCCACAAATGGATATGTGGAGGGTATGGATTCTAATGACTACAAAGTCAAAGTTGAGAGCTCAATGATGAGGAACAAGGAAGAAATTAGAAGATTAAAAGAAGAGAATCTAGAGCTTTCAACACTAGTAGACCACTTGTGTGAAGAAGTGGTGAGATCCATGGCGGATGAAGATAAGCTAAAAGAAGACTTAGTCTTATCTAAGAGGAGAGAAGAAGAGCTGAAAAGAGAGCTTGAAAAAGTTAAGGTCTTAATGGCTAAGATGACTTCAATGACTTCAAGCACCAAGATGCTTGACCACATGTTGGGAGTAGGAAAAAAGCCAAGTGAAAAGAGAGGTCTTGGCTACATTGATGACAAGGATGCCTCCTCCACAAGCAAGACATCCTTGGTCATGGACATGGACTTTAATATGTCCCCTCCTCCTCAACACCCTAGGAACAAGATTGACCTAGGAGAGTGTTCAAGAAGTGCCCAAGTGTTTGAGGCACCAAAAGGTCAAGCTCAAGCTCACACCCAAAGGGCTCCTCACACTATCTTCCCTCAAACTCAAAAACAACATGGGAAGAGTTCAGTCATGCAAGCTCAGACAAGCAAGCAACCTCGTCTTGGTTATCAACAAAGGAGGAGAGATCCTATCCAACAACCAAGACAACCACAACGACTAGGGAAAGCACCTATTCATGCTAAAGGGAATGGTATGATTCCTAACTTTATTCCCACTTGTCATTTTTGTGGTATTGTTGGTCATATTAGACCAAGTTGCTTGCATTACATTGAAATGTGTAGAGCTAAAAGCATGTCTGACAAGAAAAAGGCTAGAGCTAAGATGCTTCATAAAAAGGAAGAAAATCATTTGCATGATCCTTTTTCATCTTGTACTCTAGAACCTTTATCCACTAGGATTGACTTTGTGTCACCTAAGTGGATTAAAAATGATGAACCCGCTTGCTACGAGACTAACAAGTCTCAAATAGGTTCAACTAAGTCCAAAGGACTTGGTAGGTCCATAGGACCTCATACCCTTCTTTGAAGAGGTATGGAATATTGACCCCATATGGGGAACTTAAGCAAAGAGAGCTATTTTGCATTCTTGTCACTTGCAAAAAATTTGAAATATCTTATGCTTCTCTTTTTGTTGCTTGAGTTAGCTTGGTTACACTATGTATATATATTTTCTATTCAATAAGTGTGATCAATGCTTGTATTACAATCCATGTCATATTTATGTTCAAACATGCATTTTTGGACTAGGAGATATTTACATAGGATATAATTTGAATGACCTATAATGATCTCCATGACATGATGATTGTTAAATGACATGCTAAATGTTAATCTTGAAAAGCATGTTTTGGTGATTGCAATTTTTAAATGCATAACGTGTGTGAAAAAGCTTATGAGACTCAAATGAAAAAGGATCTTGTATCCATTCAAGGATTTTAAAATCCAAATGTCTCTCTTTCTTTATTGGTTAAACATGTCTACTATCATACGGATATCTTATCTGGAAAAATCAAATAGGGTGCAAAGTCGCTCATGACATGTTTGGCTTATAAAGTTGGATATAGTTGTTCTTAAATTAAAATCAATGAAAACCTATATCCTTGCTTCTCTCATGACATTGGTGAAATTGGTTTGAATTCATATTAAAAACCTTTGTCAGTTGCTTTGCCAAATACCATGGTATTTTGGACTTAAATGCTACATGTCTTGTATGCAAAGCAATTTTTTGATTCACACATTTTCCTTAATTAAATCTCCTTGTTTCTCTCCAATTAATTGAGATTGCATAAAGTGACTTATATTGATTATGCAAATATTTAGAATGCTACTATCTCTCTTTGCCTTGAGTGACCCGATTGGGGACTACTCCTTTGTCTATATCATGACAAAAAGGGGGAGTAGGTTGTGGTAAGGGGAGTTGCAAATTGTAGTAGCAATTGTGCATGTTGGGGAGAATACTTATTAAGGGGGAGTAACCCTTTGAGGGGGAGCATTTGTACATACATACATTGCATGATGTTGTACTTAAATTCTTAAATGCAAATGCTTGTTTGATCTCACTTGATTCATCTCACCTTTTCTTGTATTGGAAAGTATAGAAACCTTGTTTTTCAGGGATTGATTATTTTACAAGAGATTGAAGACTTCAAGTTTATTTTATCTTATCTCTTTGTAATGTAGAATATCATTATAGACCCATAGTTTCTATTTTGTTGTGAGGAATCATTGTGAGTGGTGGTTTTGTCACGAAATAGCCAAAGGGGGAGATTGTAAGGATTCCCTTTAATTGATTGGCTTATTTCGTGGTCAAACCACATGTTGGAGTTTGGTTGTAAGGGTAGTCTAGGTGATTAGTTGAAGATCAAGACCCTTTCCAAGACCTCAAGGTTGATAAGCACCAAAGGTAAAATTCTATGTGCTTACTTGTCTTGAAGAGATAGTTGCACACACTCACAACTCATACATATGTTTAATCCTTGTATGTTGTGTGTCTTATTTGTGTGCCTTAATGCTCATTAACATCTCTTATTGCATGTTAGTTTGATTGCATCTTGCATATCCAATTGCCTTGTCATGCTTAGATTTAGGATTGCATTTTTGCACTGGGCGCTCCCAAAAGCGCTCTACAAAAGCGCTCTACGAACAGCCCCCGTTGGGCGCTGTACATACCTGATCGATTTAATTCGAGCGCTGTAGAGGCGCTCTACAAAGCGCTCTACGTAGAGAGCCCCTCTGTTTTCTCGCGAGAACAGAGCAGGGGGCTCTACAAAGCGCTCTACGTAGAGCGCCCATGGCAAAATTGTGGTGTCACTTATCAAAACGACCACACTTCATCTTGACACCCTATATATATGCCACTTTGACTTTAGGTCAATTAAGTGAGTTGATTTTCTGATTTCATACTTAGAACATTTTTCAAGAGAAGAAAATTACAAAGAACTCACCTTTAACCACTCAAATCAAACCCCTTTTGCATCAAATTTCATATTGCATCTTCTATGTCTATATAGAGTGCATCCATGTATGGGTTTGCATCATCACAACTTGCTTGGTAAGATTTTGATTGATTTCATCTTATTTTAGTATTTTAAATACCAAGCCATCTCTTTTAAATTACTTGTATGTTTTAGATCATATGCTAAATACAAGTTAGAGATTATTTGTGATGAAAATGATTGAGTGTTGTTTTTGATAGATATCTAGGTTTTTATAATCTATGATTATCTATGCTATTTGACATGTCATTTAGCAATTGATATCTAGGGTTGATTTAAATTGAATATATCATCATTCTAGATAAGCATCTAAGGTTCCCTAGCCTTGTTTGTTAATTGAATATTCATACATATTCACATAGGGTTGTGAATCTCTTTTGAGAGATTGAAGTCTTGTGTGATTGACCGGGATTAGGTCAAACACCGGGAACAGGTGGTCACATAAGCAATTGGAATAGGGTTGCTAATAAAGGCCCGCTGGGTAGAAGTGAGGGGTTACAGACTGGAGTGTTAGACGAGGTCTACATAGGTTGTAAACTTCATTTCAATTAGTGATTTCGAGTTCCGAGTGTGGCGCACTAAACAGCCCGTGGTTTTTCCCAGTGGTTGGGTTTCCACGTAAACATCAAGTGTCATTTATTATTTCCGCATCTTGTTACACTTGTATGTATATTTGACTTGCTAGGGGTATTTTCGTAAAATTGACATGCACGCGAAAATTGGGTAATAATTAGCTAAAATCTATTCACCCCCCCTCTAGCTTTATATTAAACACGCCTCCAGAACTTTCAAGGGGAAAAGAGCATTTTGCTCTTAACCGCTCTACACCCGCTCTACGTAGAGTAGGTGAACAGCGGTGCCATTGGTTGATTTTTTATCAACTTTTGTTTCGTCCCAAATCCGCTCTACGTAGAGCGGGTGAAAAGCGGCTCTCTAAACCCAAGAGCAACCGCCTCTAAGTCGCCTGGAATCCGCCCTACGTAGAGCGGGTGAACAACGGTCAAGGCATAAATTTTGCAAACTTTTCAAAACATCGTCATTTCAATATGACACACTATATATATGCCTCTTTCATTTTAGCTTGAGTTAGAGAGTTCAAAATCATATTTTTACTTAGCATATTTTTCCAAGAGAAAAATTTCACTAAAGAACTCACCTTTGATTACTCAAACACCTTTTCATGATCATCAATCATCATCTAGCATCATCCTTGATCATCTAGATATCATTTTGCATGGATTCTTCAACACACTTTGCTTGGTAAGTTTTTCACTAATATCTTACATATTTTGTGTCTTTCTTAACAAGCAATCTCGTTTATCACTTGTATGTTATTCATATATATTTTAGATACAAGATTGAGATTAGTGTTTTGATTGTTTGAGAGTTGTTTTGTGATAGCTTCATAGGATTGCCTAATCTATGTTTAGCTAAGCTTTATGATCTGTCATTTAGCTATTGATATCTAGGATTATCTTAATTGCAATATTGTCATCCTAGATAAGCATATAGGGTTACCTAGCTCTAATTGCATTTTTGGATATTTCATATATTCACTTAGGTTGTATTATCTCTTCATTGAGAAGTGAGACTTGTGTAGCTTTCGGGATTAGGTTGCGTAAATCACAAGCAATTGGACTAGGTTCACTTATACCAGGATTAGGTAGGTGTGTGATTATATACCGAGATTATGTTGTAATCTTCAACACATTTAGTGGATTTGAGGTTCGAGTGTGGCGCACTTATTAGCCCGTGGTTTTTCCCGTGAGGGTTTCCACGTAAATATCATGTGTTATTTATATTCCGCACCATATTACACTTGCTATATTATATTGACTATTAGGGGTATTTTCCTAATCTTGACTATACACGAAAATTGGGTAAAATTAGTTAAAAACTATTCACACCCCCCCCCCCCCCCCCCCCCCCCCCCCCCCCCTAGATATATATTGTACACACCGTTAATTTGTTTCAATTGATTTAGAGACTAATTAAAAAGTTCCAATCAAACAAAAAACTTAGTTTTCCTTTCCTTTCCATTCTCATTCTCATTCTCATTCTCATTACCATTTTAATTACCATTCCACCATGTAACCAAACGTGACCGTAGAGTATTGACCAATAACTCGACTATATATGTTTTATAAAATATAATTTTATTAAAAGTTTCAATAAATATTTTTAATATATGTCTGTCGTAGAAATTAGAATTTTGATTAGTTGAATAAATTTAAATTTATCTAACAAGGTTTTTTTTTTTTTTTTTTAAATATATATTTCTAACAACTCCTATAGATTATATATAAATATTGTTCAATTGTTAACACATCAAATCTTGTAGTCAAGTGGTAAAGACTTATAACATTTGACTTGAGGTCTTAAGTTCAATTCCTAATAATGACAATAATTAATTGTCATTATTATTAGAAGTGGGCATGGTTGGATGGCGGCGGTGGGGTGGCCGTCTGGACGGCGGCGATTGTCGGATGGCGGTGGCGGGCCGCCAGACACCGGTGGTGGTTGGACGGCTTAACATATCATGACAATTTACTTATCTACAACAACACACAACGCGCGAAAAGTTTTCGCAACACACATTGCGTGTTGCGGTAGACCTAATTTGTTGTAGTGTGTAATCAATGTTAGCATATGAGTGTGAGTTATGGAGAGAGAGAGAGATGAAGTGTCTATTGAAATGAGAGAGAGAGGGGTTACACGTTAATTGAGAGAAGAAGATGAGTGGTTAGGTTGATTGATGGCAAATGAGTGATGATGTGGTGATGTGCACATTAATTGAGATGGTGGCATCTTGCTATCATCAACAAAAAAATAAAAAAAATAAAAAAATAAAAAAATAAAGATAACTGGTACCTATAGAATTATAAAACGTGAAGAAAAAAAATTGCCGCCTAGGCGCCGGTCCATCATACGACTAGAGCCTAGCGCCTGCTAGAACACTGGTCACAATACATATAATTAGTGACAGTTAACAATATAAAAATGGAATTTCAAAATTATACAATAAAATTAAAATAATTATAATATTCATATTTCAACTATAATTTTAAATTTAACATGAAATTAACTTAAGGAAAAATAATAATAATGAAAGTCAATAGGGAATCGTCAACCCAATCACATATGTGATGAAATTAACAAATATCGTATGATATAAAATCTACACCTATAAAATGGACTTAAAAAATATTTGTAAACTAAGAAGCGGCTAACGAATTTGAAAATTTTTGTTGTTCAACTATCAACATCAATTCACAAAACTGAGATTTCATTTCCTCCATAGTTTGAAGTTGGGATTTCATCGAGGTCAATTTAGTCTCAAGATGTTTTATCTTTTCATTTGCTGCCTCTCTTTGAATTATCTCATCCTGTATCATCTTTAATGTCTCAATATGCGAAGAACATTTATCATTTTTTTTTTGATCAAGTTATCCCAAGACCATATGTTAAAGTAGAAACATCAGCTTTTGGACCAATAACTTCAGCCATAACTTGATTGAAGATTTCATTTTTAGATGCATCAGGTTGGTTTGTAACAAGCTCATCCATTTGTCTCTACAAAAAAAATAAAGTTACATAATATCCAATTTAAATGCATACATATCACATTAAATTTATATTTGCAATAATCAATGAATGCTCAATGCAAATTTATGCTAGGTAAATACAAAAATGCTTAACTAGATGTGAACATAAAATACCCAACAATCATAGTTATTAAAAATGCCTAAATGAACATGTATAAATGCTCAATGAAAAATATGTTAGACAACATATAATGCTTAACTAGATGTAAAGAAATCTACCCAACAACCTAGTTTTTATCTAATCCCTCAAACATTCTCCAAACTTCAAAATATATACAATAAATGTGACGTTTAAAGGAAAAGAACAATAAATGAGATGAGGTTCGTTCTTACTTAACAATGGAGACCATTAATGAAGACCCATGAGTGATGTGGACTTTAAATGCACGTGGGAGAGGGATGGAGAGTTAAAAATGAAAGTTTGGAATATTTCTCTCTTTAGAAACCCTAGCTTCTCTCACTTGGAAGTGATTTTTCTTGAAGAGTTGATAAGAGAATTAAAAATGGTGATCTAGGGCTCTTAGTTCGGCTAGAAGATGAAGAGGAGTATATATAGGGTGCCCTAAATGAAGTGTCATCGTTTTGCACAAAAAACATGTCGTTGTAGTCTAAAGTGCGGCCCACAGGGTCCATCTTAGACCACACCCACTCATTAGAGATGCGATACACCTTAAAGTGCAGCCTACAAGTGGCATCACAGATGGCATCGACCTTCTGATTGATGGATGCAAGCCAAGGTGTGGTTTGCACCTCATGAACTCAAGTTGCATCGAGCCACTGCCCAATGGATGAAAGCTAGATTGCAATCACCTAGGATGCATCCCAGGTTACATCCACAGCCTCTCAAGACGACATGAGATCTTTCGGGTGCAACTCACACCACAGTTTATGAACCGTGTCCCAAACTATTCTAAGAGAATAAGAGTCCTTCTCAAGCGGTCAATCCTGCGTACAAAGAAAAGCACACAAACGTTGAAACAAATACGCGGTGTGTATGATATATATCTAGAGGGGGGTGGGGCGAATAGATTTTAACTAATTTTACCCAATTTTCGTGTATAGTCAAGATTACGAAAATACCCCTAATAGAAAATATAATATAGCAAGTGTAATATGGTGTGGAAATTAAATAACACTTGATATATACGTGGAAACCCAACCACTGGGAAAAAACCACAGGCTGTTTAGTGCGCCACACTCGAACCTTGAAATCCACTAATTGAAATGGAGTTTACAACCTATGTAGACCTCGTCTAACACTCCGGTCAATAACCCCCCACTTCTACCACGCGGGCCTTTAAAAGTGGCTCTAGTTCTAATTGCTTGAGGCCTAAGCAATCTTAGCCTCAAGTCTTAATTCTCAATGAAGAGATTATGCAACCTATGTGAATATGTAAAATATCCAAAATGCAAAGTAGAGCTAGGGAACCCTATATGCTTATCTAGGATAATAATATGTCAATAAAAATAATCCTAGATATCAAGAGCTAAATGACATGTCATAAAGCTTAACTAAACATAGATTAAATAAACCTAGAAAGCTATCACAATACAACACTTAATCATGTCAAACACAACAATCTCTATTTTGAATATTAGATTTTAATCTAAGAACAAGCAAATAATAAAAGAGACTCATTGATAAATAAAACACTAATTATAAATGATAATAGTGAAGAACATACCAAGGTAAGTGTGTTGACCAAGACCCATGCAAGTAAACATCCTAACTATGCTAGAAAATACTTAGATGATATTTTGATGCATATGAAAATGGGTTTTGAGAGTTAAAGACAAGTTGGGAGTTTCTCTCTTGAAGATATTTGTCTCTCAAAAGTGTGTTGTTTTTATTTTTATTTTTTTTATTTACAAAAAATGAAGAAAATAAATAAATATATATATCGGGTCATGAAACAAAAACTCCACCGTTTTTTTAAAGCTTTATCCATATATATATATATTTATATTATCACACACACAAAACGCACAGCTTGCATAAATATGTATATATTTGATTGTTCAAAACGCACAGCTTGCATAACTATATATATATATATATATATAATTTAACAATCAAAACGCACAGCATTTGGATGCTGTGACGTGAGTGACAAAGGAAAATATCCTGTGAGGTGAGCTCACGATAGAAAAAATAAGTGATCCAATGATGTGCCATATTAAAGTCAAAGCAATCACAAGTAAAAGAGCTCACATGCAGTTAATGCATACAATAAAAAGGCCTTGAAAAAATAAAAGCAAATTGTGGTGAGGCCGCAGCGTGTGATCAACGGGGATAGAGAGGTGTGTTTGGCGTGTGAGTGGCGTGTGGCCAATGGGGCTGTGAGCTGCATGCCCCTCACATGCCAAGCCACTCTTAGTGTGGCTTTCATGCCACATGAAGCCGACAATCGTTCCGAGAAATTTTCAGTCCAGTTGACCTCGAAACTCAAAATTCAATCCCGTCTTCAGAATATTGACCCGGACTCAATCATAAATATAGAAAATTATATAACTTTCCAATTTAAGCTCGGAATTAAAATTCGGTTTCCGATAAAAACACGGAATGCCCCAAATGTCTCGGAAATCATCCGAAACATATAGAAAAGTCTCTGAATCGCTCGGAAACTCTTTTCCGTTATTGTCAACTTCTTAACTACTTTCAATTTGTGGTAACTTAATTCAATTTATTTTATGTTAAATTATCTACTATTGTGAACTTTTATTATTTCTAATAGTTTTAGTTTCCAATCAATAAACACTAAAATCTCAAATTTTAATTTATTATATTAAAATAGTCCATCTATTATTATGATTCATTTTATTTTATCCTTGCTATTTTTCATTATTTTATAGTTTTAATTTATTTTGAATCAATAATTTACCAATAATTAGAAGAATAAAAAAAATCAAAAACATGTCTAGTAATATTTATTAATCAATTGTTTTTGTATAAATTTAAAGTGAATTCATTATAAATATAAAACAAATTTCTTATTATAAAATTAGATTGTAATTTATTATTTTAAGAAGAATAAATACTGCAATTTTATTGTTTATGTTGTTTTTCTTGTTATTATTTAATTTTTAATGTTGTGTTTCTTGTTTTTACTTTTATTTTTTTGAACGTAAAATTATTTAATTCATCTTGAATAGGTGTTCTATTTATTTTATTTTATATAAACTTCAGTATATCTTCAATTTTTCTTTATGAAAAAAACTCATTTTACTATGATCTTAATTTTTAATATTTTATAATATAATTGTTATTTTGTTCAAATGCCCCACCTTGTTAAAATTCCTGGGTCCACCACTGGTCGTGAGACTAGTGGTGGCATGCAAGGATTGCTGATCTACACATTAAAATATATCAAGTTAAAGAGTTTATGAATAATTGACCGGTTTTGAAAATAAATTGAGAATATTAACTTACATTTGATTTTAAATTCTTCATTGTACCTTGTATGTACGTTTTTTTCACAGCCAATAACATTTTATAACATATATCTCTGTTTCTGTTGGATTATGTGGAATTGATCTATTACTGCTGTCGGGATGTTGTTGACCTACAAGAATTGCCTTTCCACACAACTATCACTTTCTAAATAACCTATATCACCAAAAATCTCATGACAACCTTTGTAGATCACCATTAGCCTCGTAACCTATATTACTTTGTAAAAGTTTTTTTGTTTTTCAATTTTCTACCATCCAATGAGTTAAGAGAATAAAGAGTATAAATAAGAGATTTTATCATTATATTACAAAATTTCACGTGACGTCATCCTATTGAAAATTAAAATACTTGACTATATTATCCTCAACGACGTTACTAAATCTTTATTACCTATTAATTCTTTAAAATTAATTATATTATTTTGTTAATGTTTATTAAATATAGTTTCTTTAATAATAAGCTAATTTCCTCTAATTCATTTTATAAATGAACTTTTCAACTAAGAAACTAAGATTAAATGTGTGCCTTTGTAACAATGTTCTTATTTGGAAAGAATAGTATCTCAATTAGACTCCAAAATTTAGGATGATTTTGGAAAAAAATAATAATTGGGGTATATTAAACGAAAAATGTTTATTGTAGCTTAAAGTGAGAAAAAAATAAGTATAGGGAGTAGATGAAAAAAAAAAAAATTGAAAGGTGAAGTGGCAAAAAATAGTTAAAAACAAGAGAAGGGTATAGATGTAACTTCAAGTTTCATTTACGTAATGTGGAATTGTTCATTTAAACTTTAGAGAGCTTCTCCTTACGATCCATAAATTATCTATTTACAATCCAATTTTTTTGTTTTTAATAATAATAATTTTAATCTGAATTAAAATTACTAAACAAGACAAAAAAAAATTTAAAGACACTCCAAACTAATTAAATTATATATATAAAAAAAAATTATCTCCTAAATTATTAGATTAAATATTACGTATTAAACTCTCTCCCTTAAATCTATTAATACCATATTAAATACTCTCTCTCTCTCTCCGTTTTTTTTTTAAATTAAAAAAAAAAACCTATCTCTGTACTTTCTCGATCAATCTCTGATTAATAGTTAAAGAAAAAAAAAAACTTATGTATATTTTGGTTTTTTACTAACAGTAGTATATATATATATATTTATAAAAGTCAATACAAATAACTTGTTTTTGCAAGAAAAAAATAGATATATGAAAACTTGATTTGTTGCAACTAGATTCAATTAAACTCATAATTTCTAAGACAAATGAAAGAATTAAAATTCTTTAGGCAATCACTTACCTACAAAATTAACAAAAAACATTTTCATATTTCGATTAAAAAAAAAAAAGGGTACTTGTATTTTGAGTCTTTTTTTTTTTTTTTTTTAATATATACATATATACGGTTCCTAAAAATCAAGTTTATTCGTAAGCTTTTTTTTAATATTTTTTTTTATTAACTGTTAGTCTTACTTGAGAAAGAATGGGGATAGAAAATTGGAGATATGTATTGGAGAGAGAGTTTAATATTATAATTAAAAATTTAAGAGAGAGTGTTTAATATGTAATATTTAATCTAATGACTTATGAGAGATAATTTTTTTTTTTTTTTTAACAATTTAATTTTTTTTGTTGACAATATCTATTAATCTGGGACCATATATTTTTTTGAAATCTTTCGACATTGGTAAGATTCAAGCCGCTAATCTAAGAGTCATTTGCCCAAGCCCTAAGCTCGTCCATCTATCAGCAGAGCTATGCCCCATGTTGGTTTTTTAAATAATTTAATTCAAAAAAGATTACTCCTCAAATGAAACCCAAAGGCTACGTTGGTTCGTCCTAACTTTTATTAAAATAAAATAAAGTGTCTTTATAAATTTATTTTTTAAAATGGAGTTTTTTTAAAATAGGAGTGCTAAAACATAAAAAGAATAATCTTGGAACAAAAGGAAGTGTATTTAGAATTATTATTTTTTAATTTAAATTTTGAAAATGAAGTGTCTTTAGAAAAGAAGTGTAAAATAATAATAATAATAATAATAATAATAATAATAATTGGATTGTCAAAAAAAGCTCTCTAAACCTTATGGATGGGGCATGTGGTTTTCATGAAGCAAATATGGGAGGTGCCACAAGATATGACATCACCTTCTAAATATGGGTATTTGAAACTAATTGCCAATTAATTAGAAGAATCTTAATTAAATAAGGGTCATGGATGATAACTCAACACAATTAATTTGCATACATTATACTTAACTAAATAAGGGCTATGATAGATAATTCAACAATTAATTAGAAGATACTTAACTAAATAAGGGTCATGACAGATGACTCAACAATTAATTAGAAGATACTTAAATAAATTAGGGTCATGACTAATAACTCGGTAATTAATTAGAAGATTCTTAACTAAATAAAGGTGATGACTGCTGAGTCAACAGGAGGCCTTTTGAATGGCTTTGAGACCACGTGATGTTTTGTATGGTTGATGAGTTTAGCTTTATTGGGTTGGGTCACTAATGGGTTGGGTTATTAAAGATTAAAAAAAAAAAAAATAAGAGTGACGATATTTGCATCCCTTAAAAATTGTATATATATTCTAAATTAGTATGTTTTTGAAAATCCAATAATACCATCGAGTAAGATTATCAAGAAAACTAAATAGTTTGTAAGTACACCCATTAATTATTGGAATATTTCCAGAATTTTATTTATTAATTAGATTCATATTTTATTTTATTTTTAAATAAAAAGTTTCCTAAGTTTCCTATAATGATTTGATATTAACATATATCATTGAAAAATCTTTCCATTTTCTTAAACATTAGATTATCTTTTAAATACTAATTTAAAATAAATTTTCAATTTCTTTCAAAGAAATACAAATTGATCGCTAAGCATAGAAAATGAATCAAAATCATCCAAAGTTGCAAGTTTTAAATTAAGTTTTATTATTTTTATTAGAAGAACAAAATTATTTATAAAAAAAAATTATTATGCATTGAACTCTATAATATCTGTATATTTTTTTTTTCTTTCAAATACACTTTAGACTTTTTTTCATATAAATATTAGTTCTTCAATTTCATCAAATACGTTTTTACTTCCAAATTGATTGGGACATAACACAAACCTTGTATACCTATGACTCTCATGAACATAAAATGGATCTCCAGCAAAAAAAAAACCTCAAATCAGAGTGATTTTGTAGATATATAGAAAACAATCAAGAAGAGATAAAGAGAGTTGCTTGGCATGAGGAAAGAGAAAAAGAAAAAAGAAAAAAGAAATTGAGGAAGCATGGGAATATGGCGGTTCGGTTTTGCTCAAGGACAAATCACATACACACAATTTTTGACACGATTATGTAGCATTTGGATCAATAATATATTAATGGTTTAGACCATTACACGTGTATCTTCTTTATTTTTTAGATTTTCTATAACTCTTTCCTTTAAGGAAAAAAAAAAAAAAATACTATCTTAACACATTTTTTTTTGAAAGAGAGATTCCTATAGAGAAAAAAAGTAATTATTCCATGAGTTTTGTGACTACAATTAACAATGAATCCTCCGAATATATAACATCTGCATCATCTACAAACTTTCTGCACTACAACTGCAATGCCCTAAAGTCTCAAAACGTGAAAAACTAACAACACAAAACAAGCCTCCAAGACGATAGCCAAAACAAGCCTCCAAACTGATAACCAAATAGCAAAAGCGTAGTGTGTCGATCATCATGCAACAACTGCTTCTTCGTTGAGGAGCATTTGATCGAAATGCCAAACTCCATGTCCTTTGCCCACTCGTCTCAGCTGAGCAACGTATTCTGAGATTTTCTTGATGGCTTCAACCTGCTCGGTTAACTGTCTTCCTCTTCTCTTTTCTTTCATTTTTTTTTTCTCTTCTTCGTCTATTTCTCTTGCCTTTATTGTCTCTAAATAAAATTATTTGTTTCAAAAAACAAATGAAAAAATTGATATACATATGTTTGAGGTGGAAATATGCTATACATATATACACATACTAAATATAATTATTCGTTTCAAAAAATAAAAGAAAAAATTGATTTCAAAAAAAAAAAAAAAATCTAAAATAAATCAATGTCATCCCCTTTTTTTTATATACCAAAATGTCACTCATTTAACAGTAAGTTAATGAAATTGGATGGAATGGTAATTAATGTCACACTTTTCGCCAAAAATTACCATTTTGAAACAAAACCCCCATCTAATGGTCATTTTGATAGCGTAGGAACAAGTGCCGGATGTGAGTAAAAGATATAAAGTTAAAATAATAATAATAATAATAATAATAAATGAGGCAAATCATTAGATGGGTGCCAATAGCGACACTCAATTAAGATCGAATGTCTTTCCATGTGTTTAAAGCTTGTTGTGTTACCGGTTATCACCAATATTATATTGTATAATATAATTGGGTGTATACCACCGTCCAATGTGACTAGATGGTAAGAGCATTTATTCACCGAACAATGTTTCATATTTGATATATCTATCCCTTACTTTTTAATTTGTGCAATTACACGATAGCATGTGATGTAATTTATTTATTTTTTTCAATTTATCATGTAACGTATTTATTTTTATTTTTTTTTGAAGTAAACAATACATGTGCGGCCAGGATATCTACTTCTATAATGGGAGATAACTACTGCTACAACCTGGGAAGAAAACTCCTCACACATGCTTGTAAAATGCGCATTGTGGGATTTGAACCCCTCACCACATATATGGAAGGAAGGTGCACTACCAGCTCTGCTAAGAGGTGATGTGCATGTAACGTATTTCTAGCAAGCAATATAACGGACTTTGACTTCAAATATTGTATTGGAACCGGATGTTACTGGAACCAAATGTTACGGCAGTCTATAGAGCCCACCAACCAAAAAGACCTTGACTCAAATATGATTCCGCGTGTGTCTGGACCACGACAAACTTAAATTTTCCAAGATAATGAAGAATTAAGCTTGTTCTCTGTTAGATCGGTGTTATGGATGGTTTTCTAGAAGAATTTGTGAAGAAGTTTAGAGATAAATTTAGGGAGAAGTCAAAGATAAAGTTTTGAAAAATGAAGTAGCTGCGTGTAGTTATGGTCTGAAGATTTGTGGGTTTTTATAGTGTAGGGTTGAACTCTAAACGAGCCCGTTTTGAGTTACCAATTAGGATTTCCTTGCTTTCCCAAATACGGCACCGTTTTGGTAGCCAGAGTCCATGTTAGTCATACGGCACCGTTTTAGTTGTTGTGAGTCAGGAGTAAGTATTTTAAGGGAATCATTTCCCATAACACAGCTGCCTGAATTCTGTTACAGATTGTAAGATTTAAGAGAAAGCATGAATGAGAATTCTTGCACAGTTGGCAAAATTATTCTTCTCTAACTAATTCTATCTCTCCCTCTCATCTGTCTCTCTCTCACAATCCTTATCTCCTACTCTCTGTTCTTCACGTTTCCAGTGTTCTTTCAACCTGCACACAAAAATCACAAGTAAATTGGTCACCAAATTCACACATTCACAAAAATCACAAGTAAATTTAACTCAAATTCACAAACTTTTCCGTCTAGATGTCTTGAGACCAAACCATAGTGGATTCAGTGTAATTTCCCCTATCATGTAACATATTTCTAACAAGTAATATAAAGGACTTTGACTTCAAATATTGCATTGGAACCGGATGTTACGGCAGTCTATAGAGCTCACCAACCAAAAAGACCTTGACTCTAATTTGATTCCGCGTCTGCCTGGACCAAGACAAACTTAAATTTTCCCACAAATTTACCTATAAATTTGCTACATTTAATTTGCAGAATCAAGAAAAACACATTAATTAAACATGGTGTTGGTTTCCTCCACTTCAACTGTGTTACTGATTGTGTGGCCTATAATTTGTGTTGTAGCAGCATCTGAATTATCATCCATACAATTGGAAAGAGAAGCTCTTCTTAACACGGGTTGGTGGAACACAAGTGGTACTGTTACTTCAAATCACTGCAACTGGACTGGTATTGCATGCGATGTACAAGGAAGCATCAATGGTATTGACTTGAACAATCATGGCATAGTAGGGGACCTCAACAATTTCAACTTCTCCCGCTTTCCCAATCTCGAATTCCTAAAACTCGGGTCCAATCATCTTTCTGGAACCATTCAATTACAAGTTGGTGATCTTCCAAAACTCCATTACCTTGACCTTTCGCATAATACACTCATGAGAGGTAATAATCTAGCAATTTCTCTTACTAAATATATGTCTTCATGCAACCCGAAGATTTTTCATTTTAATTTTTAATGAATTCTTAGGTGATATTCTTCAAGAAATTGGGAGCATGAAGAATCTGGTTGAGCTGCATCTGGGTGGTAACATGTTTTACCAACCTATACCTTATACTCTTGGTGGTTTAACCAAGTTGAAAATTATGGACCTCAGTTCAAATTATCTAACTGGTTCAATCCCTTCCACTCTAGGTAATTTAACCAATTTGAGACTTTTAAATCTTAGTTTCAACAAGTTTGATGGTCCAATCCCTTCGAGTCTTGGTCATTTAACAAATTTGATTATTTTGAATCTGAGTTTCAACTCCTTTGTTGGTCAAATCCCTTCAACTCTAGGTCATAATTTAACCCTGTTGACTACTTTAGATTTGTCCCGAAACCATATTAATGGATCCATTCCTTATGAATTTGGGAATTTGAAACATCTTCTTCACCTGGACCTGTCTTATAACATGCTTGAAGGTTTGTTACCACCGCAAGTGTTATGGAATCTAACAAATCTTAGGATATTGTCTTTGGGATCTAATTACCTAGTTGGACCTGTTCCTTCAACTCTTGGTTATCTAACCAATTTGTGGTCTCTAGATTTGAGTAATAATAGCTTTAATGGACCTATTCCGCCAACTCTTGGTCATTTGTCCAATTTGTCTGAATTAATGCTTGATTTGAACAAACTCCATGGTTCAATTCCGCATGAACTCACCCGATTAACCCATCTTAATACTCTCCATCTTTCATCGAACCTACTTGTTGGCCAATTACCAATTACAATTGGAGGACTCTTCAACCTTCTATCTCTAGACCTTTCTAACAACAATTTCAGCGGCCCTATCCCATCAGGGATCCAAAACTGTCCAAAGTTGTATGAGTTGAAATTGAGCCACAACAGTTTGAGCGGAAGCATTCCACAAGGCATTGGTGATTTTCGTTATCTATGGGTGCTTGATTTGTCATTTAATAATTTCAGCGGCCCTATCCCATCAGGGATCCAAAACTGTTTACAGTTGAATAAGTTGATATTGAGCCACAACAGTTTGAGCGGTAGCATTCCACAAGGCATTGGCAATTATCTAACCAATCTGAGGTCTCTGGATTTGAGTGATAATAGCTTTGATGGACCTATTCCGTCAACTCTTGGTCATTTGTCCAATTTGTCTGAATTAATTCTTTATTTGAACAAACTTCATGGTTCAATTCCGCACGAACTCACCCAATTAACCCAACTTAATTTTCTCAATCTTTCATCGAACCTACTTGTTGGCCAATTACCAATTACAATTGGAGGACTCCTCAACCTTCGATCTCTAGACCTTTCTAACAACCATTTCAACGGCCCTATCCCATCAGGGATCCAAAACTGTCCAAAGTTGTATGAGTTGAAATTAAGCCACAACAGTTTGAGCGGAAGCATTCCACAAGGCATTGGCGATCGGCTTGATTTACAACCACAGTTGCTTGATTTGTCATTTAATAATTTAGAGGGTGAAATCCCAATCAGCTTGCAAAACAGAACCCTTCCGAAGCAATTTATTGGCAATAAAGGTCTGTGCGGTCAGCGTAGTGGGTTTCCATTGTGCACTTCATCGAATTCATCACACTCATCACTTTCTATCATCCCTTTCCTCAGAATATTTATTCCTGCCATCACATTTTTTGCCTTCATAATTTTAGGATTTTTGTTTCTCTCTAAACGTAAGGTTAAAAACCCTATACTCATTGCAAGAGCAACCAAGAATGGAGATTTCTTCACAATGTGGAATTATGATGGCAAGATTGCATTTGAAGATATAATTGAAGCCACGGAGGATTTTGACATCAAGTATTGTATTGGAACAGGAGGTTATGGCAGCGTATACAGAGCACACCTACCAAGTGGTAAAATAGTTGCTTTGAAGAAACTTCACTATTCAGAATTCGAGGAGCCAACTTTTATCAAGAGTTTTGAAAATGAGGTTCGTGTACTTTCAGAAATAAGACATCGTAACATCGTGAAGCTTCATGGTTACTCTCTGCATAGAAAATGTATGTTCTTGATTTATGAGTATATGCAGAGAGGAAGCTTATTCTGTGTTTTACACAACAATGATGAAGCTGTTGAGTTTGGTTGGTTTAAAAGGGTGAATGTTATAAAAGGCATAGCACATGCTTTTTCTTACTTGCATCATAGTTGCACACCAACAATTGTTCATCGCGACATATCTAGCAAGAACATTTTACTAAACTCAGAATTTCATGCATTAGTTGGTGACTTTGGATTGGCTAGACTTCTACATTCGGACTCATCCAATAGAACGACACTAGCAGGCACTTTCGGGTACATAGCTCCAGGTAAATTCTTAATAATTCTTCTTTGCTTTTTTGTGATTATTACTTTTGGGAATACTTAACATCAATGACATTTTAATTAACTAGTTGCTAGAAACATGAGAATTAAATGTTATGAATAAGATTGAGAAAAAAATACTCAAGAACCTCCAATTACATAAGCATATATATAATGGATTTTTTTTATTTTTTATTTTTTTGAATTAAGTGATTTCATGTCTACATCTAAAGGATTCTATTTTTCTTTTAGAACTTGCGTACACTATAGATGTGACGGAGAAATGTGATGTCTATAGTTTCGGAGTAGTAGCACTAGAAACATTAATGGGAAGTCATCCGGGACAACTCCTCTCTTCATTGGATCAAAATATAATGCTCATTGATATATTAGACCGACGTCTCTCGCCTCCTGAGGATCAAACAATTGTGCAAGATATTGTTGTTGCTTCATCCGTAGCATTTGCATGCTTGAGTTCAAAACCGAAGTCTCGACCAACAATGAAACACGTGTCTCAAGAATTTCTCATCCGTAAGACACGTGTGTCGAAACCTTTTCATAAAATTTCCATTTTAGAACTCAAAAACCAAGAAATGTGTTTCGTTGATGAGATTGATGGTTAGTAGGAGACATGATTGATGAATTTCGTAATGTCATGGCATGTAGTCTCTGACTTTTTCTAATGTCATCACAAGTTTTCGTTCTTTTCAGATTCCAACAATTAGTTGCTAAAATAAATTAGAAGTCATTAATATTTTCTGTTCTCACTAGTACTCAATTTGTGTTTGAAGAATTGTTTTTATCCAAAGCTTCTATTGACAATACAAAGCTTATCAGACTATAATTGATTTATAATTAATTCATCTACTTGAAGATATAGAATTAGGGATCATCCGGACGATTTGGTCACATGTTATCTAGGAAATTTATATATTATAATATACAAGTCACAAAAGATCTCATGTTTCATTTTGCTTACGAAGGAAAAATAACATTGAAATTACTGATCTAGGTTGTCGGGTTAATGTAAATGACAACATTTACTAAGAAATGTGTGAAGTCAAAGTCTAAAAGCCAATTAGATCATGAGAAAATTAATAAATAAAAGAAAAATTCGAGAATATTTTATGCTTCTGCTTGGTGCCAGAAAAACTTAAATCCACACAAAAAAATATAACAAAGAAGTGCAAGTGTGAAATGTGACATGTGAAGAGTATGCACACAAATGCAAGTATGCTAAGTGAGTGTGTGCAATCTAAATCTCTTCAAAGAAAAATAAGCACTAGAGATATACCTTTGGAGTGCTTGACACCTTGAGGTCTTGAAAGGGCCTTTGAGCTTGTTCCTCAATCACCTAAACTACCCTTACACATCAAACCCCAAAATGTGGTTTGTTCACAAAATAAGTCAATCAACAAATGAGAATCCTTACAAACGTGCAAGTGCAGATGTTTCTGATCAATAAACAGAAATGAATTTACAACACAAACACACAGACCATAAATCAGAAATCAGATATAGAACAAGCAAATGAGTTCTTAAAACTCAAACAATGAAACACACATGCATACCAAGGAATCATGATGCACATGTGTGTGTGTAGTGAGTACAACTACTACATTAACAATTGTAATCAAGTTGTATGTGTATGCAATGAAGGGTGAAATTCATTTTAGTCCCTCTAGTTTGACCTATTACATAAACTGGTCCCCCGGTTTTCAGCTTTATCTTGACAGGTCCCGTTAGCTTTCAAAAATCCGTATTTCAATCCTTGCCGTCCAATTCTGTTAGGGTCTGCAAAGATTCCGTCCAAATGATGAGGGTAAAATCATAACTTACATAACAAATATAAAATCTGATTAAAAAATAATTATTAATTAATTTAATTAAAAAATAATTATTAATTAATTTAATTAAAAAATAAACATTAAAAATAAAAAATAAAAATCTTATCACACCATTCTCTCTCCTCTCTCTCACGATCTCTGAAACAAATTAATGCACGGTGTGTATAAAACTATCTAGAGGGGGGGTGAATAGATTTTACGCTTTTTACCCAATTTTCGTTTTTAGTCAAATTTACGAAAATGCCCCAAACTAGACAATATAATAATCAAGTGTAATATGGTGCGGAAATATAAACGACACTTGATTTTTACGTGAAACCCTCACGGGAAAAACCACGGGCTGGTAAGTGCGCCACACTCGAACCTCGAATCCACTAATTGTGATAACGTATACAACCTAATCCAGGTTTGACGGCCTAATCCCGGCTAATATCCCGCTACCACTACCCACAGGCCTGTAAAAGTGGACCTAGTCCAATTTGCTCATGTGACCACCTAATCCCGGTGTCCGACCTAATCCCGGTCTATCACACAAGACTTACAATCTCCTAAGAGATCAAACAACCCTATGTGAATATGCAATGATATCCAAATATTGCAATAAGAGTTAGGGTACTCTAAATGCTTACCTAGGATTATAAGATGACAATATAATCAATCCTAGATATCACATGTAGCTATATGACATGGCATATAACTTTAGCTAAGTAAAGGATAACCAATCCTAGATACAAAGCTATCACAAACAACACTCAATCAATACATCACAAATAATCTCTTTTCTTGTATTTAGCATATGATCTAAAACATACAAGTAATTTAAAAGAGATGACTTGGTATTTAAAATACTAAAATAAGATGAAATTAATCAAAATCTTACCAAGCAAGTTGTGATGATGCAAACCCATACATGGATGCACTCTATATAGACATAGGAGATGCAATATGAAATTTGATGCAAAAGGGGTTTGATTTGAGTGGTTAAAGGTGAATTCTTGATTTGATTTTCTCTCAAAATCTAACTTTGAAGTTTAGGGTTCTTAAGAGTCAAGAACTTGTTCAGATAATGAGAAAGTGTGATATTTATAGACATCAAGAACAGGGCAAGTGAAAAGACAATTTTGCCCCTGAATCACACTATCGCGGTTGCTCTGTGGCTCGACTGCCGCGGTTGCAAAAACCGCGGCACTGAAACCGCGGCGAAGCGTCACAGCACAAAGCTTGATTTTCAAGCGACTCAAAACATGACCAAACGACATCGAAACCTTTCATATAATATACCGTTGGAAAGGTATGGAAGTCTACTTTCTACTCCAATTAACAAAACATGATTTGGATAACTGTAGAAAAAGTTATGGTCATTTGAGTGACCAAAGGTCAGATTCGGATAACAGCTGTGATGCCCTGTTTTAGTGGTCACTTTGGAAATTTCAAAACCAATCCAAACGGTCATGAAATATTACGAATAATATACCGTTGGAAAGGTATGGGTGTCTAGTTTGTACAGAAATTTTCAAAACTCATTTTGAAGCTTTGTGTAAAAAGTTATGGTCACACGACCATGCAAAGGTCAGTTTTGAAAACACTTAAAACATTGAAATCCAATCTTTTGAAACTAGACACCTTACTCCAATCAACCCAACCAAACTAAAGCTACCACTTATCCAAGAGAAGAATGAGATCTTCTCAAGTGGTCAACCATCGCGCTAAGACAAGCACACCATCGTGCAAGCGCGGACGTTTCGATCACACAAATGGAAACGAATTACACCACACTTATGACTAATCATGAAGTGCAAGTGTGGGTATTGAATGCATCATAATGCCTATCATGTCATGGCATTTCATAGAACAAGATGCAATCAATTAAATGCAAGAAGAGATATTAAATAAATCAATAAAGCACAATGCACACAAAATATAAACACAACATTCAAGAATAAAAGTTATGCATGTTGTGTGTGTGTGCAACTATATCTCTTCAAGACAATGTAAGCACTAGATATATACCTTTGGTGCTTGTCCTCTTGAGGTCTTGGAAAGGGTCTTGATCTTCAACTAATCACCTAGACTACCCTTACAACCAAACCCCAACTTGTGGTTTGACCACGAAATAAGCCAATCAATAAAAGGGAATCCTTACAATCTCCCCCTTTGGCTATTTCGTGACAAAACCACCACTCACAATGATTCCTCACAACATAATAGAAACTACGGGTCAACTATGATTTTCTACATTACAAAGAGATAAGATAAATAATCTTGAAGTCTTCAATCTCAAGTAGAACAATCAATCCCTGAAAGATAAAGTTTCTATACTTTCCAATACAAGAAAAGGTGAGATGAATCAAGTGAGATAAAACAAGCATTTGCATTTAAGAATTTAAGTACAACATCATGCAATGTAAGTATGTGCAAATGCTCCTCCTCAAAGGGTTACTCCCCCTCAATAAGTATTCTCCCCAACATGCACAATTGCTACTACAATTTGCACCTCCCCTTACCACAACCTACTCCCCATTTTTGTCATGATATAGACAAAGGAGTAGTCCCCAATCGGGTCACTCAAGGCAAAGAGAGATAGTAGCATTCTAGTATTTGCATAATCAATATATGTCACTTTATGTAATCTCAATTAATTGGAGAGAAACAAGGAGATTTATTTAAGGAAAATGTGTGAATAAAAAAATGCTTTGCATACAAGACATGTAGCATTTAAGTCCAAAATACCATGGTATTTGGCAAAGCAAATGACAAAGGTTTTCAATATGAATTCAAACCAATTTCACCAATGTCATGAGAGAAGCAAGGATATAGGTTTTCATTGATTTTAATTTAAGAACAACTATATCCAACTTTATAAGCCAAACATGTCATGAGCGACTTTGCACCCTACTTGATTTTTCCGGATAAGATATCCGTATGATAGTAGACATGTTCAACCAATAAAGAAAGAGAGACATTTGGATTGTAAAATCCTTGAATGGATACAAGATCCTTTTTCATTTGAGTCTCATAAGCTTTTTCACACATTTTTTGCAGTTAAGAAATGCAATCATCAAAACATGCTTTTTAAGATTAGCATTTAGCATGTCATTTAACAATCATCATGTCATGGAGATCATTATAGGTCATTCAAATTTTATCCTATGTATATATCTCCTAGTCCAAAAATGCATGTTTGAACATAAATATGACATGGATTGCAATACAAGCATTGATCACACTTATTGAATAGAAAATATATATACATAGTGTAACCAAGCTTACTCAAGCAACAAAAGAGAGGCATAAGATATTTCAAATTTTTTGCAAGTGACAAGAATGCAAAATAGCTCTCTTTGCTCAAGTTCCCCATATGGGGTCAATTTTCCATACCTCTTCAAAGAAGGGTATGAGGTCCTATGGACCTACCAAGTCCTTTGGACTTAGTTGAACCTATTTGAGACTTGTTAGTCTCGTAGCAAGCGGGTTCATTCTTATTAATCCACTTAGGTGACACTAAGTCAATCCTAGTGGACAAAGGTTCTAGAGTACAAGATGAAAAAGGATTATGCACATGATTTTCTTCCTTTTTATGAAGCATCTTAGCTCTAGCCTTTTTCTTGTCAAACATGCTTTTAGCTCTACACATTTCAATGTAATGCAAGCAATTTGGTCTAATATGACCAATAATACCACAAAAATGACAAGTGGGAAAAAGGTTAGGAATCATACCATTCCCTTGAGCATGGATGGGTGCTTTCCCTTGTCGTTGTGGTTGTCTTGGTTGTTGGATAGGATCTCTCCTCCTTTGTTGATAACCAAGACGAGGTTGCTTGCTTGTCTGAGCTTGCATGTCTGAACTCTTCCCATGTTGTTTTTGAGTTTGAGGGAAGATAAGGTGAGGAGCCCTTTGGGTGTGAGCTTGAGCTTGACCTTTTGGTGCCACAACCACTTGGGCACTTCTTGAACACTCTCCTAGGTCCATCTTCTTCCTAGGGTGTTGAGGAGGAGGGGACATATTGAAGTCCATCATGACCAAGGATGTCTTGCTTGTGGAGGAGGCATCCTTGTCATCAATGTAGCCAAGACCTCTCTTGTCACTTGGCTTTCTTCCTACTCCCAACATGTGGTCAAGCTTCTTGGTGCTTGAAGTCATTTTAGCCATTAAGACCTTAACTTCTTCAAGCTCTCTTTCTAGCTCTTCTTCTCTCCTCTTAGATAAGGCTAAGTCTTCTTTTAGCTTATCTTCATCCGCCATGGATCTTACCACTTCTTCACACAAGTGGTCTACTAGTGTTGAAAGCTCTAGATTCTCTTCTTTTAATCTTCTAATTTCTTCCTTGTTCCTCATCATTGAGCTCTCAACTTTGACTTTGTAGTCATTAAGATCCATACACTCCACATTTCCATTTGTGGAGTTAGATGACAAATATTCAACACTTGTGTCATCTCCTCTAATTCTCCATTTCACCAATGGAGTCATCTCCTTCATCAAGATCATCAAATTTGTCTCTTGATGAGGAATGAGCCAAATCCCTATGAGTAGCTACGCCAACTACTTCTATATCTAGTTCTTCTTGGGGATTACAAGTAAGAGCAACTATGCCATCTTCTTCAACCTCTACACTCTTGGCTCCAAATTCTGTGTAGATGATGGCAAGTTCTTCATCACTTGAAGGATTTTCGTCATCTTCATATTTATCCCATAAGGTGGCCAACGCCTTCCCTTTTCTTCTATCCTTCAAGTTTCCACACTCTGGGGATAAATGCCCGAATCCTCCACATTCGTAGCACTGAATCCCCTCTCTTGAAGACACTCCTTGGTTTGGCTTGTCATTGAGTCCCATGTCTTCAATAGAGATACCCTCCTTCTTGTCATGCTTCGAAGTCTCCAAAGCAATTATCTTCTTCTTCTTAGGAGGTGAGGTGGTCAACTTCTTCTTAGGATGTGAGGTGGTTAATTTCACAAATCTCCTAAATCTCTCTAGTAAGAGAGACATCTCCTCATCGGAGTTAATTTCTTCTCTCATGAAATCACTCATAGTGTTTGCGTTGAATGAATGCAAAAGAGAAGAATGCAAAATGTATGAAGAAATCAAACAAACATACAAAATGCAAAAACACACCAACAATGAGCAAAGGATCACCTAAGTATATCTAGGAACCCGCTCTGATACCAATTGAAACTAATTATAGCACGGTGTGTATAAAACTATCTAGAGGGGGGGTGAATAGATTTTACGCTTTTTACCCAATTTTCGTTTTTAGTCAAATTTACGAAAATGCCCCAAACTAGACAATATAATAATCAAGTGTAATATGGTGCGGAAATATAAACGACACTTGATTTTTACGTGGAAACCCTCACGGGAAAAACCACGGGCTGGTAAGTGCGCCACACTCGAACCTCGAATCCACTAATTGTGATAACGTATACAACCTAATCCAGGTTTGACGGCCTAATCCCGGCCAATATCCCGCTACCACTACCCGCAGGCCTGTAAAAGTGGACCTAGTCCAATTTGCTCATGTGACCACCTAATCCCGGTGTCCGACCTAATCCCGGTCTATCACACAAGACTTACAATCTCCTAAGAGATCAAACAACCCTATGTGAATATGCAATGATATCCAAATATTGCAATAAGAGCTAGGGTACTCTAAATGCTTACCTAGGATTATAAGATGACAATATAATCAATCCTAGATATCACATGTAGCTATATGACATGGCATATAACTTTAGCTAAGTAAAGGATAACCAATCCTAGATACAAAGCTATCACAAACAACACTCAATCAATACATCACAAATAATCTCTTTTCTTGTATTTAGCATATGATCTAAAACATACAAGTAATTTAAAAGAGATGGCTTGGTATTTAAAATACTAAAATAAGATGAAATTAATCAAAATCTTACCAAGCAAGTTGTGATGATGCAAACCCATACATGGATGCACTCTATATAGACATAGGAGATGCAATATGAAATTTGATGCAAAAGGGGTTTGATTTGAGTGGTTAAAGGTGAATTCTTGATTTGATTTTCTCTCAAAATCTAACTTTGAAGTTTAGGGTTCTTAAGAGTCAAGAACTTGTTCAGATAATGAGAAAGTGTGATATTTATAGACATCAAGAATAGGGCAAGTGAAAAGACAATTTTGCCCCTGAATCACACTATCGCGGTTGCTCTGTGGCTCGACTGCCGCGGTTGCAAAAACCGCGGCACTGAAACCGCGGCGAAGCGTCACAGCACAAAGCTTGATTTTCAAGCGACTCAAAACATGACCAAACGACATCGAAACCTTTCATATAATATACCGTTGGAAAGGTATGGAAGTCTACTTTCTACTCCAATTAACAAAACATGATTTGGATAACTGTAGAAAAAGTTATGGTCATTTGAGTGACCAAAGGTCAGATTCGGATAACAGCTGTGATGCCCTGTTTTAGTGGTCACTTTGGAAATTTCAAAACCAATCCAAACGGTCATGAAATATTACGAATAATATACCGTTGGAAAGGTATGGGTGTCTAGTTTGTACAGAAATTTTCAAAACTCATTTTGAAGCTTTGTGTAAAAAGTTATGGTCACACGACCATGCAAAGGTCAGTTTTGAAAACACTTAAAACATTGAAATCCAATCTTTTGAAACTAGACACCTTACTCCAATCAACCCAACCAAACTAAAGCTACCACTTATCCAAGAGAAGAATGAGATCTTCTCAAGTGGTCAACCATCGCGCTAAGACAAGCACACCATCGTGCAAGCGCGGACGTTTCCGATCACACAAATGGAAACGAATTACACCACACTTATGACTAATCATGAAGTGCAAGTGTGGGTATTGAATGCATCATAATGCCTATCATGTCATGGCATTTCATAGAACAAGATGCAATCAATTAAATGCAAGAAGAGATATTAAATAAATCAATAAAGCACAATGCACACAAAATATAAACACAACATTCAAGAATAAAAGTTATGCATGTTGTGTGTGTGTGCAACTATATCTCTTCAAGACAATGTAAGAACTAGATATATACCTTTGGTGCTTGTCCTCTTGAGGTCTTGGAAAGGGTCTTGATCTTCAACTAATCACCTAGACTACCCTTACAACCAAACCCCAACTTGTGGTTTGACCACGAAATAAGCCAATCAATAAAAGGGAATCCTTACAATCTCTGATCTACTCTCCATCTTCTTCTTCTTCTTTTTCTTCTTCTTTCAAACTTCATCTGCTACCACACCCATCAACCCAGATACCCCTCAACCCAGATCTCGTCTCTCTCTCTCTCGATCGATCGAACGATCACCACTACCACCACTAAATTACCTAAATCAAATCACCTAGAAACCACCACTAAATTACCCTAAATCACCGCTACCACGATCGATCTCTCGGTCATCGTCAAATCCAACACCTCCAGCCACCATCACTACGAAACCCACCTACAAACCCCCTCCCACCTCTAAAATCAAATCACCACCACAAAGCCACCACGAATCAAACCTCTCTCACCATTTATTAGCCACCAAACCAGAAAGAAAAGCACCATCACAGGCCACCAAACTGTTCTCGACAGTCACCCGAATCTTTTTGGTCGAGATCACACCAAATCATCTCCATTTTTGGAAGAGCAGTCGCAGCGACGGTGGAGTTTTGGTGGACGGCGGGCAGCGACAGTGGGGAGGGAGCGACAGCGGTCTGAGGTCGAAGGGCGCAGTGGCAGTTGGAGGTCATGGCAACTATTGGTGATAGAGTTGGATTTGGAGATGGTAAGGGTTTTGGTGATGGTGTGGGGTATTTTAGTGTTTTGGATTGTTGGACACCTAGTGAGAATTTATGTGGCTGGTTTTTGATGGTGGAGGACTCTGGATATTGTGTTTGGTGGTGATGTCTTGAGTGTGTGTGGTGGTGGTGGTGTGTTAGGTGTGTCTTTGGCGGTGGTGGTGGAGAAAATGATGGGAAATTGGATTTGGGTGTTTAATTTAGGTTAGTGATTTGGGTGTTAGATTAGGTTGTGTTTAATTGGAGCTGGATTGGTTTGAATCGGCGGTGGGCTTCAATGGTTGATGATGGTAATGGTTTGGTGTTGGAGACTGAATTGGGTGTTAGAAACTTGAATTTGATTATGGTGGTTTGGGTTTTGGTCACTGAAATTTGATGATGATAATGGTGGTTTTACTGTTGGAGACTTGAAGTTGATAACGTTGTTTAATGTTGTTGTCGATCATCTCTACAAATCTCTATGGATCTGAGAATGAATATTTTTTGGTAAATCAAACAAACAAGGGTTTTTAGCTACAGTATTCAATGGGTTTTGTTTGAGAGAGAGAAACGGAGAGATTTTAATTAGGGTTTGGTGTTGAGAGAGGTGAGAGAGAGAGAGAAAATTTTTATTATTTTGTTTTAATTAGTTTTATATATTTTTTAATTTTTAATTTTTAATTTTTAATTTCTAATTTTATTTGTTTAATCATTTCTGTTTGTTTTATTTTTTTAATCAGGGGCAGCAGGGTCATTTGACCCTCTGACCCTGTCAGATTCACTTTTTTAACGGAAATCTTAACAGAAGGACTTAACGGGATAATACTCAAAACCGGGGGACCAATTCGTTAATTAGGTCAAACTAGAGGGACTAAAACGAATTTCACCCTGCAATGAATGATGCATTACGCTACATTGACACAAATATGCAAATTGTTTGTGTGCTCTAATATAGTTGCTCAACGTTGCAGGGATACATATGAATGAATTGTGAGTGTGTGCATCTAATCTCTTCAAAAGAACAAGTTTAGTAGATATACCTTTGAAGCTCGGCTTTCGAAGATCTTGGGATGCCAATAAAGTTGTCTTCGATCACGATCACAATGTTGATGATCACATGAAGAACCTAAACTACCCATACAAACGCACCCCCGATATTTTTGACACAAATATAAGCCAATCAAACAATAATTGCATTTACAATCTCCCTCTTTGACTATTTCGTGACAAAACCCAAATCTCACAACAACAAAAAACAAGGAAAAAGCTATTTACAACAGCATCCGTATCACAACCTCACATTACAAAGAGAGACCTAATCTAAACTTGCAAAGCGGTCTTCAATCTCTTGTAACCACACCTGTGATAAATAAATACAAACAACTTTTCCCAAACAACAAGTACATGTGAGATATTTAAAACAATGCAAAAATATGCAATGCTCCCCCTAAATGGGTTACTCTCCCTCAAAATGTAGCTATCCCCTTTTATGTATAAGGACAAGACTCCCAAAATTTCTCAAGACTTCTCCCTCTTTCTGTCATGAGATAGGCAAAGGAGAACCCCCTTTTGGGTTGCCTTGGCAAAGAAAGCTACTCACAAATCAAGATGCATACTCCTATGGACAAACTTTATACAGCCTAAGATATTGAGAGAGATTCAATGGGATTTTATTCAGAAAAGGTTTGTGTGTGGAAGTGTTGCTTGGCTTGTACAAGCACTATCAAGCTCATACTTGAGAATCAATCAAAAGGATTTCATATGAAGTCAACTAAATTTGAACCCTTCTGTAATGATAAGAAGATAAATATCCAAGCATTTGAGTGCAGAGTGATCTATTTGTATCAACTTTATTCATTGCATAACCCATAATCAAAACACTTTATTCATTTAATTTGAAGGTCTTATTTAGCAATGCAACATAGCACATCATCAACAATAAAATTTCCAACCATTTATGTTTTTCTCCTTTATAAACCTAGAATGTATGTATTTCAGTTTTTCATGCAAAGGTAACTCTTTTGATGGCTTACACTTGATTTTACATTGGTAGCCTTTTCCTACATTTGGCGGCTACACTCCATGCATCAGTAGACTTTTTCAAGAGAGCGCTTAAGAATGAATATCATAAACATCATAGACAAGTAGAAAAATTTGAGGTCAATCAAATGTATTATTAAGAAGAACATTTGAGCTCCCTTTATAGAGTCATCCAGTCAAATCATGGAAAATTACACAGCCCAATAGACTAACTAAGTATTTTAAATACACAGCCCAATAAACTAACTAAGTGTTTTAAACCTAGATGCTTCCAAAAGGCTTGTAAAGAAATTAACTAGTTCCCTAATGAAATGGTGATGAATGTCAATTATAAACTTGTAAACTCTTACACAAATGCATTTATTCATATTTTTTGGATTTTTTTCAATTCAAATTAGCTTTATGCATTGCAAGTGCAATAAGTAAAGCAAGTATAGGTGAGACATGACCATGTTGATCAATCTTGAAATCATTTGACCCTAACGTCAATGTAGATTGATCAACATGGTTATCCTCAATGAGCTCTTTCTTTACATTCCCCTTTTGCAAAGAATGGTCACACACAACACTCTTTGATGATTTAAGAGTGGTGAAGCTCTTAATCACTTCCTTCCTAACCCAAACCTTTTTAGGGGTTTCGGGTTACATTCTTTTGTGGAGCAGGTGCAAGAACTTTTTTGATCTTAGGTTTACCATTGCTACTCTTCTCATAAGATTGAGATTTAGCTTTGGTTTTGCACATGCCATAAAACTTATGGCATTGAGGCTTGATATGCCCTTTCACTCCACAATGACGGCAAGTGGGAATGAATTTAAAAGGTTGAACTTGATTCTGGGAGATCAAAGTTCTAGACCCATCATGAGCATGTGTAGCGTGAGTTTGATTTTTCAAAGCTTTGTTTATCATGCTCACATACTTATGAGATTAAGGTCTAATGTGACCTTTAATACCACAAAAATGACAAGTATGGATTAATTTAGAAATTGTACCTCCCTTTTGTTGTTGTCTCTTGTGATCATCTCCTTTCTTGACTATAGGCTTGTTGGAGGAGGTGGTTGACTTCTCAAGGACTTGTCGTTTCTTCTTGGATTGCCTAGACTTTGGTTGAGTTGCCAAGGCTTGTGTGGATTTTTCTTGAGTTGAATATTGCTTGGATGAAGCTTTGCTCTTGCCTTGAGCTTAAAGTTGCTTGATCTTGGACTTCTTAGTCAAAGTGTTCAAAATACCACTTTCCTCTTCTTGTGTTCTTCGAAGAATGGCCTTCACAATGGTAGTCTTGCTCGGAGATGGTGTGGTCTTCTCACTGTAAGTCACGTAGCGGAAAGTAAAGAGTTAAGATTGATATGTTTTAAAATTTTATCGTCTTTTGGGACCTTTTTGTATACACGAATATGAGGAAGAAATTTGTTTTCATACCTTTTAAGAACACTTCTTCGTTTTCTTTTCGATCCTTCACCACTAAGCCTTCCAAGCTATATCCCGCAATTTAGCAACTGTGTGTGTGGGTGCGTCACGGATTGCGGGAGCAGTTGAATAGAGGCTTGAGAGATCCGAAAGACAACACCTTGCTTTCTCTTGTGAATTCGGCCAAGCTCAAGGAAGAAGAAATTTTTTTCTTTTTTCTTTTTTCTTTTTTCTTTTAGTGTAGCCACACCCTCTCTTTCTTGTTCGGTTTTTGATTTATTTATTTTTCCTGATAAGTGTATCTTATATACTAGGATCCTAGGGTTTAGTAAACCAAGTTAAAATAGAATTCTAAATCCTTTTTAATTCGGTCACCACTAGGATTTAAACCTTTGACTTCTTTAAAGCAAATAAAATAATCCCTTATTATTTTTTATTCTTTTGCTCTTGTCAAGGTTCAAAACTTAAACCTCCAAATAACAATTAATAATTCTCAATTATTAATATGTCCAGGGGCGGAACTAGAGGTTCGAAGTTGGGGGGGCCAAAGTGTATCTAATGAAATTTTACGATATACATGATGATAACACAAATAATCAAATTAGCGATTTCTCCTACGTATTTAAGAAAGAATCAATAGTTTTAAGTTGCTTAATCCTAGTGCTGACTATGATTTTTAAAAGTCAATGACTATTATGAAGCACAAACCTGAAAACCTTTATAAATCTTCAATTCAATTAGAGGAAATGACAATGTAAAATACAATTAACACCTCATAAAACACTATAAAAACCATAACAAAAAACAATAATCTATCAAATTTACATACATTTTAGATACCAAAATCATACATTGTCATTAAAAGAATATTGAGTTTAATAAGACCAATAAATCATTTAGAACCATCAAAAGAAAATAAATTTTCACTGATATGCGCACTTTATTTGTCAATAACATAATCAACATATAAAATTGCAAGGCTTTAATAAAAAATGAAATTTCAATAACAAAATCAAGTAACACAATCAAAAAGTTTAATTGGAAGTATACCAAAAATCAAAGAATTCGTTTTTCACAAATTCACAATCACAAAACATCAAAATTTCACTAAGTTACAGAGAAATATGAACTCTCTCATTCTTAGTTTTTTCAAATTTCAACATTTTTCCTATCGAAATAAATTAAACAATACCTAATTGATGTTTCAATATATCTATATATATATATAAATGAAATGGAAAAGATAAATAAAATCTTACCTTTGAATTTTTTAGCATGAAGTAGTAAAAGAAGTGAGTAGAAACATTGCTTATCTGACTGAAGCTAGCTTTAGACTTGGGATTGTTATGTTAAATTAAAAACATGGCAGTTAGATTTGCATTCATTCTTTGAATAAGTACAATTGTATAAATTAATAATTGATTTTTTTAAATTTTTTTTTAATAACATTACCAAAGACTTTTATACCTTTATATACATATAATTTTTTTAAAAAAAAACATTACAGGGGCCATGGCCCCTGCTGACCTCTATACACTTCCACCCTTGAATATGTCAATTAAATAATCATATTATTTAATAATATTTAATTAATCAATCAAATAATATATTAATTAAATAACCACATCATTTAATTAATGTCTAGAATATATTTAAGTTACTTTTGTAACATAATTAATTGGACCATCCAATTCTTCGTGAGCCTTTTTACTATCAATTGTAAAGCGCTAGCAAGAGGACATAATGGACCCACAGTTTTGAGCTCCAATAATACTTAGGAAAAATTAATTAAACTCTTTAATTAATATTTCATAATTATTAACTTCGGAGTAATTCTATTAAAAACCCAAGGTTGTACTCTCGTAATTGTTGATGTTTTACACAACCAAATTATCAGTGTCCATCGATATAGATATTGCATATGGTATGATCCTCCACAAGTAGTTCATAATTAGAGCTAGGTCATAAAGTTCGTTATACCTCTCTAATTTTATATTTTCCTTTAAGTACCATTGATTCTCTAATGAATGATTATATCCTTCATTCCATTACGGAAGAAAGAGAGCTATTTTAATCGTTCAAGTCCCAAATCAATCCTTAAGAGAACTACTCATCTACTTCTCGCAAGAAGGAGTGGATTCCACTATTGTGTGCACACCTTCCCAGCCACAAGCCAAACCATGATCCCAAGATATGGAGTTATTGACCAGGAATGTTACTCTAATCTCACTCATGGTATTTCAAGAAATACGATCTAACTCAAAAGAGTCACTAAGACACTCAGGATTTAGATCACCCATATACAACCATTATTTGTCAATATATAGAAATCCTTTCAACTAACGAATCTTAATAATATATTCATTTAGATCGTGGCTCAGTCCTATATGATCACATCATATAAGGTGCCTCCATTCTCATAACACCATATGAGTAGCCTAGGATAAGACCACCATATATCATGGAATGGACCGCAGTTGTGGATTAACCACAAATAAAGTACCCAACTTTATTTGCTTTCTACGAACTCTTTAGATTGCATGTCTCAAAATGAATTTCTTTGTATATGACATTCATATACTTAGTTTGAGATTACATCCAGGAATCTTGGATGTTATCACATATAATATAAACGTATGAGTCATGTTAATTGAATGAAATAATTACTTCTTTTATTAATGAATTTATAACATTTAAAAATTACAAGCTTTTCGGTATAAATCTTAGCAATCTCCCACTTGTACTAAAGCAGGTGAGACATATATTGTAATCCCAAACACTCTAGGTGACCTTCAAAAACTTTAGCCGTTAAGGTCTTAGTAAATGGATCAGCATGATTATCTTGCGACGCAATCTTGGTCACGGTCACATCTCCTCTCTCCATTATCTCCCTGATGAGATGATACTTCATTTCTATATACTTCCCTTTTTTATGGCTTCTTGGTTCTTTGGAATTAGCCACAGCGCCACTATTATCACAATAAAGTGCCATCGGCTTATCCAAGTCTGGAACAACTTTCGATAACTCAAGAACTTAAAGAGCCAAACAACCTATTTAGCTCCTTCACAAGTTGCTACATATTTGGCTTCCATGGTGGAATCATTAATACAAGATTGCTTAATACTCCTCCACACTATGGCTCCACCACCAAGGGTGAATACTGACCTAGATGTGGATTTCCTAGAATCCCTATCTACGTGAAAGTCGGAATCTATATATCCTTGTAAGGTTCACTATTTGTATTGGCTTGATTCCATTGCAAAACACTCTATGATTGTATTAGTTGTTGCTTAGGACATTACTTGAAGAAAGGAAGCTCAAAGAGTGAAGAGCAACATCTAGTGCAAAAGTCGTCTTCAAGAGGTGAAAATCGTCAAAGGTAAAACTTGACTTCCACCCTCTTGCAAGGCGTTAGCGCACACACACACAATTCATACATGTGTGTCCCTGCATCGTGGTTCAAACATTTGGTATAACACATTCACACACTTCATAGCATGCTCATGCATTGATCTTGTATTGACAAACATTGTAGAATTGCATGCTTTGTGACTATCTCTTTGATATGGCATGTTTGTGTGAATATGTGTTTATTTGTTTTCGTATTTTGTGTTTAGGACTTGAACATGTTCTTTTTTAATGCCTTATTGAGTTCCGGTCGTTTCGGTTACTCATACATAAGGTTTCGAGTCCAAACAAGTTGACTATGCTACTTTTCGTTCTCATTTGTTGTGTTGATTTCATCATCGGATTCCGAGATGATTTCTCAACCATTTTTCAAAGTTGAGTAGTCGTAGTCATGCGTGAGGGAGTCATGGTTCGTAATCCAAAAACGGATTCGAAATCGGAGGTCGGATGCTCAAGATATGGGGCAACGAACCGAGGGAGCGCGCGAGAGGTGGGCAAACCACGTGTGGCCACTTGGCCAGCCCGTGTGGGAGGCCGTGGGCTCCACGGGCAAGGGAGCCTTCTGCTCCCGTGGGCCCCATGCGCCCCCCACGGGGTGCTGATGTGGCAGCACGTGATTCGCCCGTAAATTCTCTCCTTTCCCTCCTTTTAAGCCAACCTCCTTCCCTCCACACTTGTGCAATTTTTTGAAGAACACTTCATTTCCCGCATCAGTTTTTCAACATTTTTTGCTTACTTGTTTTGATCATATCTCTCTCATACGAACTCGAAATCATTCGATTCAAAAACCAAAATTGTTGGTCTCGAAGAGAGCTACAAACCCCAAGCATTTCCAGAGGCATTTGACTTCGGAATTTTTCTCAGCTGGTCCATTTCCAGTCCGTGGTCAGTGTATGATTTTCAACTTCTTCTTTTTCAATTTCATCTTTGATCAACTATTGATTCTTTCCATTTGATTGATGAAATTTGTTAAGAAGTATGTTAGATCACATGCTAGGGTTATTTGATCATTAGTTAATTGAGTTTTAGCTTTGTGATTAGTCTTGAACATTTATGTGCTAAACTTGATTTATCATGAAATTGATTCTAGAAAATATATGTGTGATGTGCTTCATGTTATTTTCTATGTTTTATTTCATGATCTAAGAACTAGGTTTTTAGTGTACTAAATTGAATATTGATACCTTTGTTCTTATTGATTTGCATGTCTTGATTTCTAGATAACTTTTGTGATTGTGTGTTGAAATCATATTCTAGACTATCATTGAACATGTACATTTTGCTTGATTGATCATCTAGCTTAATTTGATTGTGCTTGCATCATTTGCATCACTTAGATCATTGCCTTGTGAAAGGTTGAAGTCTCTTGCAAAGTGAGTGAAGCTTTGTCTTGAGCAAGGAGTCTTGGCTAGGAAAGTGTTCCGGATAGCCAAGCAAAAAGTCTTGATTAGAGTCGGGAGGACTCGGATAGTCAAGCAAGAAATCTTCCTAGAGACGTGAGCGTCTTGGATAGGAAGTTGCTTTCTAGAGGTGTTGGACACATCTCGGATAGGAAGTAGGCTTGGTAGTTCACTTGCCCGAGGGTAGATTAGGAGGTGATAGCTTGAGCGGATATCATGTGTTGATAGCTTGAGTGTGTAAGTCCTTTTCGTATAGTGGATTGCTTTGCCGGTGGTTGTGGTATCAACCCGTGGATGTTTCCTCTTTGAGGTTTTACCACGTAAAAATTACTTGTGTTCATTTTTGTTTTTACTTTTCTTTATCTTCCATATATTACATTGTTTGCACATCTTGTAAATTGATTAACTCTTGTCTTAGTGAAATCAATTCATTTACTAAATCTTATCAAGTGTGCATTTTGCTTTGTAATTTTCCGCACTATTTTTAATTGGAAGAATTTGGAGCCTATACCTATTCACCCCCCCCCCCCCCCCCCCCCCTCTAGGTATATTTACACTATATTGCTTAAGGGAATTCCAATTGGTATCAGAGCGGGTGTCTAGAAGTAATTAGATAGATCCATATTATAGTGTTTGTGTTTTGTTTTGTTGTGTTTTGTTGTGTTTGTTCATTTTTGTAGCTATGGGTGATTCAATGCCGGAAGGTGCTTCTAGTGGTAGACCTCCTCTATTGAATAGTGGTAACTACTCCTTTTGGAAAATTAGGATGAGAGCTTACATTAGATCCATTAATGAAAAAGCATGGATAAGTGTTGAGGAAGGTTATGAGTTGCCTACCAAAAGGATTGAAGATGGCACTATGATTACGAAGCCTAGAGCCGAATGGACGGCCATTGATTTTGATAATGCTAAATGGCATCATCGGGCGATGAATGCTATTTTTGGAGGTGTAGATTGTACTCAATTTATCTACATCCAAAACCTTGAATCGGCAAAGGAAGCATGGGATACTTTGCAAACTACCAATGAGGGTACGTTAGCGGTTCGAAGGTCTAGAGTACAAATGCTTACTTCTCAATTTGAAAGTCTTGTTATGAATGAGGATGAGAAGTTAGTAGACTTCCAAACTAGACTCTTGAATATCACCAACCAAAGTCAAACTTTGGGAGAGCTATATCCACAAGAGAGAATTAATTGGAAGATCTTGAGATCCTTGCCTAAGAGATTTAATGCAAAGGTGACCGCAATTGAAGAAAGCAAGAATGTCGATCTTATGAGGGTTGATGAGCTTCTTGGGTCTCTACAAACTTATGAGCTTGGGTTCAAGCCGAAGATTGAAGGTAAGGGAATAGCACTCAAGGTAACCAATGAGGAGAGTGAAGATGATGTGGCTTGTATGGTGAGAACTTTCAAGAAATTTCTAAAGAACATATGTTCTAACAGAGAGGAAGTCAAGAAGAAGATCACTCCAAAAGAAGTGGTAGATTGCAAGGATAAATCTATGAAGAAGTTAATTCAATGCCATGAATGCAAAGGGATTGGATTTATCTCCACCAAGCGTGCTAATGAGAAGAGAGAGTCTAAGAAAGGATTAGCTATGGCGGCTTCTTGGAGTGATGTGAGTGTGAGTGATAAAGAAGAGGAAGAGGAGTCCTCGAATGAACGAGAATATACTAGCAATTATATTGCTCACCCGGCTATATATGAAGGAAGATTTGAGGATAATAGTGAAGACTCCTCAAGTATTGAGGAAAGTGAAAACTCTTCAAGTAGTGAAGATAGCGAAATCTCCTCCAATGATGAAGAGTTTGAAGTCTCCTCAAATCAAGATTTTATAAGCTTCAATGACAAGATCCTTCAACAAAAGAATGAAGAGAACATCAAGTTGAAGTTGATCAATGCCAATTTAGTGGTGATTTTTAAAGCTCTTATCAATGAAAAGAAGATGTCTTTAGAGAAGATGAGCAAGCAAAGTGAAGTCATCAAGGAGCACGAAAAGACCATTGAAAAGAATGTCTCAAAGGTGGAAGAAAGTGCTCAAGAGCTAGATTATCTAAGAGAAGACTTTACAATGAAGTTGTTTGCCATGGAAGGAGAGATTAAGCAAAAAGAGAACTCTTTAAGTATCATGAAGATAAAGGAGTGTGAGCTTAAAGATGAAGTCAAATCTCTTAAAGAGTCTATTAATGGTATGAAGATTGGAGCCATTAAGCTTGATGAAGTAATAAAGCTTGGAAAGCATCATGGAGATATGAGTGGCTTGGGCTTTGTAGAAGAAGTTAAGAAGACTCCTACAACCAAGAACAAGTCAAGAAAGTCCAAGAAGAAGAAAGACTCAACTACTATTCCTTCCAACATCAAAGACAAAGGCAAGAAGAGCAATGGAACTTCTCAACCGACTTCTCAACCAAAGCATGCACACCAAAAAGGTAACTTTTCTAAATTCATTCCGGTTTGTCATTATTGTAATGTGGTTGGTCACATTAGGCCTAAGTGTTATGAATATGCTAGGCAATGCAAACTAGGAAATGTGGAACATGATAAAAATGTGAAAAAGTTACCTAATCATTCTCCTAAGCATGAGTTTAAGTCTAGAGCTAGACATAACATCTCTAAGTTTGTCCCGGTTTGTCATTTTTGCAATATTGTTGGGCATATCAAACCTAAATGCTATGAGTATATTAGACAATGCAAACTTGGGAATGAGATGCATGCTAGGGAGATGAAAAGACTTCCTTTGGTTGTTTCTAAACATGTTAGGGCATTAGAGACTATGCATGATAAACATGTTAATGAAAAGAATTCAACAAGGAAAGTTTGGGTTAAGAAAAATAATGTGCATTCTTGTGAAATGGATAAATCTTCTTTGAAAGTTTCTAAACATGACAATAGCTTTGATGCTTTTAGAAATGTGCATATTGATCATATTCATGTGAAGAAACCTACCAAGAAAATTTGGATTGAAAAGAATGACATGCATGTTAATAGTAATCATGTTAAGAAATATGTTGAGAAGAAGTTGATTAAGAAGAGTGTTAACCATGATCATTTGAAAAGTCTTGATGAAATATTTGTGCGTGGCAAAAATGATGACTTTAATATGAGTGATGTTTTCATAAAGAAGATAGTTGATGATTTATCTTCTAGATTTCATATTGCCATGCGTAATGATCATGATGTTGTTTGTGTTGGTTCACCTAAGACCAATATGGTCAAAGGTGAGTGCTCTCATACTTGATTGAGTAGCACATATGAGAATATTTTTGTTCTTGTTTGATAAGAGTTTTAAGTTTGATGCTTGACTATGCCATTTTTAATGTGCTAGGTCTAGTATTCAAACTTGGTGTCTCTAATCAATTCATGAACTTAATATTCTCATAATCACTATGATAGTCAAAATTTGTTGATTAACTTTAAAGAAGTTGAATTTTGAAATCTATTTGGTGAAAATTTTTGTTAAGACTTTTAGAGAAAGTCATTTTTATGTAATTGTTTGAGTTGAAAGTGTTTGGTCTTTATTTTCTTGGGATGACACACCAACAACTTGTTGTCATGAGGACAAACAAGCCAAGAAAGCTCATAAAAAGAGCGGAGACCTTTCATTGGTGAAAAAGCTTGCTAAGGTATTTCTCTACTCTAAAAGCTTGCTTTCTATTTCATCTTTTCAACTCTTTGTATGCATGATATCATTGCACATAGATATTAGGCATCATTTCATTAGAGAACATGTTGAACATTCTATTGTTACTCTAAAGCAATGCCTACAAAAAAATCAACTTGTGAATTTGTTCACTAAGCCCTTGGACATAAGAGGTAAAACTCTTTGAAGATTCATTGGCATGATTTGTGTTGATTATTGTCTATGTGTGATTGTGAGTGGCTTGATGAGCAAAACTTTAATTAAAAATCAATATCTTTGAGAGCTACTCACTTGAGAAGTAATGATCTTAAATAAATAACTCTTATTGTTTCTAGATCATGCACTTGAGCTTGAAAATTTATTTTTTGAAAAGTGCACTAATGCTTCTCTTGTATGTTTTAGTTTTGAGTATATGTGGCTGAATATGTGTAGATAATGGATGCATCTAGAAGTTTATTGTTAAGTACATGATAGATGACCTATGGTATGTATCCATTTTGCTTCGGCACTACATAGTAATCAACGAGCACCCTCATGGAAAGGGCTACACACCTTGGTTGTGAAGCCACCCAATGTAGGAAAGGGCTACGCCATTGTGATGAGTGAAAGCCGCCATGAGGAGTATATGTTTTTGTTAGTAAAATCAAAGAAGTGTTGAAATGAATCATTAAAAAAAAAAAAAAAAAATTCTTTGATTCTAAGCCTAAAAGAAATGAAAAATAAAAGGCTTATTGGTGTATAGTTGAGAATTGTGAAAAAGCTCGGGTTGACAAATAGAAACGGGGAAAACGAGCCACATGCACACACACGCTCATATGTTGATATCTATTCATTTTAAAAGCAAAAATCCGGATGAATATCGGTTTGACCTATTTTTGGAAAGGCTTTAGATGGATAGGTGTGGATAGAGTTTGCATGTTGATATCACAATTACTCCTACTATATATTTGAGAAGCATTCACACACACACATTTTGCTTATGTGCTTGATTCATTAGCAATGTGAGAATATTTTTGAGAGATTAATGAAAATCTATGATTCTCTCTTGGACTTTGACAAGTTATGAAATATTTTCTCTTATTGCTTGATTGTGTGATTGTGTGATGTCCCTTGTGAACAAATCTACTTGGTGATAATATGTGGAGCATATGTTAAGGGGGAGCTTTAGTTTATTCAACTTCGCTCTCTATACGATTTGTTTGCTTTGTATCTCGTTCTTTATCTCTTGTGTCCTTTGTCTATTCCTTGACAAAAAGGGGGAGAAAATGTATACCTCACCATGTTTGATATTGGGGAGTTTTTGTATACTTCACACCTTGTGTGGAAATTGTTCCAATTGTGTGAATCTTATTCCTCTTTGTGCTTAATTGTGACTTTGTCTTAAGGGGGAGAATTCTTGTCTTAAGGGGGAGAAAGAATTCTTTCTTGACAATGTTAAGGATAGTTGATTCTTGGAAATTGGGAAACTAAGGGAATGCTTTAATATGAACATATTTTATTCACTTGAGATAATGCATTTGTGTATGAGATAAGGGATATCTTCTTTGTTTGTTGTTTGGTTAAATAACTCACCATTCTTCTTTAGAGAAGATCTCTTGTTTGGTTGCTATTTTCTCTCATAGGTACTTTGAAGACCGAAAGAGGAATTCTTGAAGACTTGAAGATTTTTAGTCTAGGAATTTCTTTGTAATGTGAGATTGAGAGTATGCTATCATCTTGAGTTTATTTGAGTGAAACATTGTATGGTGAGGTTGAGTGTTTTTGCCAATGGAATAGCCAAAGGGGGAGATTGTAAGGTTCACTATTTGTATTGGCTTGATTCCATTGCAAAACACTCTATGATTGTATTAGTTGTTGCTTAGGACATTACTTGAAGAAAGGAAGCTCAAAGAGTGAAGAGCAACATCTAGTGCAAAAGTCGTCTTCAAGAGGTGAAAATCGTCAAAGGTAAAACTTGACTTCCACCCTCTTGCAAGGCGTTAGCGCACACACACACAATTCATACATGTGTGTCCCTGCATCGTGGTTCAAACATTTGGTATAACACATTCACACACTTCATAGCATGCTCATGCATTGATCTTGTATTGACAAACATTGTAGAATTGCATGCTTTGTGACTATCTCTTTGATATGGCATGTTTGTGTGAATATGTGTTTATTTGTTTTCGTATTTTGTGTTTAGGACTTGAACATGTTCTTGTTTAATGCCTTATTGAGTTCCGGTCGTTTCGGTTACTCATACATAAGGTTTCGAGTCCAAACAAGTTGACTATGCTACTTTTCGTTCTCATTTGTTGTGTTGATTTCATCATCGGATTCCGAGATGATTTCTCAACCATTTTTCAAAGTTGAGTAGTCGTAGTCATGCGTGAGGGAGTCATGGTTCGTAATCCAAAAACGGATTCGAAATCGGAGGTCGGATGCTCAAGATATGGGGCAACGAACCGAGGGAGCGCGCGAGAGGTGGGCAAACCACGTGTGGCCACTTGGCCAGCCCGTGTGGGAGGCCGTGGGCTCCACGGGCAAGGGAGCCTTCTGCTCCCGTGGGCCCCACGCGCCCCCCACAGGGTGCTGACGTGGCAGCACGTGATTCGCCCGTAAATTCTCTCCTTTCCCTCCTTTTAAGCCAACCTCCTTCCCTCCACACTTGTGCAATTTTTTGAAGAACACTTCATTTCCCGCATCAGTTTTTCAACATTTTTTGCTTACTTGTTTTGATCATATCTCTCTCATACGAACTCGAAATCATTCGATTCAAAAACCAAAATTGTTGGTCTCGAAGAGAGCTACAAACCCCAAGCATTTCCAGAGGCATTTGACTTCGGCATTTTTCTCAGCTGGTCCATTTCCAGTCCGTGGTCAGTGTATGATTTTCAACTTCTTCTTTTTCAATTTCATCTTTGATCAACTATTGATTCTTTCCATTTGATTGATGAAATTTGTTAAGAAGTATGTTAGATCACATGCTAGGGTTATTTGATCATTAGTTAATTGAGTTTTAGCTTTGTGATTAGTCTTGAACATTTATGTGCTAAACTTGATTTATCATGAAATTGATTCTAGAAAATATATGTGTGATGTGCTTCATGTTATTTTCTATGTTTTATTTCATGATCTAAGAACTAGGTTTTTAGTGTACTAAATTGAATATTGATACCTTTGTTCTTATTGATTTGCATGTCTTGATTTCTAGATAACTTTTGTGATTGTGTGTTGAAATCATATTCTAGACTATCATTGAACATGTACATTTTGCTTGATTGATCATCTAGCTTAATTTGATTGTGCTTGCATCATTTGCATCACTTAGATCATTGCCTTGTGAAAGGTTGAAGTCTCTTGCAAAGTGAGTGAAGCTTTGTCTTGAGCAAGGAGTCTTGGCTAGGAAAGTGTTCCGGATAGCCAAGCAAAAAGTCTTGATTAGAGTCGGGAGGACTCGGATAGTCAAGCAAGAAATCTTCCTAGAGACGTGAGCGTCTTGGATAGGAAGTTGCTTTCTAGAGGTGTTGGACACATCTCGGATAGGAAGTAGGCTTGGTAGTTCACTTGCCCGAGGGTAGATTAGGAGGTGATAGCTTGAGCGGATATCATGTGTTGATAGCTTGAGTGTGTAAGTCCTTTTCTTATAGTGGATTGCTTTGCCGGTGGTTGTGGTATCAACCCGTGGATGTTTCCTCTTTGAGGTTTTACCACGTAAAAATTACTTGTGTTCATTTTTGTTTTTACTTTTCTTTATCTTCCATATATTACATTGTTTGCACATCTTGTAAATTGATTAACTCTTGTCTTAGTGAAATCAATTCATTTACTAAATCTTATCAAGTGTGCATTTTGCTTTGTAATTTTCCGCACTATTTTTAATTGGAAGAATTTGGAGCCTATACCTATTCACCCCCCCCCCCCCCCCCCCCCCTCTAGGTATATTTACACTATATTGCTTAAGGGAATTCCAATCCTAATGGGATCAGATCATGTTCTGAATATACTAACATATAGTTTCTCGTTCTCCGAAGATACTTGAGAATAAGCTTCACAGCCACCCAATGATCCAAACCTAGGTTAGATTAGAATCTACCGGCTACTCTCATAGCGAAGCAGATGTCAGGTCTCATGCATAACATAGCATACATGAGAGTACCTACTGCTAACGCATATGGAACTCGTCTCATATCCTCAATTTCTTGAGGTGTCTTAGGACACTGTTCCTTAGACAAGTGAACTCCATGCCTAGAAGGTAGATTACCTTTCTTAGATTTCTCCATCAAGAATCACACAAGAATCTTGTCGATATACGATGCTTGAGACAGTGCTAACAGTTTGTTCTTTCAATACCTTATTAATTGGATTCATAGAACATAACTTGTCTCTTCCAAATCTTTCATTTGGAATTGGCTAGCAAGCTAGCCCTTTACTTTCGATAATACTCCCACATCATTCCCAATGAGTAGGATATCATCTACGTAAAAGACTAGGAAAACTACTTTCTTGTCAATGATCCTTTTGTAAACACAAGGTTCATCAACATTTTACTATAGCACTATCAAAGTTGATGTTCCAAGATCTAGATGCTTACTTCATTCCATAAATGGATCCTTACAACTTGCAAACCTTTTGCTCTTGATCTTTTGACATGAATCCCTTTAGTTGCATCATGTAGATGCTCTCATCAAGATTGCCATTCAAGAATACAGTCTTGACATCTAATTCCCAAATTTCATAATTGAAATAGGCAACAATGGATAAGAGTATCCTAATAGACTTAAACATAGTCATTGGCGAGAAGGTCTCTTTAAAATCGACCCCCTCATTTTGGGTATAACCCTTTGCCACTAGTCCAGCTTTGAAGGTCTCTACCTCCGTCTACTCCTCTCTTTCTCATGTAGATCCATTTACATCCTATGGGTTTTAATCCATCATGTAAGTTTACAAGTTTCCAGATCGAGTTGGAGTACATGGACTCCATCTCGAGATTCATGGCTTTAAGCCATTCCTCTTTGTCAGATTCTTCCATTGCATGTTTAAATGACAATGGATCATCCACACTATCATCAGAGACGACACCTTGTGCCTCTCAAATGCCTAAATAGCGATCAGGCTGTCATACAACCCTCTCACTACGTTTAGGTGGTTGTATGATCTGACTAACTGTCTGACTATCAGACATTAATGGAACAACAACTTTGTCAGCAACTTTTGTTAACTGTTCACTGGTCGAACCAAGTTTTAATTCATTTAATACAATCTTACTTCAAGGCTTATGATCACTTATATAGTTTTCCTCAAGAAACGTTGCGTTTGTCAATACAAACACTTTGTTTTCTTATGGACTATAGAAGTATCATTCTCTAGTCTATTTTGAATATCCTACAAATAGGCATACCTGTGAACGAGGTTCCAACTTTCCACATTTTTTCTTCAGTACATGTACTAGACACCCCCATATGCAAAAATGTCGCAAACTAGCTTTACGACCATTCCACAACTCTATAGGAGTCTTAAGAACAGACTTGGATGTAACTACATTCAATATGTAGGCCGCGGTTTGTAGTGCATATCCCTAAAAATAATTTGGTAATGATGAGAAACTAATCATAAATCTCACCATTTCCATCAGGCTTCTATTTCTCCTCTCTGTAATACCATTCTGTTGTGGTGTTCCTGAACTTGTGAGTTGGGATACAATCTCATGCTCAACCAAACAGTCCTCAAACTCTTGGTCATGATACTCACCTCCACGATCCGATCGTAGAGCCTTGATAGTTTTGCCTAATTGGTTCTCAACTTCAGCTCAAAATTCTTTGAACTTATCAAATGTTTCCAACTTACGTTGCATTAGGTAAACATATCCCTATCTTAAGTAATCATTACTAAAGGTGACATAATACTCATAGCCACCCCTAGCTTTAACATTCATAGGTCCATAGACGTCTGAATGTATAAGCTCTAATGGTTGTGTAGCTCTAAGCCCTTTTTCAGTAAAAGGTCTCTTGATCATTTTACCTTTTAAACAAGACTCATAGACAAGTAAAGTATCAATCTCTAACTGACTTAAAGATCCACCTTTTACTAGTCTATCTATCCTGTTAGGTTGATATGGCCAAGTCTTAGATGCCACATATAGAGAAATCTTTTATCGTTTTGTTTTAGGTTTTTCAATTTTAAACAATTCAATGTTAAGCAGTGATATATGAAATGATGGTCTCAAAACATACAAATTGTTTTTAATTAAACCAGAAATATCCAATCCGTTTCTAGAAATAATAACTGATTTATTACTAAAAGAATCTGAATACAATTGTTCTAATAATTTGGATACCGAAATCAAATTTCTGGTAAATCCAGGAATATAATAAACATTGTCCAATAAAAGAAAACAATTATTATAAGCTAGTCTAATTGCTCCCACTGCTCTTACTGAAACGACATCATCTGTTCCAACGCGCATTGAGATGGCCCTCTCCTCAGCTTTGTCTAAGAATCATGTAAAGAAGAACAAACATGGTTAGTTGCCCCTGAATCTACTATCCAAGGTGAAGACTAATCTTCCACTAAACATGATCCAATGACAAGTAAATCAGATTTACCTTTAATTTTCTTCTTCTTAGAGAGCTCCTCGAGGTACTGCGGACAGTTCCTCTTCCAATGACCAACCTTGTCGCAATGGAAACACTTCCTTTTTGCTTTGTCGGTCATGGTGCTCTTCTTCTTACTTTGAACTTGTTTCTTCTTGGGCTTAGCCTTTGCCTTGCCAGTAGACCTTTTCCTTTTCTTAAATCCAGAGGAAGATGGTTCAGCAACATTTGCCTCACCGTTCTTACTTTTGTTGTCCCTAGTCATGAACTCAAAAGTTGTAAGCTCATTAAGCAACTAAGTCAAATTGAATTTCAACTTGTTCATCCCATAGTTGCTTTTAAACTCATCAAAGCTCTTTGGAAGAGTTGTCGGTATAATGCTCACTTGGCAAGCCTCATCTATAGCCCTACCATTAACTTCAGCTGTATTGAAATAGGACATCATCCCCAGGACATGTTCCCAAACTGATGATCCTTCCTTCATTCAAGCAATCATTGCGAAACGAACAGCTTCGTGTTGCTTTTGCTCAGAAGGTTGCCCAAACATGGCCTGCAATGACTCCATCATCTCATATGCTGTAGTCATTGTTTCATGCTTTGAATAAAGCACTTTGGTCATGCTAGCTAGCAAATAAATGCGGGCCTTTTCATTTTCTGAAATCCACTTTTTGTAGCCCTCACGAATAGTTTGTGCTGCGTTGGTTGCAGGCTGTGGAGGACATTCCTTTGTAAGCACAAATTTAAGGTATTTGGTGACCAAGATTGCAATAATGTTGTTTTTTCCATTTTGTATAGTTATCCCCGGTTAATTTGTCATTGACAAGTAATTGAAGTAAAGCAAAAGACATTGCTGAAATAAACATAAATAAAAATTTATTCATTCACTCATACATTTAAATCATATATAAAAATATTTGGCATACAATTAAACATGATGCATGGAGCATGTTTAATGAACAATTAAAATACCTAAAAAGGTTACTATGCCACGAAAATCCAACACACCACAAGTAAGTGTTGCCTTAGGGTCGATCAAATACTAGCATGTCGGATCGAGACATTCTCAATTAAATGATACACCAGAATAACTCTTTATTTTTATATTATTTAACCTTCGTTTATTTTAGTCATGATTTTAATTAACTATTTAATTATATCCTTGTGAGTATAACCCATCATTTTAGATCTCTTAAACTTAACTTGAAAGTTGCTGCCTTAGGGTCAGTCAATCCCAAAATACATCAAGAAATTTGTAAGGTTCCCATTTGTTGATTGGCTCATTTCATGGACAAACCACATGTTGGGATTCTTTGTAAGGGTAGCTTAAGTGTTGGTGTTATTGCTCAATGCCCTTTGAAGACCTCGTTTTGATAAGCACGGAAGGTAAATTTCTATGTGCTTACTTGTCTTAAAGAGATAATTGCACACACTCACAACTTATGCATATGTTTAATCCTTGTATGTTGTGTGTCTTATTTTTGTGCATTAATGTTCATTAACAACTCTTCTTGCATGTTATGTTGATTGCATCTTGCATATCCAATTGCCTTGTCATGCTTAGACTTAGGATTGCATTTGTGCAACAGGCGCTCTACAACATCGCCCATCGAGCGCTGTACAGACCTGATCGATTTAATTCAGTCGCTGTACAAGCGCTATACGTACAGCGCCGTACGTACAGCGCCACTCTGTTTTCCCGAGAGAACAGAGTTGGAGCGCTGTACAGAGGCGCTCTACGTACAGAGCCCAAGGCAAAATAGTGGTGTCACTTATCAAAACGACCACACTTCATCTTGATACCCTATATATATACCACTTTGACTTTAGGTCAATTAAGAGAGTTCATATTCAGATTTCATACTTATGATATTTTTCAAAGACAAGAAAAATTCCAAGAACTCATTTTTAATTACTTAAACACTTTTTTATGATCATCAATCATCATCTAGCATCATCTTTGATCATCTAGATGTCTCTTTGCATGGATTCTTCGTCATACTTTGCTTGGTAAGCTTTTAACTAATATCTTACATATTTTGTGTTTTTCTTAACAAGCAATCTCAATTTATTACTTGTATGATTTTCACATATCTTTTGATACAAGTTTGAGATTAGTGTGTTGAATGTTTGAGAAGTTGTATTGTGATAGCTAATTAGGTTTTGTGCTTAATCTTGATTAGCTAAATTATTTGACATGTCATTTAGTTTTAATATCTAGGATTGTCCTAATTGCATATTCTTCATCTTAGATAAGCATATAGGGTTTCCATTGCTCTATGTTGCATTTGGATATTCATATATTCACTTAGGGTGTTATTCTCTTCATTAAGAAAGTAAGTCTTGTGTGTAGCTTCCGGGATTAGGTTGCTTAGATCTCAAGCAAATTGGACTAGGTTCACTTATACTAGGATTAGGTAGGTGTGTGATTACTTTCGGGATTAGGTTGTAATCATTTTACACATTTAGTGGATTCGAGGTTCGAGTGTGACTTACTTACTAGCCCGTGGTTTTTCCCGTGAGGGTTTCCATGTAAAAATCAAGTGTTATTTAATTTCCGCATTTTATACTTGATTTATTGCTTTATCTAGTTAGGGGTAATTTCGTAATATTGACTTCACACGAAAAATTGGGTAATAAGTTTAAAATATATTCACCCCCCCCCCCCCCCCTCTAGATAGTTTTGTACACACCGTGCTATAATTTGTTTCAATTGGTATCAGAGCGGGTTCCTAGACATACATAGGTGATCCTTGCTTATTTTGGTGTGTTTTGCATTTTGTGTGATTTTTGATCATTCATACATTTGCATTCATTTTATTCATTCATAAACACTATGAGTGGAAACGGTGGAAATGGTGGTGGCAACGAGGGTACTTCTAGCACAAGGCCTCCACTTCTTACCGGGTTAAACTATTCCCAATGGAAAGGGAAGATGGAATCCTACATATGTCAAATTCACGACCGTGCATGGATAGCAGTGGAAGACGGATATGATCTACCCAAGACGACTCCCGATGGTGGAGGAGAAGAAGTTTTGAAGCCTAAGGCGCAATGGAGTCCGCAAGAGTTTGAGACTTCAAAGTGGAATAGGAAAGCGATGCACGCCATCCTTTGTGTAATGGATGAAAATCAGTATAAACTAATTCAGAACACTCAAATCGCGAAAGTGGCTTGGAATGTCTTGCAAGTTGCACATGAAGGAACCGAGGTGGTGAAGGAATCCAAGTTTCAAGTCCTCCAAACTCAATTCGAGTTACTTAGGATGGGAGAGGATGAATGCTTCAATGATTTCGAAATCAAATTGGTGGATATCGTTAATCAAAGTCACCAACTCGGAGACCCGTATTCGGATAGGAGAGTCAAGCAGAAAATCATGAGATCTCTCCCCGATAGCTTCGAATCAAAGGTGACGGCTTTAGAATAAAATAATGGATATGAGGATATGAAGTCGAGTGAGGTGATTAAGAGACTTCTAGCTTATCAGTCTAGGAAAGGTCCTATCTCCACACCCACTAAAAAGCAAAAAGGAATTGCTTTAAAAGCCTCTAAGGATGAAAAGGAGGCAAAGAAGATTGACTCGAATGAAGACCTTGCCTTGTTTGTAAAAAGGTTCAACAAGGTTATGAAGTTTAGGAGAAAGGGCTTTAGATCAAAAGGTCAAGATTTGAAGAAAAAGGGTCCTTTCAAGAAGTTTGAACCTAGGCAAGAAAGGACCGAAAGGAAAGGGGTCCGATGTTTCGAGTGTGGTGGCATAGGTCACTTTGCCCCCGAATGTGCAAATCATATTGAGAAGAAAAAGGGAAAAGTGATGGCCGCCACTTGGAGTGGAAGTAGTGATGACTCCATTGAGGTAAATGAGTCTTCGGATGATGAAGAGCTCATGGCTAATCTCCTAGCTTTTGCCTCCTCCCATAAAAGCAAAAGTGCTAGTGAAAAAGAGGAAATGAGTCAAGAGGAAAATGACTCAAGTGGAGAAGAAAGTGATTCCTCTTCTAACTCCATAAATGGATTTGTGGAGAAAAAGGTGCTTGCTAAATACCATGCCGAGTTTAATGAAATAGCAATCAAGAGCACAAGAAAGATCAAGATGTTGAGAGAAGAAAATCTTGAGCTTTCATCTCATAATGACCACTTAACTGAACAAGTGGAAAAATTCAAGAAGATAGAAGATAAGCTAAGAGAGGAGTTAGTCTTATCTAAGAGGAATGAAGAAGGTTTGAAGAGGGAGCTTGATGAAGCTTTAGAATCTTTAGCTAGGATGGATTCTAGCACCAAGAAACTTGATCATATACTTGGTGTTGGAAAGAGTCTATGTGACAAGAGGGGTCTTGGGTATGAAGATGGCAAGAAGATCTCAACCTCTAACAAGACTGTGTTTGTCAAGAGTTTGAGGAACGAAGAAACTTCATTTGTGCAAATTCCTAGGAAGAAGTTAGAACTAGGACAATGTTCAAATGCTCAAGTGAAGATGAAAGTATACAAACATAGTTAAATTGCTTAAGGCATACCTAGAGGGGGGGTGAATAGGTTTTTACACCTTTTTCCAATCCCTTAAACAAACTCTCGTTTGTCCCTTAAGGTAGCCTTACACACAACAAAATAAATCAAGAAAGACATACATAGACAATATAAGAATATAATCATGTGCATAAGGTCTAAGTATATCACCTAGTTGTGGGAGGTATAAAAAAAAAAAACAAATAAACACAACAACAAATAAAGCTTGTATTTCAATAGATGTTCAACGAGTTACAAGAGTGATCAAATATCACTATACAAAAATTACAATATACAAAAGAATCAAATATACAAAAATGATCTAAAGAATGAATTCACAAATCACACTTTATAAATACTTGCTTCACTATACATCACAAGTGAGTAATATGAAATAAGATAATAACATACACAAATAAAATATAAAAGATAGAGATAGGAAGAATTAACACAAGAGATTTTTTAACGTGGTAAAACCTCCAAGGAGGAAACATCCACGGGTTGAAATACAACCATTAGGGTACTATATATATTGGATGATAAAAATAGAGAATCCACAAAGTGACCAATCTTTAGCTCACCCAACCTAGTGGAGTCTAAGTCTACCCAACCCTATTGGAAAGTATGAGATCCCTCAATGATGCGAAACCACCATATATTGGACAACACACAAAACCAACATCGATGGAAGATTAGAAATTCCTCAAGAGTGCATACACCTCCCGTGTACCCCGCTCTTTTTGAGTCTATGTCTAACCATACGCCTAGGCCTACCAATATAATAGCCAACTCCCTATCCAAGGCATTCTTGCCTCTAGGGAGCCTCACATGCAGGACTATCCGAGTCCTCCCGACTCTAGCCATGACTTCTTGCTTACCTATCTGAGTCATCCCGACTCTAGGCAAGTCTTCTTGCTTGACTATCCGAGTCATCCCAACTCTAACCAAGACTTCATGCCTTTTACAAGGACTTCCTAGTGTGATCATGTGAATGCAAATGATGCAAACAATCAAATCAACATAGAACATGTGATCAATACATTCTATGGTACAAATAGACATAAACATGTGATATCACAAGTAATAAAGTCTAGATGCAAAATACAAGAATAAAACCTAAAGCATGTGAAACATCAAACACATAAGCTCAAAGTCTCATTTACACATACAACACTTGAATCAAAATATATTCATGAAGTACAAGTTCAAGATGCAATCAACATACAATAAAATGCTAGATATATGAGATTTAATCAATCAATATTCTAGCCAAAAAATATAGATCAAGGATTCAAGATATAAATCAATCAAATCCTATATTGCTCTAAAACACAAACAAATTCAATAATCCTAGATTTCATCAATCAAAGGATCAAATCAAATCTCAAGATTATTATCACAAAATTGATTCAATCAAGTCATAAACAACCTAAGATGCCATTCTAATCACAATACAACTCACAAACATGTGAAAAACCTAGAATCATAGAAACTAGTCCACATTTGTCTATAAATTGACTTTCAATTAGAATGATTATGAAGCTATCTTTCTCAATAGATTTTACCAAACATAAACATACATATAGAAGAAGAAACCCCAAGCAAATTGAAGGTTAAAAAGAAAGAAATCCCAAAGATAAGTCCAATACCTTTGATTCAAGAGCTAGTTCGGATTTCTATGTGGAACTACTAGAAAACTCGATCAACCAGCCACCAAACCACTTGGAAATGATAGAGGACTCAATTATAAACTTTCTCCAATTCGAATCACTCAAATCCTACTCCGAATGAGGGAGATATGATGTTTGGAAGATGAGAAAATTAAGAGGAGAAGACTGACAGGAATATTGCAATTTTTCTTCTTCAAAATCAAATGGAGAGAGAGGAGGGAATTTAAAGGAGGAGAGAGAAGGGGCAAAATGGGCCAATCAGGTGAGGCCATGTCACCCTAGGCCATGGGGGGCGCGTGGGCCTCATAGGGGCAGGGAGCCCCTCTGGCCGTGGGGCCCATGGCCTCCCTCACAGCGTGGGCCAAGTGGCCTCACGGCCACCCACTTCTCTCGCACACTCCCTCGGTTCTTCAGCCGTATCTTGGGCATCCGAACTCCGATTTTGAATCCGTTTTTGGATTATGAACCATGACTCTCTTACACATGACAACGACTAACAACTAACAACTAACAACTTTAAAAAATGGTTGAGAAATCATCTCGGAAAACGACGATGAAGTCAACTCAACGAATGAGAACGAAAAGTAGCGTAGCTACATCGTTTGGACTCGAAACCTTATGAATGAGTAACCGAAACGACCGGAACTCAATAAGGAATCATAATAGAACATATTCAAGTCCAAATACAAAAATACGGAAACATACAAATACAAAGACACACACATATGCTATTTCCTAGACATAGTCCTAGAACATGCAATAAGCAAAGTTTGTCAAGATAGTATAAATGCATGAGCATATATTATCAAGTATGTGAATGTGTTATATCAATGATGTTTAACCATGAAGGAACACACAAGGATGCCATGTGTGTGTGTGTGTGTGTGTGTGTGTGTGTGTGTGTGTGTGTGCCTACCCTTGTAAGAGATATGAGGTCTTATATTACCTTTGATAATCAATGATGCACATATCTCTTTAATGCCGGCTTCTTGCAAGAATTGTGGTTGAAACATTCTTCGTCTTCTTAAATCTTCAATATATGAACCACTAAACATTACAAGAGAAACACGTTTTGGTATGGAATTTATGCCAACACAAACTATAAACCTAACAGAAGAAGGTGCCAAGAAGGCAACCTCAAGCTCAACCCAATAGGGTCCCTCAAGCCATCATTCCTCCACAATTGGCTCACAAAGGAAAGAGACCAATCATGCAACCTCAAGCTAGGAAGCAATCGAGACCGGTTCAACTACGAAGATGGATTGAACCCATTCATCCACAAAGACAAGGACAAGGTATGATTCCTTATTTTACTCATATATGTCACTTTTGTGGATTTGATGGTCATATTAGACCACATTGCTTTTGATATATTAAAATGTGCAAAACTAGAAGCATGATTGAGAAGAAAAAGAAAAGAGCCATGATGCATGTTCCTAAGAATGCTAATATTGTTATGCATGATCCTAGAACATCTAGAGCCCATGTACCAAAGACCACTAAGAAAGCTAAGATTGTTTCTAGGTGGATTAGAAAGAATAAAAATGTTTGCCATGTTGCTCAAATAACCTTGAAGGTAAATTCTTCTAATTTTTGGTATTTAGATAGTGGGTGCTCTAGGCACATGACGGGAAACAAGAGTTTCTTCGAGACTCTTGTTATGGAGGAAGGAGGATATGTCACTTTTGGTGATGGATCCAAAAAGAAAGTTATAGGGAAAGGAACCATTTCTGTTCCCGGATTACCCTCCTTATCCGATGCTTTATTTGTTGATGGCTTGAAAGCCAATTTAATAAGCATTTCACATCTAAGTGATAAAGGATATTCCGTCTTGTTTAGTAAAAGTGATTGCTTGATCCTAAAGCCCGATAGACAAACCTTGTTGAAAGGTATGAGATCTAGTGACAATTGTTATTGTCTTGAAGCTAGAATAGTCTCAAACAATGTGTCCATGGATGAGCAAATAGAGTTGTGGCATGAAAGACTTGGCCACATAAACTTTAGGGATTTAAGAACCCTTGGAAAGTTCAATTGTGTGCGTGGCCTCCTTAAGCTTGGGAAGAAAGCCAATGGAATTTGTGGACCTTGCCAACAAGGAAAACAAACCAAGAGCATGCACAAAAAGGGCAAGTATCTCTCCACCAAGAAGCCCCTAAAGCTTCTCCACATGGATCTCATGGGTCCTATGCAAACCAAGAGTTTAGGTGGAAAAAGATACATTTTAGTTTGTGTTGATGATTTCTTTAGATTTACATGGACATATTTTCTTAGAGAAAAATCCGAAACTTTTGATAAGTTTAAAATGCTTCGTACTAAAATATAAAATGAAATGAATTCTAACATTAAAAGCATTAAACGAATTAGAAGTGACCATGGGAGGGAATTTGAGAATGCCTCTTTTGAAAGCTATTGCAATAGCTTAGGCATCTCCCATGAGTTCTCGGCTCCTAGGACACCTCAACAAAATGGAGTTGTTGAGAGGAAGAATAGGGTCCTTCAAGAGATGGCCCGAGTGATGTTGCTTAGCAACAATGTCCCTAGGAACCTATGGGCCGAAGCTGTCAATACGGCTTGCTATATAGGGAATCGTGTTTTCCTAAGGCCCGGATCTAGAAACACCTCCTATGAGTTATGGAAGGGTAGGAAGCCAAATGTTAGCTACTTCCACACATTTGGAAGCAAATGCTACATTTTAAATGACCGTGATCAACTTGGCAAGTTTGATGCTAAGAGTGATGAGGGTATCTTTATTGGCTATGCCTTGAATAGTAGAGCCTATAGAGTTTTCAACTTAAAGACTCGAACCATCATGGAATCATCGAATGTTGTCATTGATGATACAAGGCTCAAGTCTAATGACCATGAAGAGGAGAAAGTTTTAGAGGATGACTCTCCTTTGGAGAGGGTTGTGGTGACTCCTAATGTTGGGATGTCCAATGACAATAATGAGGTCACACAACCTATTACTAGAGTCCCTCTCTTGGACTCTAATGAACCCGCTCCATGGGTTAGAAGACACCATAACAAAGAGGATGTTATTGGAGATGTGAATGAGGGTGTTAGGACTAGGCGTCAAATAACAAATCTCATTAGCTTTACATGCTACACCTCTCAAATTGAACCCAAAAAGGTTGATGAAGCCTTGAATGATGAATTTTGGGTTCTTGCCATGTAAGAAGAGCTAAACCAATTCGAAAGGAATGAGGTTTGGACTCTAGTTCCTAGGCCTAAAGGTTCACATGTTGAATGTACACAAATGAAGTTAAATTGCTTAAAGCATACCTAGGAGGGGGGGGGGGGGGGGGGGTGAATAGGTTTTTACACCTTTTTTCAAACCCTTGAACAAACATCCGTTTGTCCCTCAAGGTAGCCTTACACACAACACTATAATCCAAGATAGACATACATAGACAATATGATGACACAATCATAATTGAAATGTCTAAGTATATCAACAAGTCATGTGAGGTAAAATATCAAATAATCATAACAACAAAATAAACTTGTATTTCATAAGATGTTCAATGTGTTACAAGAGTGAGCAAAATGTCACTAAACAAATATTACAATATACAAAAGAATCAAAATACAAATTGATCTATAGAATGAATACACTAATCACACTATACAAAGACTTGATTCAAAATACATCACAAGTCAATATTATGAATCAAGACAATAAAATATACAATTAAAATATAAGAGAAGAGATAGAAAGAATTAACACAAGGGATTTTTTAACGTGGTAAAACCTCCAAGGAGGAAACATCCACGGGTTGAATTACAACCATTGGGTACTATATTATTGGAAAGTAAACATAGAACATTCACAAAGTGACCAATCTTTAGCTCACCCAACCTAGTGAAGTCTAAGCCTACCCAACCCTATTGGAAAGTATGAAATCCCTCAATGATGCGGAACCACCATATATTGGACAACACACTCAACCAACATCGATGGTAGATTAGAAATTCCTCAAGAGTGCATACACATCCCGTGTACCCCGCTCTATCGGAGTCTATGTCTAACCATACGCCTAGGCCTACCAATATGTTAGCCAACTCCCTATCCAAGGCACTCTTGCCTCTAGGGAGCCTCCCATGCATGACTATCCGAGTCCTCCCGACTCTAGCCATGACTTCTTGCTTACCTATCCGAGTCATCCCGACTCTAGGCAAGACTTCTTGCTTGGCTATCCGAGTCATCCCGACTCTAACCAAGACTTCATGCCTTTTACAAGGACTTCCTAGTGTGATCATGTGAATGCAAATGATGCAAACATTCATTTCAACATAGAACATGTGATCAATACATTCTATGGCACAAATAGACCTAAACATGTGAAAACACAATTAATCAAGTCTAGATGCAAAAATACATGAATAGAAACCTAAGCATGTGAAACACCTAACACATATACTCAAAGTCTCATTCACACACATAACACTTGAATCACAAAATGTTCATTAAGTCCTAATTCAAGATGTTATCAATATACAATCAAAGTCTAGATATATGAGATTAAAATCAATCAATATACTAGACAAAAATATAGAGCAAGGTTTTGAGATTTACATCAATCAAAACCTATATTCTCTAAATCACAAACAAATACACAAATCCTTGATTTCTTCAATCAAAGGACCAAATCAAATCTCAAAGTCATTTTAACACAAAATTAATTCAATTAAGTATCAAACAACCTAAGATGCCATTCTAATCACAATACAACTCACAAACAAATGTAAAACCTAGAATCATAAAATCTAGTCAACATAAGTTCACAAATTGAGTTTCAATTGGAATGATAATCAAGCTACCTTTTCAAATAGCTTTCATAAGACAATAACATATATATAGAAGAAGAAACCCCAAGCAAATGGAAGGTGAAATAACAAGAAATCCCAAAGTTGAGACTCAAACCTCAAATTCTGCAGCTGGTACGAATTTCAGTGTCCAACCACTTGAAATCATGATCAATCAGCCACCAAATCACTTGGAGATGTTAGAGGACTCAAATACGAACACTCTCCAACTTGAATCACTCAAATCCGACTCCGGATGAGGAAGATATGGTGTTTTGAAGTTTGGAAAAATTGGAGAGAACTCTAGACGGGAATTCTGAAATTTTCTTCTTGGAAATTCAAAATGAGAGAGAGAGGGAAGAAATAGGAGGAGAGAGAGAGAACATTTCGACCAATCATGTGGTGCCATGTCACCCCCAGGCCGTGGGGGGCGCGTGGCCCACACGGGAGCAGAAGGGGCTCCAGGCCGTGGGGCCCACGGCCTCAACCACGGCCAGCCCATGTGGCCCACGGCCTGGGCTGTCCTCTCCCGCGCACTCTCGGTTCGTCGGCCCGTATCTCGAGCGTCCGAACTCCGAATTCGAATCCGTTTTCGGATTACGAACCGTGACTCTCTCACACACAAAAACAACTATACAACTTTGAAAAACGGTTGAGAAATCATCTCGGAAATCATCGATGAAGTCAACACATCGTAAGAGAACGTAAAGTGGCATAGTCAACACGTTTGGACTCGAAACCTTATGAATGAGTAACCGAAACGACCGGAACTCAATAAGGCATTGAATAAGAACATGTTCAAGTCCTAAACACAAAATACGGAAACATATAAACACACATACACACACATATGCTAGTTTCCGGATATAGTCCTAGAAAATGCAAAACACAAAGTTTATTAACTAAATGTGAATGCATGAGCATATTTTGCCAAGTGTGTGAAAGTGAAATGTAAATGAAATAAAATCATGAAGGGACACACAAAAATGATATGTGTGGGTGTGTGCCTAGCCTTGTAAGAGATAAGAGGTCATGTATACCTTTGTAGACCGATAATGTCCGAAACTCTTAAAAGCCGGCAACTTGAACGAATAATGGTTGAGACGTCCTTCGTCTTCGAAATCCTTCATTTACTAACCACTAAACATTACAAGTAAAACACGTTTTGATATGGAATTAATGCCAACACTAATTATCAACCTTACACATGTGATAGGAACTAAGTGGATTTATAGGAACAAATCCGATGAGAATGGCAACATAGTGCAAAACAAGGCTAGGTTGTAGCACAAGGGTACTCTCAAATTGAGGGTATCGACTTTGAGGAGACTTTTGCTCCCGTTGCCCGTTTAGAGCCCATTAGGCTTCTCTTGTCCATTTCTTGTGTGCACAAGTTCAAATTGCACCAAATGGATGTCAATATTGCCTTCCTCAATGGCTTCTTGCAAGAGGAAGTGTTTGTTGAACAACCCAAGAGGTTTGTGGATGCACACCACCCCAACCATGTCTATCGCCTCAAGAAGGCTCTATATGGGTTGAAACAAGCACCGACAGCTTGGTATGAGCGCCTCACTCAATTTCTTGTTGACAATAACTACACAAGGGGTAGTGTTGACAAGACTCTATTCATCAAGAAAGACAATGATGAGTTTTTCATAGCTCAAATATATGTTGATGACATAGTGTTTGGCTCCACCAATAACACCAAGGTCCAACAATTTTTTGATGTCATGTCTCATGAATTTGAGATGAGTCTTGTTGGTGAGCTTAGTTACTTCCTAGGTTTGCAAATAAGGCAATTAGATGATGGGATTTTCATAACCCAAGCCAAATATGTTAAAAACCTAATGAAGAAGTTTGGTCTTGAAAATGCCAAACATTGTGATACACCCATGAGTACTACTTTGAAGCTAAGCAACTTTGAAGCTAAGCAAGGATGCTAGTGGTAAAAGTGTGGAACAAACTCTATATCGGGGCATGATAGGTAGCTTGCTTTATTTGACCACAAGTAGGCCCAATATATCTTTTAGTGTGGGTGTGTGTGCTAGGTACTAAGCGGATCCTAAGGAGTCCTATCTCTCTTTCGTAAAGAGAATCATTCGCTATGTGAATGGGACATCCAACTATGGGATTTGGTACTCTTTTGACACTAATGCTAGTCTTGTAGGCTTTAGTGATGCGGATTGGGCAGGAAATTGCAATAATAGGAAGAGCACATTGGGCAGTTGCTTCTTTCTAGGCAACAACTTGGTGTCTTGGTTTTGCAAGAAGCAAAACTCGATTTCCTTGTCCACGGCCGAGGCCGAGTACATAGCCGCGGGGAGTGGATGCACACAACTCCTATGGATGAAGCAAATGCTAGTAGACTACGGATTCAACCAAGGTACACTTACTCTCTTTTGTGATAACATGAATGCCATTAATATTTCCAAGAATCCAGTACAACATTCTAGAACTAAGCATATTGACATCCGCCATCATTTCATTAGAGAGCTTATTGAAAATAAATGCATAGTACTTGAACATGTAGGTACTAATGATCAACTTGCGGACCTATTTACTAAACCCTTAGATGCTACTCGATTTAAAACACTAAGTAGATCTATTGGGATATGTCTTGTGGAGTGATGAGTTTTTGTGATTGACCCCATATGGGGAACTCAAGCAAAGAGAGCTATTTTGCATTCTTGTCACTAGCAAAAATTTGAAATAACTTATGCCTCTTCTTTTAATTGCTTGAGTAAGCTTGGTTGCATATATGTATATATGTTTTCATTTCAATAAGTGTGAACCTTGCTTGTTTACAATCCATGTCATATTTATGTTCAAACATGCATTTTTGGACTAGGAGATGTACATAGGAAGTATGATTTGAATGACCTATAGTTATCTCCATGACATGATGATTCTTTTATAACATGCTTATGTCAAATGAAAAGGCATGAAATTCATATAACATGCTCACATGAAAAGCATGAATTTATATGAATTGATGATTGCATATTTTTAATATGCAAAACTTGTGTGAAAGCTTATGAGACTCAAATGAATAAAGGATCTTATATCCGTTCAAAGGACTTTATATTCCAAATGTCTCTTTTTCTTTATTAGTTGAACATGGCTACTATCATACGGGTATCATTCCCGAAAAAATCGAATAGGGTGCAAAGTCGCTCATGCCATGTTTCGCTTATAAAGTTGGATATAGTTGCTCATATATTGAAAAATCAATGAAATCTCTATATCCTTGCTTCTCTCATGACAATGGTGAAATTGGTTTGAATTCTTATTAGAAACCTTTGTCATTTGCTTTGCCAAATACCATTGTATTTTGGACTTGAATGCTATATGTCTTGTATGCAAAGCATTTTTTGATTCACACATTTTATCAAAATAAATCTCCTTGTTTCTCTTCAATTAATTGGGTTGCATAAAGTGACTTATATTGATTATGCAAATATCTTGCATGCTACTATCTCTTGTTACTATGAGTGACCCGGTTGAGGACTACTCCTTTTCCTATATCATGACTATAGGGAAAAATAAACAAAAGTGGTACAACGCAGCGGAAGCGATACTAAAATTAGATTTAGTGACTTTTAAAATTTTTTCCTTTATGAACCTTAAACCCTTTTAATCAATAAACATGCATATACATTAACAAAAGTAAATTACCTTTTGTCGCGTAATCCGATTGACTTACGTCGATGGTAATCCGCAAGACCTTCAATCCGAGCACGAACGTGGATCACCTAGGAGCGTGGTCTCCCTTTTCTTTGAATTGCAAACCTGTGAATGGACTAAACAAAACTTTTCTTTTCTTTGTTAGTCACAAAACAATCAAAAGAATGTCTAAGATTATTCTGGTCACTTTTGAGTTCTCAATCTAATGATCGAAACTCGCGTGAACCTAGATCGATATCGTGTACACAAGCTTATTGATGATTAAGCAATAGTATACTATCAAAGAATAATCTAACACTCCTTTTTGTCTTTTTAGAATAAAAAACTCTCTATGAATTAAGAAGAAGAAGAAAAAATAAAATCTTAAGCACCAAGCATTGTGTTGGCCGAAATCTATAAGAGCACTTATATAGGTGGCCAAATTTTCTTCCTTCTTTCCTTTAGGATGGCCGAATTCTTCATGTGCTTTTTGCCTAGGGTTGCCGCAATTTTCCTCTACAAAAGAGGAGTTGTATTGCACCCAAAAAACACATGTCTTTTAAGACTTCAAACCCTAATCCAACTCATTAATTTTTATTCTTTTATTTTGACTAAATAAAAAGACTCCTTATTTGATTAAATAAATAAAACTAATTTATTTATTTCCTTATCAAACAAGTCTTTTACTTTTAGGAAAGATTTGTTTCTTTAATTAAACAATTAATCAATAAATTAATTAATTCTTATTTAATTAAAACAAATGAAACAAAATAATATTTTAGGTTAAAACATTAACCTTGCCGCCCACTTGTATAAGATTGGGCCTAACATTATTTTCTTATTTCATTTAATCCATTGGACTTTAAATAAAAAGCCCACATGTGAACCAGACCCATTCTTACTAAAAGAAACAAGCCCACATGTCTTTCATTAATATATTAATATAATTGAGCAGCCCATTACTCAAATGTGCAAATTATATTCTTAATATATTAAATGCAATTCTAGATGGACCCTTAAATTGGTCCGGTAGAATATATCAAGTGATCCATGCAAGTCCGTGTGGATTGGGGATCTTGGCGGGCCATCTAAATTTAAGCTTCAATAGACATAACCTAATCACAATCAACAAATGATTCATTTAGGTCCGATCCATTAATTTTAACTCATTCCACTAAAGAGCTAAAACTGAACTCTTAAATAAAGATAGAAAAGGAAGATGCTCCTCATTCATACCCTAGACAATCATATTGGAGATAGTGTATCCTCGTGATTAATATCAGTAATCGCCAAGAGTTCATAGACCGCCTATAACTCTCCAAGTTACCATATTTACTCATATGACCACGTTTTGAACTTGGATATTTTGACTTGTCCAGAAGCCATGTTTTCAATAGACACTATCGAAAACTCAACGTTGAGATTTAATATCCAATTACCTCAAAACATCCATATGATGATATTATACTCTCATTTAATTAAATGGAGCCACGATGTCCATATCTATAAATGAAGTCCTCTATCGATTAACAAATGAATATCACCAAACTATCGAGGATAGACTATGCGATATAATCGTACTCATTGATAACTCAAATGATATCACTTGCAACCATAAGTCCATCATTTATCTCAGGATTAAGATAGACCCTCCGATTGTCCTGATAATGAAAAGACTATTATCTACTGACGGTTCTAGATAAAGCTTTTCATTGTGATCCAGTTCAATGCACCCAGTGCACTAGATCCTTTTGCTCGAAGACACTCCGATGATTTTAAACTCATCATATCTCATTTGATCCCACTCAAATGCTAGCAAAAGAATTCTACAACTTTAACAAGAT